>PYAF01000227.1:362083-395566 GCA_007407185.1 Glycine tomentella | reverse complement strand
GGTCATATATATATATATATATATATATATATATATATATTAACAAAAATAAGTCTTTTAACAATTTAGAATAATAAAGTGTTTATCAATTATATTATAACCTTTTCTACAAATTTTAATATCAATAAAAACTAATTTTGAATATCCCGTAACAAGTATATTATTCTAAAAAGTAAAATGAAGTTTTAAATATCTTTAATATTAAGTTTTAAAGGTCCTTTAGAGTTAAAAAATTAGTTATAAAAACTAATAAAAAATATTTTAAAAATAAATAACATCAGATTTAAGGTGGGACTCAAATAATTTTAAAATAATAAAAAGTTCATATTCAAAAAAGCCTATCTGAGAGTGTGTTTTTAATATTTTGTTAAAATCAAATTTATAAACTCAGTTAGGTTTGGGCCTGCCGGGCTTTCTTCACAACCCGTTTTTTCTAAACCCAACATCTTTTTCAGACACAAACATATGACCCTGTTGTGTTTGGCCCATGCGTGTGTTCCTCATCTCAACACACTCCTTTATAATTGCAGCGTCGACAAAAACCCTAACTGCTAACCTTTTTCTCTTCCTTTCACCTCTTCAGCAGTCGTCACAGAGACTCCATAACCCGAAAATGGTGAGTTCCCCCACTTTCTCAACCCTTACGTGTTTCTGCATCTGGTTTTTCTTGTTCTAATAAAAAAAATTCTTTGTTTTATGATTTTGATCTGTGTTGCAGCCTTTCAAGAGGTACGTTGAGATTGGAAGGGTTGCTCAGATTAACTATGGCAAAGAGTATGGGAGGCTCGTGGTCATTGTCGATGTCATTGATCAGAATAGGGTATGCCCTTTATCTTTACTTTCTCTGATTTTGGTAATTTTTTTTTTCGTTTGATTAGGTTCATTGGGTGGGTGCCTTTTTGTGTGTTTTGGTTTCTCGATGTTGGAGCTAAAAAGTATAATTTTTTTATCTGGGTGTTGGTAAATTGTTGACTTGGCTTTTGGTGCTAGAAGAATTGTTCTGATCCGTTGTTTTTGGTTTTTGCTTTTTTGAAGCTGTTAGTTCTGCTTAGTTGTTTTTTAATTGGGTCATAAGGTTGTACTCGTGTTCATTTGTGTGAATATCAATTGGTTCTGCTTAGTTGTTTTAGGTCTTGGTATCAATTTGTTATGTGATAATATCAAATTCTATTTAAGGAGTTAGAGTTATCCACCTCACTGATGTTTGACGGATGGTTTTAGGTTTTTCTATTCTGTTTTATTTGTCTCTTTTTTTAAGCTATTGATTAGAAGTATTTAAATTGGGTCATAAGGCTTTGTATAATTTGTGTGATAATATAGCAAAGTGTCTTGGTGTTAAATTGGAATGTGATAATATCAAATTTCGTTGGAGTTAGAGAGGTCAACCTTGCAGCACTTTAGTGGATGCTTTTAGTTTTTTTTTGCTGTTTTATATTTCTCTGTTTTGAAGCTAATGGTTTTTCTGAGTTGTATTTTAATTGGGTCATTAGGCTTTGTATACTTGTGCTTATGTAGCATTAACTCACTAAATGAAATTTTGAGCTGTGGTAATATCAAATTCCATTGAATATTAGAGGAGTCCACATTATTGATAAGTTGGATGTGCTTGTTACAGCTTTCAGGTATTTGATGTCAAAACCATGTAGCATAATTTTTCTACTATTTGTTGACAGGCTCTTGTTGATGCTCCTGACATGGTGAGGTCCCAAGTGAACTTCAAAAGGCTCTCCCTCACTGACATCAAGATCGATATTAAGAGGATCCCCAAGAAGAAGGATCTCATTCAAGCCATGGAGGCAGCTGGTTGGTACAAGTTTTCATGGAGAAAATGTTATTTTATTGGAAGCATTTCTTTTTGTTCATCAGTTTGTTTTCTCATTGAACAGATGTTAAAAACAGATGGGAGAAGAGTTCGTGGGGCAGAAAACTGATTGTGCAGAAGAGAAGGGCATCCCTTAATGACTTTGATAGGTTCAAGATAATGTTGGCTAAGATCAAGGTTGGTTTCATTGTACATGTTTATACTTTTTTTATTTTTCAAAATTTTTTATTTAGTTGTGTACTAGTGTTAGTGTGTTACCCTTCTCACAGAAATGGGTCTGCTCTTTTTTGTTGTTATACTATCATTTTAATTTCAGAAGAGCTGAATCTAATATACAAAATGTTTAATTTGTGCAGAGGGCAGCTGTTGTTAGGCAAGAGCTTGCTAAGCTGAAGAAAAGTGCATCTTAGGCATTGTATCATGTGCAATTTTCAAATTTTGTTATGAATTTCATTCAGTTAGTACATTTTGGTTGCTATGAGTTTTTATGTATCAATGAGAGACATCCTAGAATTTTTTATTTTTACATCATTTGTTAGTGAATTGTCGCCAGTTCTCCCAATATCATTGTTAGAATATCAGGTGTCCGCTTTGGCTTTTTCTTGCAAATGTTTGAATATTTTGGTTTTAGAGATTTTATTAAAAGAGCTACAAAATGCAAATGTGAGCAGAATTATTTTGTGTTTGGATTTTTTTTTTTTTTTTTTGTCATTTGAAATTAAGCTTGTTTCCATTGACTTCCTTTATTATCTTATTTAATTGACACAATGCTATTCATGGTTGTAGTATACACCTTGAACAAGATTCTGCTAGTGTTAAGAGGAGCATTTGTATACTCGATTTTGAAATTTGTTTTGGTTAAAAGTGACTTTGAAGTGAAAGTGATATTGAATTTGGACTCTTAAATCGAAAAGGGAATTTTGCATATTTTAAGTGGCTTTACCATGAATTGTCTACAAGTGAACGAAGAACATGAGTTTGGGCGGAGATCATTTAGCTGGGAACCAAAAAGGGTTGTTGATTAATTTGAATACCATTTTTTGTTTAACTAAGAACTCATTTTACAATTAACAGTGGTATCTTAAAGCTCCAGAGCCAATTTATCTTCAACACATGATAAGTAACTTGAGATGGATAACGTTGCAAACATGTTATAAAATACAATATTTGTTTGAGGCTTAGGTTCGTTAGACGTTAGTTATCAACCTTTGTATGCAATTCATGTATATCATTGTAAATTTATTGTGAATTATAGAATATAGAAGATTTAGAGCAAGATTGTGGAAATATATTGTCTTTGGATAACATACAATAATCAATTATTTTTTGGTGGATGTCTTTAACCTCAACATTGTAGAGGTCAATGTCACATTGTACATGTCAATATCAACGCTAAATAGTGTTTGCATAAAATCTTCAGATGGACTTTGGCCTGCCTTGCATGCATAAACGAATCGCTTGAAACTCTGGCATTGTCGTCGCCAGCGAGTCCCTGAACTTATGAGGCCCTCTTCAATAGCCAATGAGTCCTTGAAATAAGTGTTCATTTTTTTTTTTTTTTTATCTAGTGTGTTTCTGAAACGAATTGGTGAGAACTGAGAAAAGTTGCGTGTGATGTGATTTAACTTACGTGATTACTTTGATTTGACTTATATGTATGTGTATGTGTAAGTTAATATAGATAAACACTGAGTACGATTTGGTGTGATTGCGATTAGTTAGTAAGGATACCAGGTAATTCATGGCTTTGGTATACACCATGAACAAGATTATGCAATTAAATTTAGTGTTAAGAGGAGCATTTGTAAACTTGATTTTGGATCATCTTGATTTTATGAAATTGGTTTTGCTTAAAAGTGAGTTAGAGGTGAAAGGGATTTTAAATTTGAACATCTTAATTCAAAAAGAGAACATAGCATATTTTAAAAAGTGACTTTACTATGAATTGCCCTACTGAAACGAAAAACAAGACAGCATAGTAATTATTTGTTGTTTTACTTTTATTATGAAAAAAATAATTAATATGATGTTATGCATCTAACAAATGACATGTCATTGTTTAATTGAGTGGCCAAGAAATTAAATTAAATTCTATGCATCCTTAAGATTGTTTAAGATGAGTATAAAAAAAATTAAAGAGTAAAATGTGTTTTTTCTCTTGGACTTACTCTCAAACTTGATTTTAGACCTTCTACTTTTAAGTCAATGAAATCAACACTGAACTTTTAAAAATATGTAACAAAATCATATATTGAAGGGATGAAAATCACATATTAGAAGACCGATTTCAGTAATTTAAATTTAAAAAAACTAAAATCAAGTTTGACCAGAAATATAAAAATAAAAAACTTATTTTTGCTAAAATTAAAGTTGGGGAAATCTGTAGGCACCTATCCACTTTTTTTTTTATAAAAAACAATTTGCTTTTATATAATTTTAAATAAATCATATATTAAGTTGTTGATTATGATTTAATTTAAATAATATATAAAATTAATAATAACACATACAAAAATAATTTTTATAAGAATTAAATTACATTTTATTTATTTGTATAAGTTTACTTTTATTATTTAGTTATTATGTGTGTTGCAAAACAAATTTGAGGGAAAGGTTTCACATCCTCAATCTTTATTATTGACCTTGACTCCATTCTACTTAATGAAGAAAGCTTGACCTCAACTCTAGTCAAAACAAGTTATTTTTCTTCTAAAGTTTGAGTCAGTATTAGCTGAATATTTATAAGTTTAAAATTAATTATTGTGTCTAATTCATAATTACTTTTTGGATAAAAACTCTAATTGGCCTGTGAAAGTGTGGAGTGCTAATAGTTGGATCCTTCAAAAGATGAAAAAATAAAATTAGTCCTAAAAATATAAAAAGTGCGACAAATTCATCAATTCTTAACTCTCATCCTTCAATGTTAATAAAGCCACATGTGTGGCATTTAACTTTGTTACGTGACATTTAATCTGTGCAAACGGATTGTCATGCTTCTTGATGAATGGAAAAGACCGATTTGTCACCGCATTCCTTTTTTTTTCTCTTTATCTTTCCTAGATTGCCCCTTCCCCTTTCCAACAACATCCTCATTTTTTTATTGATGATGATGTGAGGGTGGCTTGGTTGGTTTGGATAGTTTTTTGTTTGACAGTTTCAATAGTTTTCCAACGATGGTCATTGTTGGATTTATTTATGTATAGGATAAAATCAAATAGTGTGTAATTCTATATATATACTAGTTCTTTAAAAAAAAAATGTATACTAATCAACATTCTTGAATATTAGAGAGTATATTTTATAAGGATATGATTGTGATAGGAAGTATGACCTACAAGGCAAGAAGGAAATTGGATTTGAAAATGGTGATGGAGAAGGAAAATGATGAACTCGATGTCGCTCGCAATGTCGTCAATGGTCTCGTGTGCCACTATGGATTCTCCAGATGTATTGTAGACTCTTTTCAGGTATCAATAACTCTCATCTTTTTTTCATTATTACTTTATTAGTGAGTCTACACACTCATTTGAAAGAAACAAGTGTATAATACAACATAATTTTTACACATCATGATGTGTAAAATATGTTAGGTTCGCACAAGGATAAGTATACCCTATGTAATATAATAGTGGACTTGAAAGTTTGGATATTGAACCTAAAGGACTAGTTGTATTCTCACTTAGTCAAGTTTATTAAACTAAAAGTTAAGGTGATTAAAAAGAGGATTTGAATATTTTTTATGATTTTTGTTTTTAGAAGAAAACAAATAAACAAACTCAGAGAGGTTTTGAGTTATGATAAGAATGATTAGAGTTTATGAAAGAGAGGTCCATTAAAGCTGGCTAAAATCAATTTTGAACAATTAAACATAATTGAATGTGTAACCAAGTAAATGCCAACCAAAACTTTACATTGAAATGTCTGTTTTTCTTTTCCATTGAAAAGTACGATAATTGATTTTCCTAATGTCAAAACATATAGTGGCATAATTTACATCACCAGATGCTGAACCAACCAATTCTTTAAGGATTCCGAATCAATCTCCCCATCTAGATTTCCAATAAATTTGAGAAGGTAAGCTCAAAAGGGCTGTAAAAAAAGAGGGCCTAAAATTGCTTTTGGTTAAGAGCTGGATTCCAACAGCAAAATACTTTCAGCTAGAGTGCTAGACACACAGGACCACTGAGGCCCCCAAAAAGGAAAAATCAAATTAAAAGAATCAAGTAAATGGTCACTGTGTCAACCTCAAGTAACAGCTTATATTCTGTCAGGCCATCATTATCTTTTTTCCTTTGCTGCTTCGGAATGGCGATAACAAGGAGAAAGAGCGAGAAGCTGCAAAAGAATGATGTGTTAAACACGTTCCATATTCAGAATATTAACAGGAATCTAGATGATAAGATAAAGCAAGAGTTTATTCAGGTTCACTTGAATAAATTGAGCAAGTGCTCACACTTTGGAGGAGTTGCACTGGTTGTGGGAGTATAGTCTCGAGAGATCAAATTCTTCAGAATATGAACTAAGACAACACAGCAAAATCCCAATATGATGGCCAGCTTGAGTATATCAGTCATATGATACAGATAAAACACAATATGGTTTGACCTTCTATCAATTTGTCACATGACAATAATATTCACAAGACATTTATTAAAAGGAGCAAGGATGAATATATGAAAAGACAAAGCAAAAGTTATAACTTTAGTACTATATCTAGATGATAACGTCTTCTTTTTAAAAAAAAAAAAAAAGAAAAAAAGAAAAAGGAACAGTTTTTCAGGATGTCTTATATTTATTTTCACTTTGTTTCAGTGTTGTCAAGAACAATGGAAGTGATGAAATAAATAAATGACATTGCACGGTTCCCTATGCAAATTCTTGAAAATGGAAAACAAAATGAAAACAATGTCTCATTTTGTAATTATTAGTGAAAAATATATCCACTGAAAATGAAAACAGAAAAACAAGCCAAATTCACCTTGGATTTTCACTTAGTATGGTTATTTATGTTCATTATACTTTCTCAAGTAACTTGCAATTTTTAGTATTGAGAAAGCAAACCATTTCGGAATGATGGCATAAGTGAAGTCAATACCAGATCAATATGGCAATCCATGACAGCAACTGGAATGATGTTGGTTTAACCAACATGCAATGCAGTTTAGGTAAATGCATATGCCAGAGAATACATTAATCATTCAAAAAATTGATTTTATGTGATGCTATGCTGTATGTCATAATCTTGAATCTTCACAGGTATACCTTGATGTTACCAAAATGGTTATATATTTAACTTTTTTATGGCCTTTAAATTAAATAACTAAAAATGAGAAGGGAAAGGAGAGTGTATGTCAGTGTTGAGTATTGGGGGAGGGAGATTCATGAACTCATTTAGGTACTGGCAGCTTTGAACTAATGGGTTTGGAGTCCACAGTTTAGTCCTTAAAAGACACATCAAAGTTGTGTTTGATATTTTTAGATTAATAGTTTAAACTAATTGGTTGGAAAACAAGGTATTGAGTGTTGTATGGATCATGGTATCAACAATGTGATTTGTAGAATAGAACTGTTTGAAGTGAAAGTGTACTAGCATATATCAGAAAGTGCTCTAAAAATGTAATTCCTAATATATTCTATGGTAATATGCTGGTTGCCATTAGGATCATGCTACCTTCATTCGAGGAACCATTAGTTCCAATCTCATTTGCTTCAGAACCATCAATACTGGTATTATCCGATTCCATGTTGTGTCCAGCAGTAGGTGAGTTGTGATTCTTTCTTCCAAATTTTAGCAGCCGTCTCAACCCTTTAGATGATTCCTTTACCTGAGGCTTCGCAATCACTTCAGGAATCTTCTCAAGTGTTGAGTTTCTGGAATCAGACACGCGTGATCTAAAAGTCTCCATACCAATTGATGCACTGTCCAAGCTTGCGGTAGATGCTTTACCATGCTCAGAGTTTCGTGTGCAACAATCTTCCAAAGAAGAAACTCGAGCATGTGGGGCATGATATGTTTCCTCAGTAATATGAATGCTAGATGATTTTGATGGCCCTTTTTCTGTATCATTTGTTTTAACCTGATTTTGGAAGAAAATATATTCAAAATTAACTGATGTATAAGAACTTTTCTCATGCATGGAGAATTCAAGACAAACTACACCACAAAATAACATATCATTCCTGACATTAAAAATCAAATATCAGCAAATTTATCCTAATATTGAACATAGACTTCTCTTCCCAACAAAATACCTGAATACTACAAGAGTTCGTGGAAAAGCAAAATTTTAAAAATGTGGTACCTGATTTTGATGTTATGTTATAATGTCCCACAATTTTAAAAAAAAAGGATGTAAAGTTGGCAGTACAAGCTTGTGCTTCGCCAAGAATAAATTAGAGGAAACATATTAGCTGCAGTTTCAAGCCTCACACACAAAAACATGTTACTGGAATTTGTTCAGCATTTCATATTTACTGTTATTTGTTTAAAAGATCATATGCTGTTAGACAGGCAGAACATTCACAAATAGTTCATGATCATTTTAACATATTTTTCTTTTATGCATACTGATTACAAGAGTATAAACGATCAAGACAGTTAACTATAAATAAATTTATGAAAACACACCTTGGACGATAAGGGTAGCACATGTGATTTGTTCTCCGAGGTTTCCATATCTACTGAAAATGGGGCACGAACAGCAACATAACTTGACACTGTCTCAGGTTTCTCCATCACTTCATCATTGTCATACTGTCTCTTTGGTACCCCTGTTTTGTCTTTTGACTTGTCATTGCTAATATTGAGGGCACAAGGTTTTTCACGCTCAAGCATTACAACAGTCTTTTCAATTATAGGATTATCATCTTCATCATCAATGGGTGAAATTCCAAATTCATTTTTCTTCAGCATGGTACCTTCTGAATTCATAGAAGATTTGTTAACATTCAGCTTCTGTGTCCTCTCTTTAATTGATGATTTATTTTGGACAATGTTGCTAGCTTTAGGTGTTTTAATTTTTAGTTCGGGAAGGGTTGCAGTCTTGCTTTTATCATGATTCACAATAGCAGAAATCTTTCTGATCTCAGTCTCATTAGCTGCTTTAGTCACTGAAGTTGTCCTAGCACCTCGTGGTTTTACAGAGACAGAGGAAGTATGACGAATGGTACTCATTTTAGGTTCTGACAATCTTCTAGGTCTTGTCATTGATGCCTTAGTATCAGTTGTATCATCACCCTTCTCTAGCTTAGATTCGGGCAGAGAAGGCGCTGATCGGCTTAATTTGTTTTTAGCTGAGTGGCTTCCAGTAATCAACCTGCCGGTTTTGGGGGCTTTTGAAGACTCGCTGGATCCAACAGAAGCAATTCTGATGGGAAATCTTGGGAAGGGTGAGGATGAACCCGGCTCTGAATCACTAAACTTGGATCCTTTATAAGAGCTAGGTGAAAATTTCACTGGAATCTGTTTCTTGGTTTGCTGTGGTGGCGTGGATGACTTGGTGGCAATTGAATTACTCCTGGCAGCAATTCTCTTTTTCCTCTCCATTTTTAAAGCGTCAAAGCGTTTTATCTCTTCCTCTTCCTAATCATTATAAATAAAAGAGAAGAAATAAATAGATTTAAGAAACATATGAATGACCTTGAAACATGAATATCTTATTAATCTAAATGTTAAACATACTAAAAATAATGTTATGTTTACTTCAAATTTATGTTATGCATAGGCAATACAAATATGAAATGGGAAAGGAGGATTAGTAGGTAGGGGAATATAGATTACCTTCTCTTTCTTCAGTTTTTGGAGATCAGCTTTGTAGTTCCGTAGTCTTTCAGCTCGTGCTCTTGCTTCATCCAATGAACTTGGTTTATTAGTCTTTCCTCTCCTTATTGGGCCAACAGTCTTTTTTACATCAGAATTCTTTGGAGTAGGTTTTGATTTCAGATCTTTATCCAACATCTTAGATCTCAGTTTCGTGTGAGCTAATAATAAACCTTTGTTCTTTTTATCCTGCAAAGCACCACTTCCAGACTGAGCCTGCAATTCATAGTCTAAGGCAGGGTCATAACCCATTGACCCCTTTTCTGCTCCTCGTTCAGGCATCAAACTCAATTCATCTGGGTGATAATTGGAAGTATTTTCTTCCTTCCTGTACACCTTTGGGAACTCGGAGTCCATGTCAATAGCATTCCTCTCGAAATTTCCTAAATCTTTGACTCTGACTATATAGGAGTCATCGTTCGTATCGTGAAACAACTTCCTTTCCAATTTATTGCTTGAATAACCTTGTCCATTGACAGATGCCACATCTGAGGAAGAATGTAAATTACCATTAACAGACTGTCCTGACCTAGATAACAAGAAATCATCATGGGATGACCTAGGCATGCGGGTCAATCCCTGGCTAATGCTAAGCATATCTATGGCTCCACCTCCTCGAGCTTCATGTATATTCCGCTCTGCAAAATCTATAGGATCATTGACTGCAACATGTTTTTTTCTTCTCAATTGATCAAACTGACCTTGGTCAATGGCATGTCTATCTTCATCTACTCCTCTCAGTAAACAATTTTGGAATGCTAGCCACTGTCCTCCATCAGCATCTTTCCCAGAGTCTGTTACTTCCTTATCAGATGAATTCAACCTTTTAAAAGATTTGTCACTGGTCCCTCTTCTTTTTAAGGTCTTAACTGATTCATGAGCATCTTTATCTCCATCACTTTCAGAGGAATAATCTGAACATGATCCACTGCCTGAAGATCGTTCTGTCTTTGTTATGTAATTGATGTTCCGAATGACCACCATGCCAGATTTCTGTCTGCCTGATCGGCCAGCCTTCTTCCGTCGTTCTCCAGTCAGTGAACGCTCCCTCTCCATATCCATTTCATCCCGAGTTTTGGATTCTATAAGCTGTCCATTATCCATGGAATGCCTTCTATGTCCCATTGGTGTTGAACAAACTGGCTGCATAAATGGGCTGTTTGCTGGATAAGTCTGATAGTAGGGTATCCCTTGAACTGGATATGGCTGAAACATTGGTAAAGCACCTGGGGGAGAATGAACAGACCAGGAGGAGAACCCATTATTTGGAAAATGACCTTGAACATTCTCTTGGTAGCCTGCAGTTGGTTGTCTGTCCATTGAAAACACATCTATAAATGTGTAAACAATAATGTTAGTACATTTTTTAAGGGAGAGAAAAAATAGACATTGGGAATTTTGGGAATTTTACTAATTTTCTCAGATCTAGTATTCTTGTCAAGCAGAATAAAAAATTATATTCAACAAAACCCCAGTTAATTATTTCTTCCATTAGTCATAGAACCTATCAAATTGACAAACCCTCAAATCCAAATTTGCAGGCATTGTTCACAGAACCTAAAACCCACTTATAATAAGACTTGTGTATGGCTTGATTCCAAACCACCCTTGTTCTTTCATATATTCCCAATGAATCTTCCTCCAACTATTTTCTCCCCTTAATCCACTCAAGAAAATAATAATCCTTTCAATGACCTCTAGCCCCAGGTTAATATAAAGGTATGCACTACTAAGTCACAAACAGTGCGCAAATATACAAGTCCACATGTGCTGGGGTTTTCAGGTACCTGAATTAGTTTTCCCATTACTTTCCGAGTCCAATTCAGTATGGGAAGTAGTAACCATATTGGAAAATGTGATGCCTGATGCATTTATTGCAGAGAAGTCAGCACGATTGGGCGTCACTTCAGCAGGTTCAATTTCAAGCCATTGGCCACTCTCATGCTTTCTTTTCCATAGAGAAATAAAATTTCTACATGCATCCCTGAAATATGACATCAGCAATATCATCCAGAAATCACATATATGTTATCAACCAATTGGCCAAGAACCCAACATCTCACTAACCAGTATTTAAGGTGAAGATGGTAAAGAAAGATAATTATTCTTACATCAAGCGTGATGCTTCAAAGCATTCAGCAAATGACATCAAAGCTGGCATGTAGTCAATGTCAAAACCCGCAGCAACAGCACGTGCAAATGCCATTCCTTGCTCTTTCTGCAGCACAGATTTACGTGTCTCCAGGACTTTCAAAAGCTGAACTCTAAAACAATACATAAAGAAGGGAATACAACACAACACAGATGTTAACAACCAATTTTACACAATGAACAGATGCTCAACGAGTACAACATTTTAAAAAGCATCGCTTCTACATATGTGAACTACACAATAGGTTTGGATGTTAGCTTAACTAATTTTTATAACAAAAATTCAGTCAATGTCACTTCATTTATCATATGTTATAGTGCTAATTTTAGTCCACTAAATTCAATAAGGAGTCCTTATGTTGAATTATAGATAACCTTGCTGGAAAGGGTGGAAGGTCAACCCCAAGTACGAGTATTATTGTTTGCCAGAGAAAATGTTGGCAATCATAGTATCCATAAAGATAAGACCAGACCTGAAGATTGCAAGATAGCATATTATCTTGTTGACCTGCTGGTGTAAATTTTACAATACAATTTATCACAATAAGCTACAAGAAATTTGTTTACTTTAAATGGCAATACAACAACAAAAGCCTTATAAAAACAAGGGGAAGAAAACAAGGGTAACAGTTAGTCACTAGGGAATCAATTGTTCCCAATTGCAATCCATGTATTAGCAAATGTTACAAAGTCCCAATACAATTAGATAAAAAATTTATTGTGTGATATTCAGGTCAGGCATGGACAGCATTTTATATTAATCATACACAACCGTCAACTAAAATTTCCTACTGGATGATCATACAAAAGAAGGAAAAAAGTTGAAGAGATTTAGAATTTACTTTGAGTTTCCTTCTGATTTGGTGCTTCCATTTGTTTCAGGTGGCAGTGTATCAGACTGGTACATATCCACACAGACATTAGAAAATAATAAATCAATATAAGATTAGGGCATTCAAGACCTTCTAACCGTGTAAAGAACAATAGCTTTCTCCTCATTCGTATCCTGCTGAGTCTTCCTGCCTGAGCAAAGCAGCAAGTCTTCTTAGTTGCAAACAATTATAAATTTCAGCAAAGCTTTAAATATATCCAAATTTGTTGAATACAAGTTAGTTAATAGTTTTATACAAGAATAATTTGCAATAGATGTACCTGTTCTTTCAAAATTACCTTCAGTGCTTTCCACATGTTTTATTTGGTATTCTTCCACCTGCAGGCATACAAGTTACTTTAAACAGACCTTTAATTGCTGAGATTGAATTTGAAAATTATTAGATATTTACTTACAATGCTAATCCCTATAGAATTATTTCCTTGAATTGCAATTGCCTCCTCAATTTGTGAAATTTCGAATTCTATAGTATACACACGTTCCAATACCTCAGGAGTGCTAACAAAGCGAACAAACCTACAGAAGCAGAGGAAATTAGTTCAGCATGCTAATTTATATGAAACTGAATGTCACCTAGAATCATTTGTAAGAGGAGACACTTTAAGTTTCCAACCTTAGAGTTACAAGTCATTTAATCTATGTGTTTAACTTTCAAAGGCATAGTTTCATTGTCATTTCCCCAGTACTTCCCTCTTCTTTGAAAGAGTAAGAAAACAAGAAATATAAAAAGGGATTTTGAAGAACATATTACACCAAAAACAGTACTTCCAAAACGGCACACTAGATCCATGTTGAGTACTGGAAGAAATGAAAACAATCACAACATTGAATAAGCATATTTAAACGAAAGATCAGTGTCAATTCAAATTTCAAGATGCATTGATAGGAATAGTTAAAAAAAAAAATTTATGATAACTAACAAGACAAACCTTTCAACAGTTCCCTTGGTAAACCATGAGGCATCACTGCCATGCTCAGGCACAAGAACAATTGAATAACCACCCTTAGCTATTTGATCTTGAGCAGCCTTCAAGTGGGATAGAAATGGGTTGAGCAAACCCGAGGCAACTTTCTCCTTCTTTCCATTCACAGTTATAACCAAGTCAAACCTGATTTAGAAAGGAGGGTAAAAAAATCAAATCAACAAGTCAGGCAGCGAACACCATTGTTTTGAATGAGCTTTTGCATAGATCAATTACTGACCTAAAAAACACTAGTAAAAATAGTCTTAGAATGTGGGTTTTGGACCTAACTCAACCCCAAAAGCTAGCTCTAGAGGTGAGGGATGTCCCCTACTTATATACTTTATCTTGACACTATCTCTAGCTGATGTGGGACTTGGGTCTTTCCCAATACACCCCCTCACGCCCAGCACTTTTGGGCTTGGTGCATGGATAATATGGTGGATGGCCCAATAATGGCCCCATTTCTTAAGTTCGAGCTCTTCTAGTGCTGAAGCTTATCAGGAACAGCACTGTACTATCCAAAGAACTTCAATAGTGATCACATAACAAATTAACCACCGATGAAAGCACCCATCAGCTACAACATTTATAAATAACTGGAACATAACACACTCCAGTAGCAAAAACAAAAATCACGTTGGCTCCAATCATTTCAATCCACTTGACAACCAAATGAATCATAGTCCTCTAACTCAAGTTATCATTACTTCTAAAAAAAACGTAGTCATCTCTATTTTAAATCACTTTATCAAATACCTCAACTGCTTAAAAAAACACAAAATCAATACACTTATTCCTTAGTTCTTCCTTTCTATTTGTGGTGAGAAATGGCACAAATGGTAGATAAATAAAATGATAAAAATACATTGATGAATGGGGTAACAAACACTATTATTACCTGGTTCTAGTTGGTGTGAGCTGAAACACAGCTGAATCCAACCTTGTGAAAGAGTTCATTGTGCGAGAAACCAAAGTACCAAAACCAGCAACTGGGTTTTCTTTTCTCAGGGGTCACACGAGTCTCTAAAGTGAGGCTAAGCTAAGCTCACATACCCAAAAAGGAAAAAGCAAAGTTTCAAAATGGGTTAGACTTTGGTGACTTAAAAAGGCAAGCTTTGCTTCAAAAACATGCTTCAGGGGCCCAAAAAGGAGAAAAAGGGTAAGTTGCAAATAAAGCTTAGAAAATGGGGTTCTGAAGAAGAACTTCCTCAATGGCTTCCAAAGACAAACAAAGGACAGGATCCAACGTTCTTCTTCTTTCGATACCAATTCGTAGAAGGGATCATCAGCCTTCAATCTCTTCTTCACAGACAAATATCACAAAAAAAAAAGAGGGTGAAATATTTTCGGAACTGTAGAAAAATAATGAGGGCAGAACCGGGTTTCACACAATTTTGACAAACGACAACATAGTGACGCTATCAGACACATACTTGTCTTTCGAAACCGACATTATTTGTTTGAAATTACCTTGGTTCCCTCAAAGTTTTTTCTATAGTTTTCCATTGCAGAGTACCGTTGAAGTTGAATTGACGCCCTATTAAACTATTCAGTGACGATTGCAAAAATTGATTTTTGGTGAAGTGATAGTTTTTATGTTTTATTTTTATTTTAAAAGTAAGTTAACTTAATTTAGTATTATTTTTTATTTAATGAAAAAATTATTTATAATATTTTGGAAACGTGTTATAGATTTAGTACATGTTTGGATGAAGAAAAAGCTCAAAAGTATTTTTAGTCACAAAATTTTATATTAAAACTGTTTTTCCTTCACATAATCAAACATGTTAATGTTAATTCTAAAAGATTAAAATATGTTTTTATTTTTACAAGTTCCAAATATATTCTTACAAAAATTTTAATATATTTTTCTTCCTCCTAATATCAAAATATGTCAAATTTTAGTTTATCTTAAGTTTGGATACATGACCAATGAATATTATGCAAATAAATCACTCGATTAACCAATTGGACATTGACATGTGTCAATGCTCCAACCATATCGCTCTCTTGAATTCATGGACAGTTTAGCTTTGAAAGTATGTAATAGTGATAAATTGGTTCTTAAAAGATAAAAGCTATAAATTTAGTCTTTGGATGTGCAAAAACTGTATCGTTAAATTTATGAATTCATTATGTCTTTAAGTTATAATGTTCTAGGATTAATTTGACAATAAAATTGCATTTTTTGAGGATCAAATTATCATTAAATTGTATGCAAGACCAATTTATCACAATTTTTTGCACATTCAAAAACTAAATTTGAAATTTTCGTCTTTTAAGGACTAATTTGTTACCGTCTCATACTTTTAAGGACAAAAATAGATATTTAGAAAAAAAATTAGTTTAAGAATCTAATCTAATAAAATTTTGGAAAAATACTCAAGTTGGTCCTTGAATTTGTAAGATGTTAACACTTAGGTTCTAAAAGATACAAAAATAAAATTTTGTCCCTAAATTTTTTTAAAATGTGTCAAATCCGTCCCTTCATTAACTATCACCCGTAACCTAAACAAACTTGCTTATGTGTCATGAGACTTGATTAGTGTAACATCATGTATGCAAACGGATAGCCACGTCAGTGATGAATGAGATGGACTAATTTGTCACCAAAATTCCGACGAACTAATTTGTGAGAATCATTGATCGTTGTCTCCTTTACCCACTTCATCTTCTCCACCTTCCAGTGTCCAACAACGATGAACAAATTTATCTCTCTTTAAGTCTTTATGTAATACATAAACATAATAATAAAGGAAGAAAATTGAATTAGTTAGCAAGGGTCCATGTAAAATTTCTCAAAGGTGGAGATACATGCACGACAATGACAAAATCAAAGGTTTGAAGTTGATGCATTGTAACAAGGGCACTCGTGCTTAATCCCATAAGTCCCTCGCTCAATTTGAACCACTGAGAATTGCTATGCTCTTGTTAGGTGCAACTCTGGTGTGGCGGTTATTTAGAGCAAAGTAAGCGTCGTCGTTCGCCACTATCAGAGGCAATTTTTGATCGCGACGCTCTTTTGTATTAACTACCATTTTCGCCTTTCTATCTTCCCCTTCCACCATGTGTACATTACCTCCTTCATAAGGACAATGTCATTTGTTGAACTGCCATACCGTGTCTGCGACACCACCATCGTGACGTCGCCATTGTGATCCTTGACATAGAAGCGCAGAAGGAGAGGAGAAGATGAGGAAGAGAGAGAAGAGAGAAAAAACAAAAAGGTATATCATAAAGACGGAGAAAATAAAAAAACTTAAATATGTTTTTAGTTCTCTAAACTTGGGTAATTGTATTTTTAGTTCTTAAAAAAATATTTTTATTAATCCCTCAAATTTTTAAAAAGCTATTTTTAGTCTCTCTTTGTTTAATATGTTCATGGTTTCATATTTTGTAACGATTTTCAACCATCAAAATTTATTTTCTAATGTTTTTTGAAAATCAATTTCTGTTGATCTTAAACTGCCAAAATATTTGACTTGTATGGTTTGGTTGTCATTTTTTTTACATATTTTGTTGGTTTTAAAGAAGAAGAATAAAAAGAAAAATGTAGAATTATCTTAATTTATACATATTCTATATGTTTTAAAATGCTACAAATTCTTTTAAAGAAATTATATTAAAATAACATTTCTATGTGACAAATATTTACAAATTGTTATACCATTAACGTAAAGAATTAGGAGATTAAAAGTAATTTTTCAAAAATTTGAGTAGCTAATAAAATAAATTTTATTTTGAAGGACTAAAAAAATAATTGTTTAGATTTAAACGACTAAAAATATATTTAAATCATAATTTTTTTTTTAAAAAGTTTAACCATTGATTTAAATTTGAAGTAATCGAATGGTCGTTAATTTGTTTCCCATAGTGGGAAAGTTGATCTAGTTTCCCATCCTAGAATCTATCTTGTTTCACTTGAGATTTTAGTTCTTCCGTTAGCATCACACAACCATTTTTTTTTAACAAAAAAATAGGTTTAACGATGTCCCATAGGTTTAATTGTTTGGGTTAATGAAAAAATTGATATCTATTTTTTTATTCAGGAACTCTCAAGTGTTAGTGCTTTACGACAAATTAAGTGTTTAGCTTAATTTTTTTTGTCAAATAGTAAGTTGATACATTAATTTAACCTTTTTTTTAATTATAATATTTTATGAAATAAAAGCATCCAGAACTGAAGCAGAAGGTTTTGGAAGGAACAAACATCCTGGTGGTAAACCCTACAAAGTACAGACATCATTTAGGAAGCAGAATAAGATATTTGAACGAAAAAGAATCAACGATGGCAGAGACGAAAGAAGGTTCAGGTTCAGGTTCGGAGATGTCTCTGAAGGATCAGGGCAACGAGTTTTTCAAGTCAGGAAAGTATCTCAAAGCTGCTGCACTCTACACTCAAGCCATCAAGCAAGACCCTTCTAACCCTACCCTCTATAGGTACCCTTTTTTTTTCAAAATTTTCATCTTTTTTCATTTGGGTATCATTATTCACTTCTTTCAGTTGGTGGGTTTCAAATTTTGCTTCTGCATTCGGCTTTTCTGTTTTCTCTCTTGTTTGTTTTGTGTCTTGGTTCTGAAAACTAAATCACAAAAGGGAATCTTCTTTGTTTTTCTTATCGTTATTATTTTAATTTAGATGGGTTTTTCAGTTATTGCCAGCTTATGATCAGCGTTTCAGAATTGTAGTTATTTTTAGTGAAAGTTTGGCATTGTCGTGTGTTGTTTGGGTTGGAGTTAGATCGATATAACGCTTGAGGCTTAAGCTGGAGCACTTAAATAGGAAAAAAGATTCCCTTTTTAACAAGTTTGTTTCTGCTAAGTGTGAAGCCGTGTAGATTAGTAGACTGGAATATACTGAACTTTATGGTCTTTTTGATATGGTGGAGAGAAAGCAAGTGAGAAGATAAAAGTTTGAAGTTTGAATTGAAGAGATGGTGGAAGGAAGTAAAAGTTTAAAATTTTGTTTCTGGAAGTCGACATTTTCTCTCTTTTATTTTCACTTTCTCCCCCCAAAAAACAAAACATTGTTAGCCGTATTTTCATTCCTCCCATCCGAGCATACCAGCGAGCTCTAATACTGGTTGTCGGAAAAATAAATTGATAACTAGCAATAGTCCATGAACTAAGCGGCTAAGCTTGTAAATAGAACACATTGCAAAAATATCCTGGCATGCATATATAGTTTCTGTTACTGCATTTAAAGTTTTGAACACTGAAACAGTGACAGTAATTCAGAATTCAGACTATTGGCTACGGAGAAAATAATTCTGTAGATGCTTATCATGATAGAACGCTCAGTATATGGTGGTATCTTTGAATGGTTAAATATTTCATGGTATGGATATGCTTAATTTTTGTTTGATATCTGTATTTGTTAATTGTCAATGTCATACACTTTAATTGAGCTTCTGATCTTATCTCATGTCGGATGACACATTGCTAGCAATAATTACTAATCTAAGTCATTCTAGAAATGTGTTGTGTGTCACTTAGAAGTTACAAACTTGTTATTTTTTTGCAAATTAAGTAGTTTGGATCAATGTTTTCACATGTGATATATGCCACTTGCACTCAATGTATAATCATCTTGTCCTGATGTAGTTTCTGTTTGTTCATTGTTTGTCAGTAATCGTGCTGCAGCACTACTGCAATTGGATAAGCTTAATAAAGCTCTAGATGATGCAGAGATGACAATCAAATTAAAACCCCACTGGGAAAAGGTAAATGTTTATCTATTAATATTTGAGTGTTTGAACCCTTGTAATACAATTTTCAGTAATGCTGCTTGAATACACTTCTAGGGATATTTCAGGAAGGGAAGCATATTGGAGGCCATGAAACGATATGATGATGTATGTATATTATAGCCTTTTGCTTAGATTTGATTGGAAACTAATTTTAATCTGTTATGTTTTGGGATTTTGATCCTACTGTGTCTGCTTGCGTGAATATTTGTTTGTACTTTGTAGGCTTTAGCTGCCTTTCAGATAGCATTGCAGTATAACCCGCATAGTCAAGAAGTATCAAAAAAGATAAAGAAGATAAACCAACTGGTGAAAGATAGCAAGCGAGCTCAAGAAGTGGAGAATATGAGATCCAATGTTGACATGGCCAAACATTTAGATACATTCAAAACTGAAATGGTTAGTATACATGTATTCTCATTCTATTCCTATGAGTGCTCGCAAGTATGTGCTTTTTGGATTTTCTTTTGCATTAATTATGATATGATGAGGAAAGGGTAAGGGAGAAAGAGAAGGGAATAAGGTATTCATGGAGAGAGACAAAAAGGAGGGAGAAATACAGTAGAAAGGGGGGACAAGTACACAAGGAGGGAGAAACATAAGTTTATGAATGATGTATATTCTTAAATTGAGTCAAAAGTGTCAAATTCAGTGCATAGCTATCCTTATGTAGGCTAACCTCATAGTTATCAATCCCAAATAACAGTGCAGAGTGGCTGACCTTAAAACTGCTATAGTGGGATAGTGCGTAGTGACCACTATTATGAAGATTTTAAGTACAAATTAAATATTTTAGATTACACTTATAAAAGTGCTAAAATAAATGCTCAATTTTTTTATTATAAATTATCCAGAATTTGAGACATATTCATAATTAGTATTTAAAAGTCATAGTCTTATGCTAAATACACAAATCATTGATAGTGAAAGTCAAGGAATCAAATAAGTAAAACATTTATGGCTTAAAGTAAAGTAGTAAACTCGATACAAAAAGACAGACAAAAACAAGAAAATAAATAAAAACAAAAGGTTGAGCAACACCGCCACCAAGCTGAGGACAAAGGCAAGACCTTTGTGAGAAAGAAATACCTGTGTGAAAACTGAGTCATGCTATTGAGGACTTGCAGAACAGATTAAGGGCAAAATAGAGCAATGGGTTGCAGGGCTTGGCCTGAACAATGTTGGCAAGATGTGGGTTGGAGGGATTGCATCAAAACAGAGAAGATTGTGGGTGTCTGCGGGAAAGAGTTTCAAACAAAGGGTTTCAAGAACCATTACAACACAGATGAAAATAGAGAGAAATCATAAAATTATCCTCCTAAAACCAGGTATGACAACATAGAAATAGCAGACAACAATGGGTTTTAGTCGCTATTCACAGTCGCTGCCGCAAAACCTGCAAATAGCCGTGATTTCTGGCGTGGTAGTGGGCGTAACATCTGAGAAGCCGAAACGCTACCCAATATTGTGTGCTGTTAACTGCTATGGCTAATCCAGCTTGATAACCAAGCAATACAAGGTTACTATAAACTCCAAATATATGCTTTGTTGCAATATTCATGATCTTTGCTTTTTTGGCTTTTCCCCCTTCAAGTTCTTACTTTGTTGTCCTTTTTCCCTTGAGGATTTCTTATCCTCTACCTCTACTTTTGTATCTTTTTTTTTTTTCCCTAATAAATTCTTTGTTTATCAATAAAAGGAGCCAACTGGTGATGTTGGAGGAAACAACAATTAACAGCTTTTTGATTTTAAACTTCCTAATGAGTATGAAATCAAAGTGAATGATGACAAACGTTGGTTAAACTTCCATAGGTTTCACATCAACATTAGTAGTATCTTTGTCTCTTCAAGAGTTCAAGTGGTTGTTTGTGTATGCCAATCTTGACAGAACAACCAAAATGAATGATCAAGAGTAAAATAATTCAAAAGGAAGAAAGCAGAAAAACACTAAAAGGATTATTGAATTAAGTTTTTCTCCTCTTTAATACTATTTCAAATAAAAACAATTAAGACAAAAAACCTTTCGCAAAGCAGCATTTAGACAAGCATTTGATCAGGCAGACTATTGGTTTATCTTCATAATAGATATCTTGAAAATGATTTTTTTATTAAGATTTCTTTAAGACGAAATCTCAAATCAAGTCCCCAATGAGTGTTAGTAAGAGCACACAGAGAGAAGATGATGAACACACGATAATTTATACTAGTTCATCTCATAAACCCAAGGCTACATCTAGTCCTTAACCAAAAAGCCAAGATCTTCAAACACTCACTAAATTTGCCCCCCTTATAGGATCTTGTATCTTGTGTTATAATCTCACAGTTTACCTTCTATGTTTCTGTCTTCCATGTCTGAACCAAGATGGGATTTCCAATTTTGACATCCTTGGTGCTGCCAGTAATTTATATGACAATAAGCTGCAGGATATCAAAACATTCAAAATTGAATAATACATTTATTCATCCAAATTCAACTGAATCAACAACAAAGATTCCAATTCTCAAAAACAGAGAAAAACACCTGAAAAATGAACCCAGAATGTTGGAAATGTATCTCCTTCCTTCTTTCTGTGTCTTGGTTTCTGAGATATTTATTTTATCTGTTTCCTTTAACTTTTGATTCCTTGTTATTGATATTTATATAAGGTAGTTAAGGAATTCATTTTTCCATAACATCATACGTCATTTTAAAAATTTCTCATGTGAGGATTTATAATGATCTCCTCCGTACAGTCTGGGAAGTATGGGTCTGAAGAATGCTTGAAAGATTTGTTCTCATTCCTTGTTGAGACTATGGAGACTGCTGTAAAATCATGGCATGAAACTTCTTCAGTAGATGCTAGAGTTTACTTTCGTCTTGATAAGGAAAAGACAGACACCGATAAGTATGCCCCAGTTGTGAATATTGATAAGGTATGCATTCTCTTGTTAAATCTTTGTACAGTTATCATTGTGGTCTCCTTGCTTCTTGTTCTTGGATATCTGCTTTATGAACTTTATGCTTAGTATTCATGCTTATTTAGCTGCTTTGTTGTTTGCATATGATTATCAACTCAAAAAATTCCCTATATGGTATTTTGAGTTTTAATCTTTTTTATTTTCTCACTTCTTGGCCAGGCCTTTGAATCACCACATACACATGGAAACTGCTTTGCATTTCTTAGGCAGTATGCTGAGGAGTCTTTCTCCAAAGCAGCCTGCTTGGTGACTCCCAAAAACATCATTGCTTATCCGCAGGTAACTTGATTTCTTAATTCATTGAGTGTTGAAACTTCCACATCAGAAAATGTAGATGGTTAAGAAATTTCACAGTTAAATAGGAATTTTATTACAAGGTTTGGGGGTACTTTTGAGGCATATCACATCTTCAACTGAGAAAGTGAATAGAAATGATATTTGCACACCTAGGGTGCAAGGAGTGTGAATTGTGACATTTGGATATACAAAACTGTTTAAGCTGATTGATCCAGTTATCAGTTTAGGTGGGCCCAGTATGAGCGTAGGTAATTCAGATGCTTTCATGTCCATTAGTGTGTTGTGAATTTTGTGGAGTAGCACTACGTGGAAAGAAAATAGGAAGAGGTCCGTAGCATCATTCTTTTAGTTAAAACAGTGGCAAGTATCATAAAAAAAAAAATATACACTACATGCTCCAGATATGGCCACATGGGAGTAAACGAGGGACTGAAGGGAAATGTTTCCCCATTCAAATGGCTTATATTCACTAGAGTATGTACTTTTTTTTTTTTATCAGCAAAAATATTATATATATATATATATATATATATATATATATATAAGAAAGCAGAGTACAAGTAGTACTAATACATAAACAAACCTAGCAACAAAAATTTCAGACCTATGACAACCTAATACATGAGTACATACATGAATTAGGTTGCCAAAGATCTGGCTGAGGTCTAGGTTCCCACCCCAAAAAGGAAGGAAAAGAAAACAATATGCTAAGCCCTCCCCTGAATACAAAAGCCTCCCCATGAGGACTTGAGTATGTACTTGATAACATAGATCTTTGTAACTAAAAGAAGATTGTCAGATACTTATTAAGTCTGACCTGGTGGCCAGTTGGAAAAAGGTATTTTGGTTACTGACCTGCTCATTATATTGATGATGATAAAATAGATCATCATCATCAATGTTGATAAAATAGGTCATCATCATCAATGATGATAATGATGAGGTGTGTGGGGTTTAAAAAGGCAAAATAGGTATTAGAAATAAAAAAAGAGCAAATTACACTCGCCTCTCCTGTATTTGGGACTTATTACAGTCACACCCACTCATTGTTATATCCCTATACACAACCCCCCCCCCTCTCCCCCCCCAAAAGATTTGCATTCAGTTACACATGCACCGTAACAGTGTTACTTCTGTTAACCAGAATCTATCACATGCTGGTTCTATGGAATTTTAGGACAAAAATGCCCTCTCCCTCAACCTCTTTGATCCTCTTCCCCTCCCTCCTCCTTGTGCCACTATTACTCCTCCCCTCACCTCTCCACCTCCTCCATGCGCTCCCTCCTACTCTACCCTTCCCTCACCTTTGAGCCTTCCTTCTGCACAGATCTCGGGGCCTTTGGCGACGTCAAACCCATCCAAACCAAAGCCCTTTGCCATGCATCCTCACCCTCCTCTTGGCCTGACCATCTAGGCCCACTACGCTCTCCCTTCCTCTAACGCCTTCCCTGACACCCACCACCAAGGCATACTCGATAAAACTTGGACCCTCAACCGGAAATTGTTTTATATTTTTTTAACTGTTATTAATTGTTTTTGAATCTGTGTTTGATTTTGAATTAGATTAGATATGGATTTGGTGGCAGTGCCAATTGGGTGGCGTGCTGGTGGTGGTTTGGTTAGTGACGGTGGTGTTTGATGGTGTGTATTTGGTTGGGTTTGGGTTGCAGGTGGTTGGTGGTGGTTTGGTTGGTGGCAGGGTTGCGAGGTTGGCGGCACCAGGTGGTTGGTGCATCGGTGATGTGGTGGTGGTTTAGGGTGGCGGCGTTGGTGTTTGGGTTGTGGTGTTTTGTGGAGCAGTGGCTATGGGGAAAGGGAATAGGTGTCGAGGGTTTGGAAGAGAGAAGTTTTTTTACCTGCACTGCAATTTTACTATCAGCACACCTTTCAAAAGGCTTATTTGGACCTTTCACTAAAAAATCAACACCGTCTGATAACGGAGACGTTTAGCGGGTACAAAAGAAATGCATTCTAACGGAGGGGGTGTGAGTGTAACAAGTCCTAATTTGAGGGAAAGCAAGTGTAATTTTCTCTTTAAAAAAAAGGTCCCCACCCTCTCCTTTCCAAAGATATCGTCTTCTGCATTTTGCTTTATTACTTCATTTTCAATAATATTTCATTTCTAGTTTAAATTTCCCATGCACAATAACAAGGAAGGTAGTTGCTAGAGATTAGCTTTATGGTTGCCTTTCCATCCCTTCTTCTCCTCTCCCTTTGGTTCTTTCAACCTAGTCCCCCCTCTGTTTCGGCTGGTCAGGTTAATACAACAATGAAAAAGCTTGTTACTGCAATGTGGGATTGACTACATGGACCAAATGATGCCATTTTGTTTTCTTTTTTTCAAAAACCAAGTTTTTGTATGGCCATTTATATCTAGGTTTGTTTTTAGTTGTTTCTCTTAGAATGTCTTGGAGCTATCCTCTCCACATGATCATTTCTTCTTTTTGGGGCCTCTACTGGTGCATTACTTGGCCAGAGATGGGTTAATATCATACCTTCATCTGTTATTCTTTTGAACATTTAAAAGCAATCCAGTCAATGTGCATTTGCAACTATCAGCCTACAAACTCAATTCCATGTTATTTTAAGTTTAATTGTGTGGTTCAGATGGCCTGCTTTTCTACTCATTCTGTCCGCATAATCTATTAATAACATTCTACGCCTGCAGGTCTGGAAGGGCCAAGGATCAAGAAAGTGGAAACATGCCCAGAGTGATGGTTTCTTTGTTCAATTTGAGTCACCTTCCCTGCGAAAGTTGTGGTTTATACCCAGTTCGAATGAAAAGGGACAGACCTTGTGCAGGTTTCCCACTATCTCTCGCAACACTTATTTACTGAATATAAGTTTTGTAGTTTATGGAGGGTGATATTGCGAGGATTGATTGTTCTTTTATCAAAAAGAAAAACAAGGATAAATGCTTATAATTATGGTTTCTATAATCAGTTTTATTCCCATTTCTTATTATTTACTACTTTCTATCCAGTGTCCACTAGGTTGATAGGTTGGTTTTGTTAATCTAATTTCTCTGCGGAATTATTGGTATGAAAACTTAGCTGTTATATACGTTAATCTTGTGTCATCAGGCACTCCTTATACTCAAAGTTTGGTTTTTTAGAGCTTCTTTTCTTAGTTTGGTTAGAGCTTCAGACATCTTAGGCTTCCTTTCTCCTTAAAAGAAGTCGACCCAAACAAAATTATAAGAAATAGAGCTTTTAAAAATGTATCTTTTTTTAAATGAAGTAAACTTTGAAAAAAGGAGCTTTTTCTTGAGAGCTTTTGATATCTACTTCTCCATTTCCTTCTTTACTTCAAAACCCTAGATCTAAAAACCCATAATCTCAGAAATTATCCAAGAGATTTTAACTCTAAAGTAACATAAGTTAAAAAATTTATAGAATCACCAAAAAGTTTTAACATTAAATTTAAAGCTCTGATTTTTAACTTTAAAATGGCTTTTAAGCTTTAAAAAAGTTAGGTAAACCTTGAAGAGTACCGTGGTTAGAGATACAAAGTTTAAAACTATCTTGTATTTGCTATGTTCAGGGATCCAGAGGTTTTGGACATTGGTGCTCATGAAGTTCTTCCTCGGTTATTCAAAGAAAAGCAGCCCCGTTCTTAGTGTACTTCACTAGTACTTGGTGTATATTTATTTCATGAGGTAAAAATGACATGCTCACACAAAGGTTTGCATGTTCAACAAATATAGACACAATTTGGTGCCAATGTTTTGTTGTCTTCTTGAAATGTGAGAAATGCTGGCAGAAAAGATGTGTGCTTCATAATTTTGTTAGATCCGTATATTTTTATTTAATTATTTTAAATTATCGAAGCCATCAAGGAGTTGCATTTTTGCCTTTGGTGATTTTCATTATTGTGCGTTTGCTCTTCTGTTCTTGTGGTTTAGATACTTTGGTCTTTAGTTTGTTTATTCTAGATATGACACTTGTTGCCCATGCAAGTATTCTGGACTTCTAGTAGTTACCATAGATATTTTATCTGTATTTTTTGTGATTCAGATATGAATATTGAATTTGGTGGTTAATGTTCATTTTATGTCAACACTATATTTTTGTATCCTCTTGTGTTTGCAGAATAGATAACTTATGCACTGATGTAAAATTTGTTTGCACAATTAATTAATTACGAACTATTATGTTTGAAATTACTTTTATAATAATTATTTTAAATAATATTAGTTTTTTATTGGTTGACTGTGTAAAATTTTATACTGATAGTTCATATACATTACAATCTTATTTGTATTTCTGCGATGTTTGAACGAACTCAGAATTAGTCAATGAGTTTTTTTTGTTCTCTAATGATAAGAATGCAAAAGTTGCCGAGTAGTGTAATGCATAGGTTACTCAAACGGGTTTGTCATTTCAACACTGAGTTGCTTTGTTTTAACAATTGAATTTTAAAGTTTTAAACAAACGGTTGACTCAGCATAAATGTAATGATCCGTTACGGTTACATGGAACGGAAGATTTATTATAATTATTTAAAAATTATTTGATTAATTTATTTATGAAAACATTAGTAATGCGCAATTTCAAATTTCATAACTCATAACAAAAATCATACATCTACTAAACATAACCCAATTCCATGTTGGTTATGACATTTCAACCACAAAAGAAGACATACTTGAATCTATTTTTCTCTTTAAAAAAATGTTCAAAACCCATTTATAAAGAAACTCAACCTCCCTAACAAGTTCAAAATCATAAAATATCTTTTAAGGTATTTCTAAAAGGAGGTTTTCAAAACACCTTTCAATATGAGCAACTAAACTTGTAATACATTTTAAGCATGTCAAAACTCATTTAGTTTTAAAAGAAAATCCTATTCCATTTAACAAAAAGGTTTTCAAAACGTATAAGAAATCTTAAATTCCCATCAAACTTAAAAAAACATAAAGCTCACATTGTTCGTCTTTCATAGAAGGATCAAAACATACTAGAAATAACCTTACACTTTCCCAACAAATTTGAAAACATAAAACACACTTTCCTCTTTTTCAAAGGAAGTTCCAGAACATGTTTCAGGATGAATAACCAGTTTACAACAACATTTCTAAATATACTAAAAATCTTCTATTTGGTTTTCATTTGAAACACGTGCAACTCAACTTATAGTCTTATATAAAACAAGAGATTAAACCAAAATCCCCGAAGATAATTTATACATCAAACTTTCATGCGATGAAAAAAAATAAGTAGATGAAAGCAAAACAATACAAGTTGAAAGTTACAACATGACAACATAGAAGAATATAGTGCCATAGGACACTATAGGCCATCACTTGAAAAGAACCAAAACAAGTTTTCGAAGGTTCTCGTAAAGGTATAAAACATCAAGAGCTTTCTAAACAAAACACATGGGGTTTAAAGCTATCAGATTTCAAAAGCAATAACATTTTTAATCAAACCCTTCAATAACATTTTGAAATCAAAAGCCAAAAGGCAAAACATGTTTGAACACAAGGGCAAAGGCCAAATAATTACTACTGCTTTGGGAATTAATTTTAAAAGATCAAGTCCATTTTCAAGAAACAACCAACAACTTCAAAAGAAAAGTCCCTACAGATAAAAACAGAGAACAAAATTTAAAAGATTACCTAAATAGGTGCAGGTGTCTCTTAAAACAGATTCCCATAACTTTAAAAAGAGGGTAATAAATCTTGTCATCTATCACAAGAAAAGATCGTTAAAAACATTTTTTCTTGTCTTTGAAAACAAACCTCAGAAAGTTTTTGAAACCAAACTCGTCATGGAGGAGACATGACATCATCGATAGAAAACATGGTTGAATACTAAAACTTTTTATAAAACAACTAGATTAAGCAAGGCAATAGCAACATCTTTCTTTCAAAAGAAAATCAACAGAAAATAAATTTTACATCAGATTCTTTGTAAAACAAATCAAACCAACAAGGTTAAGAAAACGACAACTTCTTTTTCCCAAATGAGTAAAGCTTCTAAACAACATAGATTACTAATTTTACTATGTTCTATTGCTGTCCGTACAGAAGTCGCAGTATGAAAAAAGGGAGAATTGATCATACGGTCCTGTTTACCACGAGTTACGATGAAGGATAAAATAATCATTTAGTTGATTCAAAATTTGAGCAGAAAAATACTTGTGTATGGTAATTCAATATGATAATGCGATAAAAAAAAGTTCCTATAATTTTTTCCATAGACATGAGTTGTTAATTAACCTGCCTTGCAATCAATACAAATAATTAATGCGCTGAAGTTAAAGTTAAATCGTTTGGATAATAATTGAGTTCGATACTTGAAAACAATGAATAAAAATTAAAGATGAAATTTGAGTGCAAAATTTGGTCATGATGATTGATGTAAGGGAGGAATGTTAGTAACATATTCGTCCACACCCAATTTTGTGTCATTTATTTGGTATTAAATGAGCTCCCAACAAAAGTGGATGATGTTCTTGACTTGTGATAACAAAAGAACATTCACGTATATATGGCAAGAAATCAAATGAAAACATTACTGGTTACGAGCAACAGTGGAAATCAAAGCAGTAGGAGAATTTGCAGAGTAAAAAATTGGTATTAGTTGCTCAGCCTTAAACTAAATTGCATGTTATTGTAATTTTTCTCATTTTGTTCTTTCAGGTATCTGTTAATTGTCTCAAACATGTGGAAGGACACTCTATACAGTTGAAAACAGAACGGATGCACTCAATCCCTATGTCAAGCTTAAAATATTCATAAGACAATAGGAATACTATTGGATACATACGTTGCTAGCGCGGGACTTTTTGATGGATGTATTTTGGTGTACACTTTTTGATGGAATGTTGATGTTAAACTCAAATAATTGTTCATTTTTGGGGAACTAAAACAATGACACCATTTGTTATGGTATTTTTTTCAAGAACTACGTAACTTTTTTTTTATCACAAAAAAAAGAGTTCAATTTTTTTTTAAAAAAATCTGATCCTTATCTTAAATAAAATGTCCATCTCTTTATAAAATAGAAGTAAAAAAATATGTTTCTATTTCCCTAAAAATAAAATATGATATAAAAACAGATAAAATAAATAAATTAAAAATAAAATAAAAATAAACATACTTTGATAATTTTACATGCAAAAAGAAAAATTATAATTATTTTTACATAATAGGTTAAGGATAATTATTTTTATAACAGAAGATATCTTCTGTCTGTGTGCTTGACTCTCTAATATTGGTTCCGAAGACTATTTTTATTTTTAAGGATTTTTCAATATTTTTCCAACATAAAGTTTGGTAGACTCCTATTTTTAAACCAAAAGTTTTCTTGGTTAATCGACTCGTCGTGATCCCAATAAACCCGAGTCCCTGACCATTGAAGTTTTATGCAAAATGGCTCCAACTTATAATAATATCGCCATAACAACACTTCTACTACATACCTTGAAGTTTTATTATTATCTCCAAGTGACTTGAAGTTTAGGATAAAACATTTTACAAAAAAAAAAAAAAAACATTAAAACTTCTAAGTGCACAAGAGGAGGAAGACATAACGTATGCACTAAAAGAACTAAATCTAGGGAAGTTATCATTTTAAAAGAGTCCCGAGTCAAATTATCATACAAAAACGATGCTACATCTCTTTAATTTTACATTTTACTCATCAAATTTTAGTATGACTCATGTCACTATCTTACAGCTTTGCCAATAATACCTGTAGAAGCCTATATCTTTGTAATATAATAATTGCTGTTAGGAAATATCCCACTTTGTAAAAATTATACACATTGATAAAACCGTTAAACTGTTTTCTGATAGTGTAATCCACAAGAACTATAAATACAATAAGAAACTCTTCTAATTTTTGGACTTCAATTAAAATCCCTTGCAAGCTAGGACTCTGAATTTGTAAACGCAGAGTTTGTTATATGTTTTTAAGTCTAAAAAAGTGATGTAACTCTTAATTTTTTGACTTGCTGCAGAACGGGCAGCCTTTGTTGTAGTGGAAAATCCATGAGGCTGCAGCCAAAACAAGCAATAATAAAACCTATCAGATCAAATAGTATTACCAAATTCAGTGACATGACTTGGCCTTTTTTCAATGACAATTATACATGATTTTTTGAGTTTTTTTTGTTTTGTTGCAATATCATTCAATTTTATGGTGAAAACATGTCACATGAGAAATGGTAAGTAGCAGTACTCACTCACTTCATTGATCATGTGCAGTAATTAGAGTTTCTGTTTGTGAGCACTGTACTTGTAGAGCCACACTCACTGACTGTGGACCTGTCAAGCTTTATTGACCATGGATATTGGAAGTTTTGGGCAGTGACACCAACATGTGAAGATGACCTCTGCATCCTCACTGGCCTTGGGACATTTCTTCCTTCCATTGAAGCTCTTCGTCGGCTTGGCTGCCTCTCGTACGAATCCGGCCTTGACTTTGGCGCACTCTGTGATCTGGCTTTGGCCCTTGATGATTCTGTGTTGGCCATGTAGTTTGGAAATAAAGGGTAGTCATAGGACATGGGTTCTGTGTATGCTGGTTTAGGGAATGTAAAAGGAACCTTTGTAATTGTATTATCCATTCTTGACACTTCTGAGTAGTAATAGGGACTACTTTGTGCTGTGCTGAAGGAACACTCCTCAAAATGACCACTGCATGCTCTTGGACTCAATTCTGTCAGTGTTGATGGTGCAGGCGATGCATTGTAGTTTTCCTCCTTTGAGTATGAACCGTTTGATGAATAGCATGCAGAAAATCTATGATCAGAAGGTTCGCGATTCGCAGTGCTGTTTCTGCCTCTTGAGTTACCTTTGGATTCACAAACAGCCATCTCCACAATCTTGGCATTCTCCTCCAAACCATTGTCCATTTTCTAGATCAACAAAAAACCACATTATATCTCAATGAACAGAAAAAACTTATTGTTATTTTTCTTCTTCTTTTTTCTTCTGGCCACAGAGTAAATTGTTTTAGTTTTCAAATTCAACAATGCAGGATATTCACCCAAAAGAGTTCTCTTGTCTCGCATGAATTGAATAGTGCCAAGTATGTTTTCATTTATAATGTGTGTCTTCCTAGTTCATATAACAAAATGCTTCACCAATTAATTCAAAATGAAAATTTATCATTTTCTTTCTACCTGTGGCTGAAATTTGAAAAGATCAATGCTTATCATTCATTCCTTAGATATTTCACCATCCTCTATATACACAGCAAAGCAGAAAATTTCCTTGTAAAATTTCAACCATCATTCCACAATTTGAAAGGTAGTTAATTGGCAGCAGTTAATTATTGAACTCACATTATACATATGCATGAAGAAGTTTTCCTCTGTGGTTATTCTGTTGGGTGATAGCTTTTGATCAAGTTTTCCGTCTGACACCATTCGCGCCCTCTGAGCACGAGCCCTGGCTTGTGCTATGACCAAAGCCTTCATGCATCTCAGTGTCTCCCTGGCCTGTTTTCTCACCAAGTGACCCCTCACTAGTGCCTGCAACTTCACTAGTCCTCTAAGAGCATACAGTGCCTTTCTTGCCTATTGCAGAAATATTAGTCACACACACACAAAGTCCAATATTAACCGATGAGCTTACGGGATCCAACTCATGTAAACTTTTGAGTAAAAAAAAAGTTCAATATTAGCCTGTTTGGTTTGAGAAAATGCTTTTCTACTTTCATTTTTTTTTTTTCGTTTTCACTTTGTTTCTTGTATTTTGAAGTCTATACAGAAAAAAAAAAAAAGTGAAAACAAAAAACGTATTCTCAAACCAAACGGCCTCAGATGTCACGTACCAAGTAGGACCGAAACACCGATTGAATTTTAATGGCTGCAGACTCTTCAACACATCTTGTTGACAATCCATTGGAATCAGGAGTCAAGCAGATCACAGGATCATGCTTCCTTTGACCATTCTCAGCATTTTGATCATTTTGCACTGTTACTGAAGAAGCAGTGACACCAAATTCTGCAAGATTCAGTTCCCTGGAAGCTGATGACCTCCTGAAACTCCACCTTCTTTTCTCCTTGGTGGTTGTTGTTGTTGAAACTGGTGTGGTTGGATTTTCTGTTGTGCTTGTGCCATTCAACAAACACATGTTGGTACCACATTTTTCCTTCTCTTTCTCTCTGTCTGATCTCTTCCCTGACAACAAGTTCCTAAGCCATTTCCCTGTCCTCCCCATCTCTTTCAACAACTCTGAAGAAAGTAACACAATGAAATGTGAGATTTCTTCATATCTGCTTTTTTTGATAAGTTGCTTTCAATACTATGGTCCCCATCCCATGCCAAATTTAGTTGAGCATTTTCACAGCGCCTCAACTTTTCTCATTGTATAATTTCATTACTATCACTTTCAGAGCATGTTAGGGTCCCTGTGCCATGTAATTAGGTAACTCTTGTATAAGAAGCATAGAAGCAGCTTCCAATGATAAGCTAATTACCACGTCCTAGAACACTGGTGATAAAGATCCATTGAAAATATATAGATAGGTAACATAAATATATAGAATTATAGATACATAAATGAGGGATGTGTAAGATTTTAGCACTCACAGCATTTAATATTTTTTTATTGAATAATGTATGCTAAAATTAGCTTCCTATACAGATATATAGATAAATAGGACATATGTAGTGAGTAGACATTTTTTATGGGAGAAATAAATACAAATTATTATAAATCATAATAAACGGTGAAGATTAAAATATATACATTGAGTTTTTTTTTTTTAATTATATTAAATTTTAGTGCACATTATAGAAGTATCCCCTAAGCTTTTATTGAATTACACATAATGTCATCCTTTTTATTTTTATTTTTTTACGTTAATCTCCC
>PYAF01000227.1:329378-354542 GCA_007407185.1 Glycine tomentella | reverse complement strand
GTTGTGTCTTGGTGTAGTAAGAGACAATCAACCGTGTCACTATCAACTACAGAAGCGGAATACAAAGCAGCAGCAATGGCAGCACAGGAATGTACATGGTTGATGCAGCTTATGAAGGACTTACATCAACCTGTTGACTACGCAGTAGACCTCTATTGTGATAATCAATCAGCTATACGATTGGCGGAGAACCCAGTCTCCCACGCAAGAACCAAGCATGTGGAGGTGCATTATCACTTTATTCGAGAAAAGGTGTTACAAGGACATATTGAGATGAAATACATGAAAACCGAAGGCCAAGTTGCAGACTTATTCACTAAAGGACTCAACGGCGTGAAACTGCAAGAATTTAGAAGGCAACTTGGTATGGTTGCTAGATCAACTTTAAGAGAGAATATAATTGGTATGCAAAGTTGAGTTTGAGGGGGAGTGTTAGAAATCAAACTCAATTTGCATCTCTAGATTAGTCCACAATCTCCAAGAATATGGAAGCTTGAAGAAATTTCTAGAAGCTTATAGAAGCATGTAGAAACTTCTAGAAATATATGGAAGCTTGTAGAAGCTTATGGAAACTTCTGGAAGCTTATGGAAGACTGTAGAATCTTGTGGAAGCTTCTGGAAACATAAGGAAGATTAAAGAAACCTATAGAAGAATCTAGAGACATAATGAAGCAAAGAGTAATGAAGAAGATAGGAGAAGAATCTAGAAACCTCACAAAGCAAGTATAAATAGGGGTAGAGGTTCTTGGCTAGATGTAAGTGTCTTGGTTGAAAGCAAGTGTGTAGATGTGAGTGTGGGTGTGGAAGAAGCAAATAAGTGTAGAGTGAAAGTGAGTTTGAAAAAATAAGTAGTAAAAGTGAGTGAGTGAAACTCAAAGTAGTCCTTGTAAAGTTCAAGTATGTGAAAGTATTTGTAACTTGAGTTTCTCTAAATAAAAGTGTATACTTTCATTTTCAACAAAGATGACAATGATATACCCCCTCCATTAAAAAGTTAAAATTAAGTATGTAACTATTGCTAAAACACTATCTTGTTAAGTGCCTTTACATGGAAAATTTCTAACATGATCACAAGTTAATAAATCTCCTTATCAATTAGAAGCAAGGAAGGACATGGAGCATTATTCTCAGGCATGGAGGCTCTAACATGACATGAAAACTTCAACAAGTTACTGACATGGAAAGTTGTTTTATGTCATCGAGAACTATTAGAAGCATTACTCAGACTTCTGGGGCATAATAGATGGAAAATTTTTAACATGACTTGGCTGTGAAATTTCTAACATCTGACAAATTAATGAAATTTCTAATAACTAGCTAGGGTCTAGGGCCACATAATTAAGTATTCACAATTTTCATATATAAGGCAGTCCACTTATAAATTATGATCAAGTTTGCTAACTATGTTCACTCAACAGCAAAGGAATGGAAAAATTAGCAAAGTTCTGCTGATAATTCATTGCATTGCAGGTGCATAATCAACAACGTTAGTACGAGGAACAAATTAAATCAACAACGACATACAAGACAACTTCACTACTGAATAGCATGTACCAAGTTAGGAAGGAGAGGAGTACAAGATAGGGTAAGGAATCAAAATTAAATTCAATCTATGATATGCCAATAAAATTAACAAACTACGGAAATCTATGCATTATCATCCCTAGCCCTAGTAGTTTTGGCCAACCAAATAAAAGATAAATAACTGTTGGTTATTTGCTTTTTGGATTGCAACTATTTTTATTTTTTAGTATTTTAATTATTATTTTAGTCAATAAGTTGTTCCTATATTTTAGGATCAAGTTAGGTTGTTAGGTTGTTATCCAATATTGCTAAAATCTTGGTAACAAATAGTTTTCCTGTTTCATTTGAATATTATAAATGTAGTTGTTGCTGATGAATAAAAGTAACCCCTTCAATTATTTTTTATCAGTTCTTCATCTTTTCTTTCAATATATATTTTTGTTCTCTCCAAGCAAATATTATTTTTTATTTCCTCTTGAAAATTTCCAACAATTGGTATCAGAGCTTATTTCTTACGGGACCTATGAAAATGGATTCTGAAATAAGTTTTTCCCAAGTAGCTCTTCCAGTTTTCAATGGGGAAAACTATGATCTTTGGGCCGTCAAAATAGAGGCTTACCTAGAGGCTTTAGATCTTTGGGAAGCTGTAGAAGAGGATTATGAAGTCCTTCCACTACCGGACAATCCCACAATGGCCCAGATCAAGAATCAGAAGGAGAAAAAAAGCCGAAAAGCAAAGGCAAAATCATGCCTTTTTGCTGGTATCTCTACAACCATCTTTACTAGGATCATGACTCTCAAATCGGCAAAAATGATTTGGGACTATCTAAAGGCGGAATACGCTGGAGATGAAAGAATTAGAAGCATGCAGGTGCTTAACTTAATGAGGGAATTTGAGCTTCAAAGGATGAGAGAGTCTGACACAATCAAGGAATACTCAGATAAATTGTTGGGCATTGCCAACAAGATAAAGTTACTGGGCCGTAATTTTGCAGATTCCAGAATTGTTGAGAAAATTCTGGTAACAGTGCCAAAGAGGTATGAAGCATCTATTGCTTCGTTGGAGAACACAAAAGATCTGTCTAAAATTACTTTTGCAGAAGTGCTACATGCCCTCCAAGCCCAAGAGCAGAGAAGATTGATGAGGGAAGATCATGCTGTTGAAGGTGCTTTTCTAGCCAAGAGCCAACAAACTAAAAACTATAAGAAGAATTATCCAGGCAACAGTCAGAGCAGTGCAACTGATTACAACAAAGGAAAGGGTGAAAAGAAAAGTTACCCACCTTGTCGGCATTGTGGCAAAATGGGTCACCCTCCATTCAGATGTTGGCAAAGACCTAATGCTAAATGCATCAAGTGCAATCAAATGGGGCATGAAGCAATCATATGCAAGAGCAAAAATCAGCATCAAGAGGAAGAAGCTAAGGTCGTTGATCAAGAGGAGGAGGAGGATCAACTCTTTGTGGCCAGGTGTTTTGCAAGCAGCGAAGAGAGTAAGAGTTGGCTGATTGGCAGTGGTTGCACAAATCATATGACCAATGACATGAAGCTTTTCAAAGATTTAAAACCAACCAACATCACCAAAGTCAAAATAGGCAATGGTGATTATATTTCAGTTAAAGGAAAGGGGACTGTTGCAATAACAAGTAGCTCAAGTACAAAGTTTATTTCTGATGTCCTTTTTGTACCAGAAATTCAACAAAATTTGTTGAGTGTTGGCCAATTAATTGAAAGAGGCTTCAAAGTTACTTTTGAAGACAATTTTTGTTTGATTAGAGATGCAGCTAATCAGGATATCTTTAAAGTAAAAATGAAAGGGAAAAGTTTTGCTCTAAATCCGTTGGAGGAAGAGCAAGTTGTTTTTCCAATCAAAGAAAATATCACAGAAGTTTGGCACAGAAGGCTCGAGCATTATCACCACCAAGGGTTGCTGCAAATGAATTCCAAGAGAATGGTATTTGATTTTCCAGAGCTTGATGATCACATACCAACATGCAAGGCTTGTCTATTCGAAAAGAAAAAAAAAGCCATTTATAAGGATAGCAAAAGGAGTCACTCTTAAGCTGCAGTTAGTCCACACAGATGTATCTGGATCTAAAAAAACTCCTTCATTAGCAGATAATCGATATTATGGAGCGTTTTGGAAGTTCAAAAAAATTAGTAGAAAATCAAAGTGGCAAGCAAATTCAGATTCTTCTTAGCAAGTTTAGATTAGAGTTTGCAAATCCTAAAGCAAGGAGGAGTGTTGGTTATTTACTTTTTGGATTGCAACTATTTTTATTTTTTAGTATTTTAATTATTATTTTAGTCAATAAGTTGTTCCTATATTTTAGGATCAAGTTAGGTTGTTAGGTTGTTATCCAATATTGCTAAAATCTTGGTAACAAATAGTTTTCCTGTTTCATTTGAATATTATAAATGTAGTTGTTGCTGATGAATAAAAATAACCCCTTCAATTATTTTTTATCAGTTCTTCATCTTTTCTTTCAATATATATTTTTGTTCTCTCCAAGCAAATATTATTTTTTATTTCCTCTTGAAAATTTCCAACAATAACCTTTTTTTTGACAGAATCAGAAATAAATAAGTTTGACCCGTAATATATTTTATTTTCATATCATGTTTGAAGAGGATAAGACAAAAAAGAAAAGCTAATAAGATATTTTTTTAACATATACTTTATTAAAAATTATAAAATCAAAATAGAGACTCACTTTAAATGTGGAGTGAGACCCATTAAAATATATCTTTTTCGATAAATTTAAGTCAATAATAAAAAATATTCAGTAAAGTGTGTAAAAAAATTATTTTGCTATTATTATTTCTGAAAAAAAAGGAAAAAAATAAGAAACAATAGAAAAATAGGTTGACTTTTTCTAATGTTAAATCATCTCATCACTATTCATATTCACATTAGATTTATAGTGTTCATCTAAGGATTTGGATGAATCTTTAAATAATTAACAAGATAGTAGATATGGTTCTTGCATGCAAAAAAAAGAGTGTATTTTGATAAACATTTCTAGTTGATCCAAATCCTTCATAATAAAAGTTTTCCTTTCAATTATTTCCAACATCTTGGGAATTCTAGATTGCTTTGACATGATGTCTTGTTTTGTTTTCATGTGAGATGGGTTCAGATGATGTCTGCAAAGAAGTGGAATGTGGAAAAGGAACATGTAAACCTTCCAAGAACAGCTCTTTCTTCTTTGAGTGCGAGTGTCAACCGGGTTGGAAGCAGAGTCTTTCCAATGATGAGTCAGGCTTGAAGTTTCTTCCTTGCATAATTCCCAATTGTAAGCAAAGAACTCGCTCTTAACATGTTCACTATCATTGTGTTGTTCTGTGTTGATTTAATCTTGACGCTGCCTCTGACACGAAATTTTTTATGTTGATGAAATATGCTTACTTTCAGTACTAAACTTACTAACATAATAGCACTCTAGCACATGGTAATTTTGCAAAGCACATAATGTATTTCCTTTTTTTCTTGGTGTCTAGATTGCCTGCATGTGGTTGATATGGTCTATAAAAACAAACAATTTAAACTCCGAACTTATAGTAACAGACTGTAACAGCAAGTTAGACTCTTAATTGTAACAGCAAAGACCTCTTCATTAGAAGTAACAGGGATTAACTACAGAAAAAGAGGTTAGCGAGATAACTTGGTGGAAATTTTGCCTAGAAGAATACATTGTCTGCTTGAAGGGTAGAGAGATTTTCTGCATACACTTGGCCCCTATCAGAGTTGTTCCTGACTAATATGTTTAGGTAAATAATATTTGGACACCTACAATGTGAAGTGTGACACCTAGTGAGAGAGTGATAAAAAAGAGAAAAATATAGGAATTATAGATGGTATAATGTGACAGGAATTAGGATGAGAGATTGTAAAGAGGAATGATCGATAGGTGTTAGATAGATATTTGAAAAAATGGGTGTTGAAAAATCATTACTCAATGTGTCAGTGGAATGGGAACACAAAATAAATGTTTTTGTGTTATGAAAAAAATTTGGTGAACACCTCTTTCCCTATCTAAAACAGAATAGAGAAAGAAATAAAAAGAAAACAAGTGATGGATGTAATACAAAATGGCGAACATCTCGTATGATATGATATAAAAATAGACCGGAAAAAGGAATATCAATTGAACTGTTGAGGTATACATAAAATATTACTCTATATAAGTATTAAAAAAAATTAAATGCATTTAATGTCCTGAAAAAAAAACTCAAAATTTTTAAAACTTTAGCAGGATTTAGAATTCTTATTCTTTATATAAGTATTAAACTAAATGAAAAAATAAATACATAAATTTCTGAATATTTAGAATTATTATTTTTATAATGGTCCGCAATTGCATAATTTTCAAGATAATTAATCTTTAATCCGTAATAATAAGACGATGTAATCACATAAAGTTGTAAAGTAGAGGATTACTATAGTTATACCATAATCATGTCCAAAATTTCGTCCAACGCAACAACTGAGAGGAAATTACATCTGAGAATTAAGTCAAAATGCAAAATTGCAGTACACTAATCCTACACAACTAAACCTGCTATGCCATGTTTGTGGCAAATTGTTTCAGATCATATAATTTGTTTTTAACTTATTATACGTTTAGCAAGTGCCACATGGAACCGTACAACTTACTAATGAACGACAACAGTGATTAGCAACAATTTTTTTTAACACATTCTTTTTATAAGTTAAAATTCATGTGACTCTTACTAATTTGGGAATAAAAATAAGACTCACCAGATGAAAAATGAGACCTACATAAATTCCATTCAATAAGAAAAAGCGCATAAAAAATTGTGTTAGAATATATAAAATTAATAGTATTATTTGTTATATATAGAGAATGTTACTAGCATTTCTCTTAAATGTATTTTATTGTTTTTCATGCTGAAAGATTTGCATATATATCTTCTGTAGGAACATTGGACTACTCTTACTCCAAATCCCCTGCCCCTGTTCAACAAAAGGCAACAATATCCAATGAGTCAATTTTTTATGGTAATTGAAAGATATAACTACAGGCATCTCATACTTCAATTTGATATTTTTTCTTACGAGATATCAATAGCATTTTGTTTATTGTAGCTTGCCAATGGGTTGATTGTGGAGGTGGCTCCTGCAACAAGACATCCATGTTCTCCTATATATAATTGTGAACGTGAGGCTGGCTATTACAATCTCCTAAATGTCACTGCATTCCCTTGCTTCAGAGAATGTAAGATTACAAACCACATTATAGTTAATATGATACCATTCGTTTTAAGGGAATAATATGTTCTATGATTGATGTTGATGTTAAAAAAGGATTTGACCTATTTTTACATACATTATTGTACCACTAAGTAGTTGTAGATAATTTACTTGAGATTTGAATTTTTTTTTTTGTTTAAGGTTCTCTTGGAATGGGTTGCTCTGAACTTGGAATATCAATGACAAACTCATCTACTTCTACGCCACCAACTTTGAATGACAACATTAAGAATGCGGATAAGTTCACAAATGTATGGCTATCTCAGCATTTGGTTTTTCCTTATCTTTGCTCATCAAACAGGTCTTTATTGAGACTTTGCATACATGTTGTTCTTTCCAAAATGTCCAGCGAAACTGGAATTTGATCAATTAATAGATCGACCTGCTTAAACAGTTGAAAAATCAAGGTATGAACATGGTCACATGGTTATCAAAATTGCCATTCCGTTTGTTATAGATTGAAAAACAATAATTTTGATGTAAAATGATTTATTAATTATTTTTTAGAAATTTTGTAGAAAAAAATGTAAGTTAATTTATATTTATTTACTATCATAAAAATCACTTAAAAAAATTATGATAATTCAAAATAGCTTTTAATTATAATAAAATTTTATATTCTTTTCAGCTTTTGATTGTTTTGTAAAGATGAAACTAACGTAGAAAAATATGTATAAGTAATTATATAGAAAAAGTGATTTTTTTATTAAAAAAAAATGTAACAACGGACCATATATACGACTGTTTTTCTAACTTATAGTAAGGAATTAAATTGTGTTAAGCTATATAGTGTAGATTGTTGTAGCCATTTTATGGCAATGCATGATTCTTGTACGTGTTTGAATTAGTATTTGTGATTCATGTTTTATCAAATTTTTAAGTCAAAATGTAATAAAAATAGATTAAAAGTCATTTTTATGATTCATGTCGGAGTTACGGGAATGTGAATCTAAACACATTATTGATTCTAAATTTCTAATCATAATACCGTGTACACGTGATAATTAATTTTCTCTTTTTGTTTATTTAATATTTTGCATTGGTTTATCAGGAAGCTCCTTTTGGCTGGTCATGCTAATTATGTTTATTGCATAGCTTCATTATTACAATAGGATAATTGCTGGATGATTTTAGCAGTATCTCATTTTATGCTATTAATTTGACGAGGGAGTAAATAAGACATCACATCAGGGTTTAATACATGACAGTTTTAGTTATTATTTATATCTAGTACACGATTTGTCCTTTTTTAAAATTCTCTTTATTTATACAGTTATTCCAGAGAATATTAATGTGATATTTGAGGGTAAAGATGGTATACCATGGATCCCCTACGCTTGTGTTAAGTACAGTTTGATAATATGATTGGATCAATATTTTAGCTATCTAGAAGATATAAGATAAATTCGGATGATTAAAAAAAAAATATTACGGTTTCGATTCATTTATTAATAAAATTAAAATTCTAATAATTAATATTTATCGATAAAAAAAAAATTCACCAGCTCAATTTTTCGACAGAGTTTGAGACATGAACATCAAGTTTTTCAACTATGTACCAACCAATATACTAGTTTTTCCAATGTCTTAAGTTTGTGAATAATGAATTATTTAAAGTGTATATATCAGAGAAGGAAACTCGTGCATCAACGTCAAAGAACTCTTCATTCACGATGCTAATTATGTTATATAAATCTTGTTCATGATTTTATACTTTAGACTAAATTTTAAGAAATGGTAAAAAAAACGGGTTACTGCATCTTTAATAGTCTTTTAAACAATCAAATTTATGTCAATTTAATGTTAAGTAATTTAATTAATTTTCTCTTCTTTTATTAATAAGTTGCTTAATTCAAAAATATTTTCTTTTTCTCCTATATTTAATAGAAATTTAAGTTATTTATAAGCAATAATTGCTTATATAAGCAATTTTTTTCAATTTTAAATAATTCATACTAAAATAATATTTTTTAATAAATAACCCATTAAATAACTTCCGTTGTCAGATGCTCATAGAAAGATTCTCTTATGTTAATAATTAGCTTTTATAAACCAACAATAGGAAAAATTATTTATTGCCCTCTATAAATAAATAATCACTTATTTTATTACATTAAATCTATTATTTTAAAATTATTTTATTACAATGATATGAAGAGGTATATATTTTTTAACTACTATAATTAGAATCTTTGACTTTTCGATAGAAACTCGATATATTTTTACAAATTTTAGTTCCTTTGGATCGACTATAAAATTAATTCTAATATGTGACTTAGTCATGCCTAAATAGAAATTAAACTTAAATCATTTTTCATAGATTCAATGCACATTGTGAAGTTAAACTATTATACTTATTGGATTTATTATTTAACAGTTTGTAAATATACAGTACAATTTACTCATTTATTTATACAAGTCAATAAATAGATTGTTGCTTGCTCCAACACTATCATTTTAAGTTTCCAACAAATATCTTTAGGAAGAGCCCTGTAGTTACTTCTTTGAGGTGTATGGTAGTGTTTTTTTTATCAGCCAACAAGAAAATAGTAAATATATAAAAAGGGGTACAAGGAGTGCAACCCATATACAAGAACTCTTGAGTTGTATTATAGTGTTACTGTAAATCCCTCCCTCAAGAATTCTGAATGAAGACCAATGATCCTCGTTAGTTAGTTATTCGATTTTGTTTTTATCCAGAAAATGGCATTAGTGAGGTGGGGATGAAGGATGGTTGATATCATCATTTCAATTTTCATCACGTCTATCATGTTTTTGTGAAATAGACACCCATTTTCTTTTTCAGTCATCATTAATAAGAACGCATGAAAATCAAAGGTAAAGTGATGGGCATCAATTTAAGAAGGATGCAAATTGAAGCTATTTAAAGATATTCCAAACTATCCGAGTATTTGTGGATCGGATTGAATCAATCTTTTTTTTAAAGAGAAAAATCATTCAATGTAATAATTTTAGTTTTTTTAATTAATCATTTAAATTAATTTGATGAAAAATTTAAATTTGATTCAATTTAAAATCATTTGGATTAGATCGATTTTCAATTTTTATTTTATTTTTCTTTGGAAAAAAAGTATTAATTAAATAAATGATGATATATAATAAACATGATAAAAGATAATTGAAGACATTAAATATATTCTTTATAAATCAATAAACAACTAATAGTAGTATTACTCTTTAAATATATACTATTAAAAGTAAATTTACATAACTTAATAATGTACCTTTAATCAAATAAATACTAAAAATTATCTTTAAGCAAATAGATTTTCACAAATAAATATAAATTATGAAATGTATTACTCAGATTTGATAAGTCTCTATTTTCATTGGATGACCAAGTATCTACTTAATACCAAGAGAACCTTGCAAAATTAATTAAGGTAAGAGAATTATATATTATCAAATTGAAAGTTATTTATCAATTAGAGAAAAGATAAGATGATATATTTCCTTAAATATACTATCTAACAAGGAAAATTTAGATGAGATTCAATCTTCATTCTATAAAAGGACTTAACAAAGTTCAAGTAAACTACTAACTATTCTTGCAACCTATTATTAATACCTACTCTTACTTCTGCATCGTTCGTCAGAGTGTCTTTGAAATACTCCCCACCATCATTGGAGGAGGAGCTCACAGACGAACATCACCGGAATTATGCAATTTTGTCAAATCAGATAAGAACATGTGATAATTTTATTAATATATAAAAAATGTAAACATGAGTAATAATATAAATTTATTAATAAAAATATGTATATATTCTCATTGTTCCTAATTATAAGAATTTTTTGACTAATTCATCTTTCTTAAGAAAAATAGTTAATTTAATTAATTATATTAAATCAATTAATTATATTATCATTTCAAAATTATCTTTTTTATATCTCTCTATTTCCTTAATTGTTTCTCAAAGAGAAAATAATTAAATAATGGTATGTAAAAAATAATAATTAATGCATTTAAAATTTAAAAAAAATCTTATATAAAAGGATAAATAAATTTATGAAGAAAATCTTATAATCAAAAATAGAAAGAGTATAACTTTAATTTGAATTGGATTGAATTTAAAAATTAAATTTAAAATACGATTCAATTCAATAAAAAGATTGATTTTTTTTTCAATTTATGATTCATTAGATTTTCAGTTTTTGGATCGATTTTTTTGTTTTTGTTTTGATTAGATTGGTTGATGAACAACACTAAGTCTAAGCACATGGTTTTGGCAAATCAAATCAGAAAATAAATAACTCTGACTCATACGTGTCTGAATAAATCAAAACAAAAATGAGAAAAAAATTAAAAAAGAAAAGAAAAAATGGGTTGACTTTTCCCTGTGTCTATCCATGTCAAAACATCACTATTCATTTCATATTTTCATTGGCCGGTTGCATGACCCAAAATCTTTATTATCCTTACTACGTAAAGTATCACAGTTTGCGACACGTGTACACACATGAATTAAAAAGTGACTACTAGAAAAGCAAGTGCTTTCAGTTTGGAAAACGTTCGAGAGATACCGAACGTTCTATTTAAAATCTAGAGAGAAAAAGAGAATGAGAGAAATGTCCATATAATATTGATATGTGATACGAAAAAAGAGAGAAAAAAAGAAGAAGAATTAATGGAGTGTTTAAAATAAAAATAATTTATGTCTCAATTATTCTTTCGGTTTCTATGCAAAAATTAACATTGATATTTTAATGAGTTCATGATTAATAAATAATTGTATTTTTAAAATAAACGTATAATTAGAAATTACTTTTTGTCAATATGATATTAATATAAAATATTCTTGTTAATAACTATTTAATGCGGCTTCTCATTCAACATTTTTTTAATTCATGATACTCCAAAGATAAATCTTAGTTCAGTTTTATTTAAAACAATGATATATTAGTAATTATTAAATTAGTGTAGATGAAAATATATTCCTTAAAAAAATATTCATATCATGAAATCAGTTCTTAACATCATAAACTGACCCAATTTAATAAAACTCTAAAAATCTATCCAAAAAATTGAAAATCAAATCATAAGCTGAATGGTTAAAAAATTTAAAATATCAAAATTTTTATTATATCAAATTTCAAATTTGTTTTTCAAAACCTAAATCCAATTCAAAGAGAATTATACACATTATATATTTTTATTCATAATTTAATAATATCACTCATATTTATATTTTTATTTCTTATATATTTTAAAAAAATATCACTTAACTTATTATCCATTTAGATAAAATATATTTAATTAAGAATTTTTTTACTACTTTGAGTTAAGATGCATAAATAAAATTATTAAGATGAATAAATTTATTTTTGATATAATATATATTTAAAAAATTATATTACTATTAGTTATATAATGACATAAAAATAGTATTTGATACTTTAATTTATTTTTTATTATATTTATTATATATATTTCATTTATTTAATATTTTTTTAAAAATAAAGGTAACATTAGAAGTAAAAACTGATTAAATCTAAACCAATTTAAAATAGATTGAATTAAAATTTTAAACAAAATTAATTCAACGATAAAACAAAATAAAAGTAATTAAATTGAATATTTTTTTCTTTTAAAACCAATCAAATTCAATTCAAAAACATTCTACTTAGAGCATCTCCAATAGAAGGTGTTTAGTGAATTTCTAAGAATAAAAAATTATTTCTTAAAAAAAATTATGCATTGGAGAATATTTAGATGACATGAAAATTCTTTCACAAAAAATTTGAGTTTTTAATATAAGAAACTTTTTCTATAATTTCTTATTTTTCAAACATCACCAATTTTTAAAATTTCTTATAATTTTTTACATTAAAACAAAATTGATTAGAATTTTTATAAGTAAAGAAAAAAAAAAAAAGTAAATGACTCTAAAAACACATATAAGCACTCTCCTTAAAAACAACATTTGTTAAAAACAATACTCCAGTCAAAGACTCAACTTCCAACGACATGTCCACGCACTGCCTTTTCGTCGTAGCCATGATCCACCATTAATTAATTTGCATGTTTCATTTTCTCACTCGTCCACGAGTCATTCAAATTCAAATACAAGTTCCCTAAATATCTAAGCTTTGTTTGCTGTTCTAGTGTGCAACTTTTTATGATATGTGAGCCCCTCCCTCCATTCTCTTTTGACTTTCACAAATGGCCTTTGCAAGTTTCGTAGCCATTGTCGCATTTCTTCTTCTGCAACCTCTTTCAGCTACATCTGACCTCCTTTCTCCTCTGCTTCCTCCCATCTTTGGTTTGTAACCATTTCTTCTATACTCTTTTCTATATGTTTGTTTATTTTCATTTCCGGGCTTCAAATTTCTTGATTGTTCATTAAAGGATTTGGATGGATCTTTTAATTAACATGATAGTGGATATGTTTCTTGCATGCAAAAAAAATATGTATTTTTATGCCATTTCTTGTTGATCCAAATCCTTCATAAAAGGGTCTTTTCAAATTATTATTTTTTTGACAGCTTGGAAATTCTAGATTGCTTTGACATGATGATGTTTTGTTTTGTTTTCATGTGAGATGGTTTCAGATGATGTATGCAAAGAAGTGGAATGTGGAAAAGGAACATGTAAACCTTCCAAGAACAGCACTTTCTTCTTTGAGTGCGAGTGCCATCCGGGTTGGAAGAGAGCTCCTTCCAATGATAAGATGGGCTTGAAGTTTCTTCCTTGCATAGTTCCTAATTGTAAGAAATGAACACTCTTAGTCACCTAAAGAAAAAACAAAATATGTGTTCTTCTCTCTTGATTTAATCTTGACTGCCTCTAACCAGGAAATATATTTCTTGATGACAAATGTTTACTTTCAACCATACTAAAAATAGTAATTAAATCAATATTAATTGAAAGTGTAATAACTTTTGTTATTTAACCAAATAATTCAGAATTTAAATTCTGACTTTGAGCAAAGGCAGACCAACAAAAGGAGGAGGTGGCTCCCCTGATTTTTTTTTTCAATTTAAAAGGTTAATATATTAAAGTTTTATTTATTTTATTTTAAATAAATTTGATTGTTTTTATTAAGTAATTAGGCAAAATGAACAATTAGATACTAACATAGTAGCTAGACGTAGCAAAACGGATTAATGAGCGGTTGAACCCAAAGAATTCAAATTTAATTTGAGCCTCCAAAACCTTGGTGAAAGTTTAGTTTTTTGAACTTTTAACAAGTTTATTCGGTTAAATATGGATTGGATTTGGTGAATTTGTATGTCAGCAACCCCATGTTTGGCACGAAACTAGCAGGTCAGTATCTATAAGAGGTGCAGGATCCTTTGTGTGGGGTACTCACTGTTGGATTTCATCTTAAAACCAAATGTCTTTCAGAACAGACGAGTCTATCAGAATAAACTATTCACCAATTTCCTTCATATATCAGTCCTTTGAAGGAGCTGTAATTAGTTTGCTGGCACTAGAACGTGAATTATATGAAGGAAAGAGGATCTGTTCGTGGATTTGTGGAGGGGTGGTGGGTTCAAATTTATTCTGACATTTTTTTTTGCCTATAAAAGAATACTAAAAATAACTCACGTTTAATTTAGACTCAAAATTTTAAGCTTATGTCCTATATTTTGTTGACAGGTTCAGATCGGCTCAATTAAACCGATCCATTTTATCACCTCTAATAATAACACATGATTGTTTTTTCAAAAACAAACTGCTATGTTTTTCATTTTCTTCTTGCTGTCTAGTTTGGCTGCATGTGGTTGAAAAGGTCTATGGTTTTTAGCTATTCGGTGGAATTGTCTGATGTGGTCTTATTTGGATAAACACTAGACATTATTAGATTATTTTGATTATAATCGACAAATGTTAGTAATACATTTTCTACCATTTCTAATACTCATTTTATTAGTTTAAATTCATGCCAGTCCTACTAATTTACAAATGGGACTCACTAAATGGGAAATAATAGCCACTTAAATTTCATCCAATAATAAAGTGTCTACAAAATTGTATCAGAAAGTATAGTATTGGCAACATTCTCTTAATAGTATTTCATTGTTTCATATTCTGAATGATTTGCATGCTATATCCTCTGTAGGTACATTGGACTACTCTTGCTCCAAAGCCCCTGCCCCAGCCCCTGTTCAAGAAAAGTCAACAAAATCCAATGAGTCGATTTTTGATGGTAATTGAAGGATAATAACTATAGTCTATAGGCATCTCATATTTCAATTTGATATTTTTATGACATATCATAACATTTGGTAAGTGTATTGTTGTAGCTTGCCACTGGATTGATTGTGGTGGTGGCTCATGCAACAAGACATCCAAGTTCTCCTATAGTTGTGACTGTGATGTAGGCTATGACAACCTCCTAAATGTCACTACCTTCCCTTGCTTCAGAGAATGTAAGATTGCAAACCTCATTCATAGTTCATACCATTTGTTTTAAGGAAATTATATATATATATATATATATATATATATATATATATATATATATAATGTTTTGATCTATGTTCACATTGTATCTCCCAAGTAATTTTTGAAGATAACTCAATTGAGATTTGAAATTTGTGTGTTTAAGGTTCTCTTGGCTCGGGGTGCTCTGAACTTGGAATATCAGTGAAAAACTCATCTGCTTCTGCACCGCCGACTTTGAATGATAACAGCAAGAGTGAAGGTTTGGTTTTTTCTTATATTTGTTCATCAAACAGATTTTTTTTTTCTTTTCCTTTTTCTGACTTCAAACAGAAGTTTTAGTTGTTGTAGAAGTTGGTCTTTATTGAGACCTTGCATATATATTATTGTTTCTAGGGTACAATTTGTTTTTTTTTTTCCTCAAAGTATTTCGAAATTTAGTTTTATTTTCTATATAAAAAAAATTTAACAAGTTTATATTCCCTACATGTTATTAGAAAACACATATTTTTAGTTTCTCATGAGCTAAAATCACATCATTTTTAATAAATTTAAGAATTAAAAACGCATTAAATAATTCTAGGAATTAAAATCAAATTTCGAAATATTTTGAGAAACCAAAACTATGTTTTACTTTTCTAAAATCTAAATAGACATAACTTAAACAGTTGAAAAATCAAACTTCTTTTATATTCTTTCTTTCTTTTGGTATAAATTAATATTGTCCTATTGTTATCGAAATTGCAATTAGGACTGTTTTTCTAACTTATTGACGGAAACCAACTTGTGAAGCTATATATTATTCTAGGCATATATGTATGTATGTATATATATATATATACATTGTTGTAGGCATGTTATGACAGTGTATAATCCTAATCATAACACCGTGTCCTCGTGATTTAATATTTTGGGTTTATCAGGTAGCTCAATTCTACAAGGAAGTTCCCTTCGGCTGGTCATGCTAATTATGTTCGTGGCAAAGCTCCATTTGCAAATAGGATAAGTGTTGGATGGTTTTAGCAGCATCTAATTTTATTGTATTAATTTACTGGTGTTCATATAAATAAAAATAAGGCATCACATCAGGTTTTAATACATGACAGTTTTAGTTATTATATGTCTAGTTCACGATTTGTCCTTTTTTTCGTTAGAGTTAAACAATTATTCCAGGGTATATTAATGTGATGATTGAGGGTCTTGTAGCTTTTGTGCTTCCCAAGTGTCACGAAACTGTGTATTTGTTTGAGTTTATATTCATGCAACTTGCGTAGGTGCTAGAATTTCTCTACAATTATTAATGTAAATGGAGCCCAGGAGGAAAAACTGGAAGAGATGTAAACGGAAAATGTTTTCTAAGAAAATGACAATTTAGTGGAGGAAAATGGTAGAGTTGTTTATGGAAAATGTTTTATAAGAAAGTGACAGTTTAGTTGGAGGAAAAATGGTAGAGTTGTTAACGGAAAATGTTTTCTAAGAAAATGACAATTTAGTTCAATGCATATTTCACTTTTAGCTCATAAATACATTTTATAATAATTAAATGTTAAATGATTTTAAACAAAAAGTCTTACACAAAATCAAGTTAACTTCTTTGGCCTTGGAACTAAAACTATTATTCTTCATTGGAAAATTAGAATACTCCTTTAAGTTATGTGTCCACTTTTAAAAGCAAATTTGTTTTTATTGATCTGTCTATTTAAAAGTTTTGAGATAATATTAATTGTTATCTTAATAATTAAAATCTTATCTTTACATAACTTTTAAATACTTTACACACTTATTATAAACAAAAGAAATATTAGTGGTCATATAAGAAAAGTAAAAATGCAGTAAAAAATAATAAGAAGAAAACTAAAAATAACTAACATAAATAAGGACAATGACTACATTTCTTAATTTGTTTGTTATCCTCTTAACTGGATGGATAAAAAGAAATGGAATATACGTGTGGAAATAAGTTAAACCATTTTTTAGGACCTAAAGTGTAGCCTATATTGGACTTAAATAAGTTAGATTAATAGGCTTACTTACAAAATAATAGTGTAAATACTTTTTTTCAAAATATTTAGTTAAGAAGTTACACTTTAAGGCTACATGAGAAATCTTTTAAACCTAGTAAGCCAACTTATTTAAAATATAACACATTGAATTATATATAATATAAAATTTAATTAAAAAATTATAACACATTACATTACCAACAAAATAATAAATAAATAAGAAATGAAATAGAAGGAGTATGGAACTTTATTTTCCAAGTAACTTATCACCAACTGGACAATGGTTGAAAAGTTGGTAATGTTGGTACACTGATGCTTATGATTTTACTAAATACTTCATTACAGCTGCGAATTTTTAAGAAGAAAATTATGGTTTTTTTTTTTTTTCTTTTCTTAGCAAGTTGTAAAAATTAATAATGCATCTTGCTTTTGCTTATTTGTCCAATTGTCCTTCATTCATGTATCCTTGTTGTTAATCATGCACAGGAAGATAAAGACATGATGAGGCCTTTTATGTGGTGATAGTGTTCCAATGCAGACCCTTAGTCTAGTACAAGCTGCTGCCATTGCTGCAGAACGCAGATTACAGTATGAGATATGTTGTGGTTCTCAATCTTGTGGTGAGTATGAAATTTCCAAGAACAATGTGCAGCATAAGGGGAAAAATGTGAGAAGCTCAAGTTAACCTGTTAACTCATCATCTAGTACTCCTAATTTTGTAGATTTGACTATGGATACACACAAAATTTGATCTAAACGACGAAGATGCCATGGATCAGAAAGCACTTGACATTCTCAATGCAAATCAAGTGTGTCATCTGGTGATAATAGAACTCTTCATTCTGAACAATCTGGAATGTGGGAGTGTGTGATCTGCACTCTGTTGAATAAAGTAACCATCCAAATTCCAAATATATATCATTCATTATTTTTTCCATTCTTACTAAGTATAATAAATAAGAGGTAGAAAGTAAAGTATTCACTTTAGAGGAATTGAATTCTACCTGCAATTACGATACAATTAACACTACCTATGGCCTTATAACATGATGCATTTTCTAATGCTTGTTGTACCATCGCAGAGTTTGTCTCCCATATGCGAGTTATGAGGCACACGGTCGCCAAAAGATGTTAGTACCAAATACAACAACACTTGGTCTTCAAAATTTTGTACGTTAGAAAACAATGTCAAGTTGGACAAGTTCTCAGCCTGTGACCAGTGGAGATACTCTCATGGCTCAGCAGTGTTAAACGTTGGTACTTAGCAGAAGGACTGTGTAATTTGCTTTATTGGTTTTTTGGCTTCAGTCTTCACAAACACTCTGTTTTTGGTCGTTTACTACGCATATGTGGGAATGTGGGATGCTATCAGTATAAACACAGAAGAAGCTAACATGATGTAGGGTTTACGGATCACGAAATTAATATAAACATTCACAATAAACCATGTATAAATTATTAAATAATTTATGCTTATTTTAAAATAATTTTTTTATCACATTATTATTAAAATCATATCTTTTCTTGCGTTTTATCTATGTTTCTCTTCAATGTACAATTCCACCTCCATCCATTGGGCCCTCATGGCAGAGGTCCACTGGTGTACAACTATGTATCTAATTAACAAACTTTTTCTATTTGATACTTATCAGGAAAAAAATGGCTTATCAATATCAATGTATAGGAAACATCGCTTCTGTTCATACTACAAGTTTTTTTTTTTGTCAAAATTGAATAATCATGACACCAACTGACTTTAATGTATACATTAATACATGGAACATGTCAGGATTCGATTACCTTATCGGCAAAATATTGAGTTGTCTATTGTTAATTGTCGACTGTCATGCTCCACCTAATCTCCTAGTAATGTCTTTTTTGTTCAACATCACACTAATCACTCAATTTTTCTATTTTTGCTCAAATTCAATGAGTTTGGTAGCCTAAAATTCTGGATATGAATCTGATGTGCTTCATATTAGATCATAAATCTGGTGGTATTGGTAGCTTCGTTTCAATCACTCCTACAGTGAACGAAATATTATTGCAGATTTTTTAGCTTGCAAGTCGTCACACTCACAAGTTACGTGTGGCTGTGGATTTACACACTTTATATTCCAACATCTTGTGGGTTATGCTTATGAATGTGTATGGGTAACTTACCCAAGGTCTATTGTAGATTCTCAAGTCCTAGCCCCTTCAGTAAAAAGATAAATATATAAATTTGTAATTGAAGATGTTATTTACTTATTTTACTTAACTAGAACAGTAAAAGACAAAGGTTACACAAGGTCAACCACATGAGGTAGGGGGTATAGTAGTGTTAAAATTCAATTACATTCTAAATTCTCTATTCTCACATCTTTGAACATTTCATAATATGACCCGTTACAATTAAATGCAAATGACAAGCTATAATCTTGATTTATTGTCCACAATTAGAAAATGAGTACACAACGCTACCTAGCTCTAGGTAGATACATATCTACAGAAAGTCTTGAAATAGGACAAAAAAAGAGAAGAAAATTGACAGACTAAAACAACAATCATTCCAATGACTTAAGCAGCCTAAATAAAGCAGCTGCCTCTCTAATCCGTGAAAACTCGATGCAAAACGCTTGAACTTCAATGAAGAGATCTTTAACTGCAAGTTGGTATCATCACTAAAATCAGTGACATGTTGCCATTTTCACTTTCTTCTTGTGTGCCAGTAAATATACAAAATTACATTCAACTCTCAATAGCAAACAACAAATAGGAAACCCGCAGAAACAAGGCAAAATCAACTCTCAATACTGTTTTTTTTTTTAAGGAGATTCAAATACAAGAGATAAGATATCCACAAAAAACATCAGCAAAAAAAAAAATATCCACAAAAAACTAATCCAAGAAAAGACATAAAAACTAAACATGTAACACTGCATGACCATCTAAGAAGAAATACAAAGACAGCCCCCTAAAAAGTCCTTTAGTCACAGAATCTAAGTGCACTAGTCAATCCTGAATAAACTCCAAAGGTAAAAGTCGAGCACATAAAATACTAGTGTCTTTCCAACCAAACACACCAAACAACCACAAATTGAGCAGAAATCCTTTTAGAACCTCTATTAGCGCCAAAAGAAACTTTTGGAGATCCTTGGACAAAACCAAAGTTCTTTTTCTCATGCTATATTGGCACAGGCCCCAAAGCATAGTTAAATTCAAATTGCAGGGTGGCAGGAACACAGATGTTGTGGTTACAAGTGATGATCCAACAAAATGATTATCAAATGATGGCCTTGTTGGTTAGCTGTATGTACTATGTAACTGAAATTTTGAGTACAATAAACAGGTAGCCCCAACAAAACCCCATTGGAGATTTATTTCCCAATTAATTTTCTACTGGCTAAAAAGTTCAGGAGCTTAATAAAGGTATTCACTTGTGTGCCTTCAACACAAAGAACTTGTCATTTAAAATATTATCTACAACAGTTTAAACAAATTCTGAACGTGTTCAAGTATGCTATTCCTACACCTTCCACTTATCACCAATTGTATAACTAAACCAGAGTAAAACTAGTTATTAACAAACAATTTATCTTCTTTTCTTTCCTTTACTAGAGACCTACAATTTTCAAAGACAATAATGTTACAATTCAATAATGTCTAACTGGATAAACTCACCATTAATAATATTGTTCCGAATGAGGCTTTGCAGAAAAACACAGACAAGTCTCACAAGCCTGTTCTGCATATATTTATCCTGAGAAAAAAAGTAGAAAGCAGAGATGTTAATTGTTGGGTTGGGGGGGGGGGGGGGGGGGGAAGCAATAGCATAGTCATCTTATGAAGTGCAAAGAGAGAAATGGTTACTAAATTGGACCACCATTGTAATCATTTAGTATCTGAGTGACATGAATATAAAATCTAGCTAAAAAATTATATCAATGGTTGTTATGCAAATTTTACACCAAAGTTCATTGCCAATGACTTTTGAACATGTGGAAATAATAAGGTACTTTGTGGCATACATATGCAGGTGGTTAGATAAGGGCAGTTATCCTATAAGAACAAATGTATTTGCATGCATGCATCGTGCATTCATGTGGATACATTTCTGTCTAGTTTAAAATTGTAGTAGAGTCAACTGGTTGTCTTGAGTGGTGGATAAGTTCATGTGGATAAACCTTAAACTCTTACAATTTTAGGCAGACAGAACAAGTTATCTCATTGTCAAACTCTTTTCTAGATAAACTTAGGTAAACTCATTAAACCCATGTAAACATGCATAAACTCGAGTCAAAAAATGAGTCATCGAGTTTGAAATCAAATGTAATTTTCTCCCCAATTGAACCCATAGTGACAGTGTTTTACCAAGGCACAAATTTAAAATGTTTTCATTTTAGTAAATTCTATTTTTATCAATTTATTGGTCATATATGTGTTTGATCTTATATAGAACTAATGTACTAATTACTATAACACTTTATTATTGTGGTTTGCTACTTTGCTTTATTATGAAGTTGAAATTTTGAATTATTGTTGAGTTAAAAGTGTTATGTTATGCACATGTCATTAATAGGTTCTTTAATATTATTTTTTATATTAGGCTAACTCTTACGATTTTACAAGTTGAGTCCATGGAAGTTTCACGAGTTTATGTAGAATCTTGGTTGACAACCTTTACTATCTCAAAAGAACTTTTATGATACCACAAGACAACAAATAGATTGGCGATTTCATTTCTGGCAAATTTCAGACCTAACACCATCGCTTGAGGTCAGTTATTTTTCTATCCTGTCTGTCCAAATTCTCCCATAATCCTATTGTCTTTATTTTTATCATGCCATTCCCATAACGGAATGAAATATCATAAAGAAACCCAATCCAAAATCCCTACACAATCTACAATATATGAAACAGAATACCAGTAAATATTAATACAGAAGCATAATCTTTTGTGAAAAACATGTTTGTTTTGCAGAAAATAAAGGCTTACTTTGATACCCACACAGGATGCTATACAATTAGTTATGTACATGTGAATGAATTGAGACGGTAGTTCAACTGCTGTTGTAAGCCTGTTCACAACTTCCATTGAATGTAGACTCATGTCCATATTGACAAGTACTGTAAAGTATCTGTATCCATAAATAAGCAAATAGAAATAAAGAAAATAATAGCGATAGGGTAATGTATGTACTAAAGCACAGATAATATAATAGAGGAAAAATGCATACTCTGCTATTTCTGGAGAATTTATCAACTTAGTGAGAACGTCAACTGCAATAAGGGGATTGTTTTCCACCAGGTCCTGATAAAAAAAATGAGAATAAACATCAAGACCTAACTTGGTCATTGATTCATCAAAAAGATTACAAAAATACTTACTGGCAACTTTCTTGGTGTCAGTCCACAGTGATATACAAGCTTTGGATCATTTGCCAACTCCACCAGGACTTGCTGGATTACAAGGAAATCAAGATCATAATCTTCATTAAACATTTGACAAAATAAGAACTAAGGCACAGATACACTTTTGATACTGCAATGTGATACAGTCTGTAATAACTAGCAAGGAATATGCATATACATATATATATAATATATGCTATTAGAGAAAAAAGAGTCTTCCAGTGGTTTACTCAGCTTTCCTTAAAATCCCAACCTAAGAGAAGGAAATCTTTTTGCGTAACAAATCAATCAGGAGACCAATCAACGTAATCTAGTTTCTACATAAAAACTTGCAGGTTTGGATGCCATACAAGCAACAAGGTTTTTTCCCTTGATATGTGTTACAGTGAGGTGCTAGTTCAGAATTATTTCATCTGTCCCTATATTGTTCAGTGTAAAGCACATGTTCTTTTCATGGGGTTATCCATTTATCCTTAACAGAGATGCTCCTACAATGTTTTCATCTTCTATCAAATCAAATAATAATAATAATAATCACCTCTTGCTGTGCAGGCACAAGGGCTCCCTTCAGAGCTTTTGCAATTAAGTCCCTTACTGCAGCCCCTCTGCTGGTATCAACACACATACCATAGTCCCACATAAGCTCATGATTGTCATCAGGGTTGAGCCAAACTAGCTGAAAATGAATTCCCAGTATAAATAGCTCGAATAATTAAGGCTCAAGAATCAAATATTGCAGAAACAAATATCGGCAGTACCTCCCCATCAAGTATCGGCAGCCTTGGTGGAAGGGGTCTGATCCAGTGAGGACTTAATCCTTCCAATGAAAGATTTGACAACAACCCAACTACTGCCTCATCTTTATCTCCGGCACCATGTTTAGGTTTTAATCCAGGTCGCAAATCAAACCTATAAATGGATCGTTATAATAATTTAAAGCATATAAACTTTGAATTGCTACTCTAAATTAGGTATAAGAAACCATTGATGTGACAAAAAAAGCAGTAAAATTTAATAAAAAGCTATACAAATTAGTCAATCCACTGCATGGGACCATACTCTAGTGAATCTGCATCACAACTTGGGGGAACATCTGGGTCTGGGACTACATTTTTTATAGAGCCATCTTTAAATAAGCAATGATATGGTTCTAGATGAACTTTATCAGAAAACTGCTGCTTCAATTGATCTAGTGGAGGGAACTCCTGGAATCAGATAGGAAAAATAAGTATAGAAATCCTAAATCAATGGAAGGACTATCCTGAGACATTTGAAAAAGCAGTCATACATCTCAGATAAGTTAGATATTATGGAAGGATAATACTGGATATGTTATGGGTAAGGACTTTGCATATCTATAAGTAACTTACATGTAATGACTGATCAAACCCTTTCACATAATCTGATGCAGACTGTTTAAGAAACTGCAATCCTCCAGGAAAAGAAAAACACCTCAGAAATTACAAACCACTAAAAATAAACACCTAATGAAAGAGATAGAGTAAGGAAGATCATCAGCAAACATTTAGATGCATGTTGAAGGTGAAACAAGTGACAGAATCTTAAACTGAAAATAAGTTAGAAATATGTTTAACCAAACAAACAACATTCCATTCACAAAAATTTCAATCTAAAACAAATTTAATGGCCAAAAAGCGGATATATTTTTATCAAGGAATTTTTTAGGATAGAAGAAGGCAAAGGCAACTGGAAGGAGGATTAGAACTCCAACAGACAAATATGGGAGTCAAATGAAACAAGCTGAAAGGAAAAGGGATTAGAACAATCAAAATTAGCATTCGCTTATAATTACAAAATGAACTAGCAACCAGTCAAATAGACTCCCTTAGGAAAATGATTTCCAATATCATACAACTTCTGATTAAAATTTCTTTAAAATCTTGCACTGCTAATTCCACACTTAACTAAGAGTGGTTGTTACAGAGTACCAATAACAGTATTACATGTCAAAACTTGCAAATTCCTAATAACAATACCTATAAATAACCTCTTCCCCGACTATGTTCAAAGAAATTGTAGCAAATAATAGCTATCAAGAAATGTTGTTGAACTGTATAAAATAGGATGTTGAACTATAAAAAAAACATCATTATGGAGAAGAAATAAAAAGATAACGTGTATGATTAGTGTTAGACAATGAAACAGAATATAACCTCTTTCCCACTGTTGGAGCTATCGAGACCTAGTAGCTGTAGAATAAATGCCCTCTCAACTTTTTCTGACCCTTCATTACAGGAAGCCTGTAGCCAAGAAATTATCCTTATCTCAACAGTCTTATAACACAATAACATTAAGTGTAGAGAGAAAAAGCACTATCCAACTTATTACTTATTCATACAGAGATGAAAAATGATGCAATATGAATTGCTTATCATAAACCTTTCATGGTTGTTTCAGCTAAGATTTCCATTAAGAGTTCAAAAAGGCAATTGGCTAAAGAGAAACCCACAACAACAAACACTTGACATATTTCAACAGGTAAGGTTGGCTACATGAACCGACTAACACTACTAACTCTGTCAATATCCAGATTTTAA
>PYAF01000227.1:315372-326784 GCA_007407185.1 Glycine tomentella | reverse complement strand
AACTATCATATAACTTATATATATTTATAAAAATTTAATTAAAGATAATTTTTTTTTTACTTTTTTATAACTGAATTAACTATTTGTCTTAAGATGTATAAATATAATTATCAAGTTTTTTTGTAATTTTATTTTTTATACAGTATATATTTCAAAAATATTATACTGTTATTAGTTATATAATGTTACGTTATATATGAAATAGTAGATATGTTAAATAAGAAAAGTGTTAGAAATATACTCTCTAACACACTCATTTAAACACTTTTCTCTTTAATTGGTTAAGTTTTTTTTTTTTAAATTACAAAATTGGGTGAGAGAAACATTAAATATAATATGTCGTCTATAATAATTTGTCATTTTCAATAAATTTTAATCAATCAAAGAGAGTATGTTTGAGAAAGTGTATTAAAAAGTAAATTTTTAGCATTTCTCTTTAAATTATATTATTATTATTATTATGGTCATAGGGATAAAAACAAAAGGCAAAAACTAAGGCCTAGTAAAATCTATCTCAACAACATCAACAAGGAGAAATAAGTTGATCGCTGATGAGGGGAAGACATAGATGGTAATAACATCATCCTTCTAATCGCCTTTTTTGGCCAAGAAATCCGCACATTTATTTCCTTCCCAGAGGGTGTGGACAATATATGCACTCCATTGGTGACTAATTAAGCATGCCCCTGATGTTGAAAATTAAGGCAGTATAGTGATGAGTAACATTAATGTAGGTATGGATCAAGGTCACAGCTTGTAACGTATCCGAGTAGCAGGTGACTTGGGGTAGTTGACTCTCCAACCCAAGTTGCAGGCCTTTGTGAATTGTTGTGAGTTCCACTAGGAGGATGTCAGCATCTCCCAAACTATCATTGGTCCTTAGAAGACCTCCAAATCCAGCTTGACCAGATTTTGCCTTGTCTCTTGCTCTATATCAACATGGAAGCACACAATAATCACCTCAGCAAGGTGAATGGTGGAATGGCTTAGCTGATGAATGGTGGTATGCTTATGATCAAAGCAAAAGGAGTTCCTTGCTTGTCAAATTCTCCAAATGTCTGCCAGGAAATGAGCTTATGCCTCGAGCCCATAGCTTCCTCCTTTAACCAAATCAGTGGGTCCTTTTTGAAGGTTGTCAATAAGAAAACCAAATCTCGACCAAAGGTGCTTAAGTAACTCACAATCCCTGAAATAGTGGAGGAAATTCTCCTCTTTCCAAAGACAACATAAACAATTACCAGATTGGGCAATACCCCTGCGGTAGAGTTGTTGGACAATGAGAATTGAGTTGTGAGGAAGCAACCAACAAAGGTACTTAATCTTCTTCGAGGCCTTTAGTCTCCAAACCCAATTCCAGCCATAGGTTAGTTGATCTCCAAACCTATTCTTGAGCAGCCATAGGTAACTTGATTTAGCAGTATAGCTCCCATTTAGATTACCCTTCCAAATAACCATATCAGGGACATGACCATTCAAAACTCAGGTGATTCTTTGTACAACATGCACAATATTTTGGGGAATTAAAGAGGCCAAGTGTTGAAGCTGCTAAGCATTATCCCAATTTTTGAGGTTTGTGTCTTGAATATTAACAAAGTCAACTTTGCCACATAAAGGCCCCTCTTGGAGCCAGGTGTCTTACCAAAAAGAAGAGTTTCCTGAACTAATACAAAATGTGAAACCCTCCTTCAAAATCTTCTTCGTTTTGCATAAAGCAACCCAAAAAGGTGAACCTTTATTTTTCTCCAAACGCATGAAAGGGTTGTTTTTGCAATATTTGTTCTTGATAACTTCAACCCAGAGCTTATTTGGCTAATTCATCGTATCCCCGACCTTTCTAAGACCCAAGCCACCATTTTTTTATGGTCTAGTGATTTTTTCCAAGCCACAAGATGGAGGCCTTTATCTTTATGCCAAAGGAAATCCCGAGATGTCTTGTCAATGCTCTTACAAAGATACTCAAGAAACCAAGTCAACTGCATGCAATATGATTGAATAAGGCTAAGACTGAGTTGGCCACAATAAGCCTACCTGCTTTATTCAATAATTGATGTTTCTAAGAGGTCAAATTTGTCCTCGGATTATCCAAGATAAAGTTAAAATCAGCCACAGAAAGTCGTTTATGCAACATGGGAAAGCCAAGGTATTTATCAAAAACTAGGGTGACCTTGATGTTAGTGACCTTTGCATACTTCAGATGTTTTTGAGAAGGGACCCTAGATGAGTAAAATGCCCTAGATTTTTTATCATTCATCTTCAGAACCAAGTCTTTGGCAAATGAGTCTAAGATACTCGAAAACAGTATAACTTGGAATGATTTTGCCTTCATGAAGATGAGGACATCATCGGAAAAAAAAAGATGAGAGATAGTTGGATCGTTAGAAGCCACTGAAACAAGAAGCTGAGTAGCAGACACTTTCTCACTGATAGCCAAAGAAAGCTTTTCCATCCATATGCCAAAAAGGTAACCAGATAGCTTCTCGAAGGAAGAAATGAAGGCAACTTCTCACCATTCCACAACAAGGACAAGGAGGAAGATGAGACACAATGCATAGTCAGATTAATCGTAATAGGAGGGAAGCCAAAATCCAAAAGAAAAGATTTCAGATACCTCCAACTGATATGATCGTAGGCTTTTTCTAAGTCAATCTTGTAGACAATATCACCCTTCCTTCTCTTGGATTTCCTCATTGAATGACCACCTCTTGGAGAATGATTGTGTTGTCTGAGGTTCTTCTTCCAGGTATGAAACTACTTTGGAAGGGGCCAACAATCTCCTCCAAATGAGGGGGCAATCTGTTAACAATGATCTTTGTAATAATCTTGTAAAGGGTGTTGCACAAGCTTATGGGTCTAAATTCCTTAAAGTTTTGAGGATTATCAACCTTAGGAGTTAAGGGTATGAGCATTTCAGCGATTGATCGGCAAAAGAACTTGTCTCAAAGGTTGTTTTCACAAGGTTCCATACTAGAATTGTTTGAAGTAAATCCCTTGGAAACTGTTTAGCCTAAACGCCTTATAGGGTTTCATGGAGTTAAGGACTTGGGAGACTTCCATATTGGTGATCGGTTCCGTAAGCCAAACACAAGCAATTTCACTAAGATGGGGAGTATGAGAGACCTGAAAAGCTTCTTGCAAACCAAGAGAGGTATCATAGAAAAGCCCTCTAAAATAGTTTTGAGCTTCAGTCCGAAAAGAAGAAGTGTTTGTAATCCATGATCCATTAGGAAGGAACAAACCATGGACTTTGTTCCTATATCTCTTAATAACTACCTGAGCATGGAAATACACAGAGTTCTTATCACCCAATTTAACCCATTGCTCATGAAACTATTGATACCACATAAGCTCCTCTTGGAAAAGGGTTTGGTTATACTCATGTTTTGTGTTCAAGAATCACCAGGGATAAAGAGCTTACACTTCAAGCTTGTCTTGTGGTCCTTTGATCCTTGCTTCCAATTTCCTTTTCTTGTGAAAGACATTCCCAAAAATTTCCTTGTTAAAGTGGAAGAAATCCATTTTGACCATTTTCCAGAGACAGTAAAAGAACTCCAACATCTCCATACTTAGCATGTGTAATCCAGGTTGCTTCAAACCTAAAGGGACGATTTACCACGAGACCAGGGACACCTCCAATGCACAAAAGAAGAGGGTTGTGGTCAGAATGCAGTTTACAAAGATTATCAATAAAAGTTTTAGGAAAGGCCATGCGCTCTCAGATTATCAAACCCTCTATTGAGTTTTTTTAGCAAGTGTTCTGGTTCCTTGATTGGGTGTGATGCCACCTAAACCTACCTTCCTTGAAGTCAATTTCCATGAGGCCACAAGATTGAACCATGGTGTATGTGTTACTATTTTTTTTTTTTTTAAAAAGGAAGATTAAAACTGAAAATTGGTATAATCCAAACTGCTTTAAATTAAATATGATCAAATCGGATAAAATTTTTAAATCAAATTGAATTAAAAAAAAGAATCGAATAATTAAATAAAAGTGTAAAAACCCAATGCATATACTATTTTTTTCTGGATTCTTTCTATTTCTTGTTGCTCATTTTTAGATGAATTATATCATATATATATATATATATTCAATAAAAAAAAACAATAAATTTGGGGTGAATTGTATTTTGATCCTATATTTTTTAAAAAGATTATTTAAGTCTTTCATTTTAAAAAATATACATTTTTTAGTCCTTAAACAGTAATTTTGAGGGATTAAAATCATATATTTTTTAAATTTGATAAGGACTAACATATTTTTTTTTTTGTTTTGGTCTTGGGTCTTAGACCACAAATGTCTTTCAATTCATTAGGTCAAACTAATTTCGTTAATGATATATGATTGTCTCTAGTTCAAGAAAAATTTATACACAGTGAAAATTAAATGTAATGGGATCTTACACCACTAATTTTATAAGTTAAGAAATAAATATAATTAGGTCTAAGAAATAGTTATATTCAAGCAATAATATTTATAATAAGATAAAATTGGATTTTTTTAAGGTAAAATATATTTTTGATTCTTCTAAAATTATTAAAGTTCAATTTTAGTTTCTCTAAAAAAATTATTTGTTTTTCATCCCTCTAATTTTAAAATGTATTTTTTTATCTCTCTAAATTTGTAGTGTGTAACTTTTGGTCTTAAAATATTTTAAATAACACTTTATATAAGAGTAAAAGAAATGGTTTATTTTTTTAAAAAATAAACTTACATTAAAGGGACCAAAAACATAGTTCATTTTTTTTTATCAAACTTATATATAAAACTGGAACTCAAAATTTAGAAACTAAAATGAAAAAATAGATTATGTATTAATGATATAAAATAATTTTATATTATTATTCAATTAAAATTATTTTATTATATATGATATGTATTTGTTGACTTTTAACAATTATCTTCATTTCAACAATAATTTTTAATTGATTGAAAATATAAAGAAAAATCCACTAATAATATTTAACAATTAAGCTAAAGTAAAATTATTTTTTTTGTATACAATGCTGAGTATTACTTATTCAAAAGTGATTTATCATTAAAAAATTGACAGATCGTATCATTATCCTGTAATGTGTTCTCTCATGTCTTCTAGTAAACCCTAAACCCTCCACAACCGCGTGTGCTGCATTTCTCGGTGCATAATCCATGGCGAAATCATCAAAACGTAGTAGCGTCGGAACCAGCACCACCGACTCGAAGAAGAAGAAAAGCAAGAAGAGCAAGAAGTTCGGTCCAGAAGGCGTGGCCATGAAAGTGAAAGCCAACAACAACGGCACTGCCTCCAACCCTTTCGAGTCAATTTGGTCGCGGAGGAAATTCGAGGTGCTAGGACAGAAGCGGATGGGCGAGGCGCGGCGCATGGGGCTGGCGCGCTCCCTGGCGATCCAGAAGCGCAACGACACGCTCCTCAAGGAGTACAACCAGAGCGCCAAGTCCTCCCTCTTCGTCGACAAGCGAATCGGAGAGAAAGACGAGGCGCTCGACGAGTTCGGAAAAGCCATCTTGCGTTCCCAACGCGAACGCCAGGTCTATCATCATCATTATTGTTGTTATTTTGTAAATTTATGATGTTTTGTTTAGGTTTTAGTTTAGTTTTTGTGCAGTATAAACTGTCAACCAATTAGAAATCACTGACTTTTAAATGATAAAAGTTGAGTAGTTGAGCATTTGAGGAATGCTAGCAACACACACGAGTGAGACTCGTTAAATTAGAAGTGAGAGACTCACAAAAATTTGTGATTTTCAATGAATTTTCAACCAATAACAGAAAATTGTGTTTAAAAGAGTGCACTAGAGATTTTGTTGTTAGCGTTTGCCTTTAGCATACATATGACCGGATGACAGTGTAAACAAGTTTTGAGGAGTGCTACTGCTAGCAAGTAGCAACACACTCTCTACTCTTAGTTAAAATTTACTGGATATTACAAAATAATGTGTGGAGCTTATTTAAATAAGTGAAACTCCCCAAATTTTGTGATTTTCAATAAATCTCAGTCAATAAAGAATAAAGAAGAATGTGTTCAAAAGAATATGTTAGAGAGTGTGTGCTAGCTTTTCCAAAAGGTTTTATACTTTTCAGTATATTTAAATTATTTTTTTTGTAAATTTATTTTAGAATAAATAATAAATGCACTATGTACTGATGATGTATTAGAATGCCATCTGAATATCTGATTACAAACTGCCATACGTTGTAAGTTTGCTGACTATGTAGTGATGATGTAAATTCTCTTTCTTTGGGTGTTTTTAGCTGAACATGAAATTGAGCAAGAAAAGCAAGTATCACTTGTCTGATGGAGAGGAAGATGACTTTGAAGGAATTGATTCTCTTGGAAGAGATGATTTTGAGGATGAGATGCTTCCTGATGATATTGATGCTGAGACTGATGGTATGTCAATGTTGTGTGATAGTTAGATGACTTTTTTGTATTGTACTTTGTTTTGTGACTGCTGAATTGATGGCTTACTTATGAACATTCTGCTTCAATAGTAATGAATGGCTTAGTATGCTGCTTGTTATTTTTGTATCTTGGGTTTGTGTTTAGTGCTGGATTTTGCAGAGAAATTAGATTTGGTTCAGCGGAGCATGCAAATTCCGGGGGAAACTAGTACGGATGATGGGGAGGAAAATGTAAGGGCTGTTATGCTATAAATGTTGGTACTGTTATTTTTGTTTCCTATTATAATCACAATATGCATACATGATGTTATGTATCATGTATGGGTTGTGTAATCTGCGAGTGATTCATGTGGTGATTATCTAAAATGTTAATATCCTATTTTTGATAAACTTTTACAATTGTTGCTGGATTTTAAACTACTTTGAAGTTGGTTCTTAATTGTGAGTTTGTGACTTCTTCTGCAGAGACATAAAAGCAAGAAGGAAGTGATGGAGGAAATTATCTCAAAAAGCAAGTTTTACAAGGTGTGGGATATTTCTTTAATCAAGGCTATGGTTGTTATTTGTTCTCTATATTTTGCTCACATTTTTTTTTCACTCCAATATTTTCCAGGCTCAAAAGGCAAAGGATAAAGAGGAAAATGAAAACTTGGTGGAAGAATTGGATAAGGATTTCACTTCCTTGGTTCACTCTGAAGCCTTGTTATCTTTGACTGAACCCAACAAGATGAATGCTTTGAAGGCTCTGGTGAACAAAAGTATTTCAAATGAACAAAGTAATAAGGACCGCATGTTTGCTACTTGGACAATGGATAATTCTGTGCAGGTACTATTTATCTATGGGGGTTCTTCTTGGCCTGATAACTTCATCTTATTATAAGAACATCCGATATCTAACTTTCAATTTTTGGCAGGAAAAACCTGATGATTATGACAAACTTGTCAAACAAATGGGATTGGAAATGTGTGCTCGCCCTTCAGATAGGACAAAGACACCAGAAGAGATTGCTCAGGAGGAAAAAGAACATCTAGAGCAATTGGAGGTATGGTTACATGACTTTTAACCATAAGCTTGTTATTATACAATTAATAAATAAATTATTACCCTGACATATAAAGAAGCATTTTCTCGCAATTTTGAGCATTAATTGAGCTATGTTCTTAGCTATATAGTTGAGCTACATTTTAAGATGGTTTAGGCTGTTGTTATGGCTGAACTGGAGGGATGGGAATGAACTCAGGACTGGTCAACTAAATTCATGATTGATTTTTATATTTTAGTAAGGTTGCTTCCTTGTAAGCCAGTGGTTGTGGGTTCTAATCATGGACTATCTGCATGAGGTAAAGTTGTATACATCTTTATTTTTAGAGAGTCAACTAATAAATCCTTTTATCCATAATAATTAAGGAAGAGCGGCAGAAGAGGATGGTTGCTGCTGAAGATTCAAGTGATGAAGACAATGGAGATTCAGAAAAGCCATCTGAACAGAAACCAAGATCTATATCTGGTGATGATCTTGGTGATTCCTTTTCTGTTAATGAACAAATTATGACCAAGAAGGGTTGGGTTGATGAGATTCTTGAAAGAAGAGATGAGGAAGATTCTTCTAGTGAAGATGATGATGGTGAAGATCCTGACGATTTGGGAAGCTCTGAAGATGCTGATGAAGATCTTGATGAACACGAGAAGGATCTTTCTTTAAAAGATTGGGAACAAAGTGATGATGATGATATTGGTGCAGATTTAGAAGATGAAGATGATAGTGATGAGGATATAGAAACAGCCGCAGAAGACCTTGATGAGGTAAAAGGTTTGGATGCTGCAGTTCATATAAAATCAAAAAGAAATGCTTCTGTTGAAAGTGTAAAAAAAGATAAGGATTCTCCAGATGCCAAGATAGATGTTGGAGGAAAACAGTCAAAAGAGTTGGACATTCCTTATATAATTCAAGCTCCGAAGACCTTTGAAGAATTATGTTCACTGGTGGATAAACATTCAAATGACAACGTTATTGTGATTATCAATCGGATTCGGAAAAGTAATCCAATCACACTCGCAGCAGAAAATCGAAAGAAAATGCAAGTATGAAACCTGTTCCTTTCTATTTACTTTTTGTTAAGACTCAGATCTTCTCTTCATGCATCTTGTTTATATGTGTACTGAATCCATGATTGCTTTATTAGCAAAAGTGTTATCTCTTTGATACTCTCAACTTGAATATAGTGTTTTTGGCATTAACTTTGATGTTGTATTGACAATTAATGAAAATCTAAATCAATATCAATTACTAAAATTACTTCCCTCAACTGGGTAAATATTGGTTCTTGCTGGTTTCATACTTCATTATTTGAATGAAACTGATAGATATAAGAATAGGTGGGGGCAAGTGTATAATAGAAGGAAAGCTGTTAGTGGGAAATGAGAATTTGTTAACTAACTGAAGTAACTGTCAGTTAGTTACTAAAAGAGAGAATTGTAAGTAGAGGAGGGAAGGAAAGGGAGAGGGGCATGTAATAGTAGGAGGTGGTGTACCTCGAATACACTAAGTGGTTGTAATAGTGAATTCTCTGCAATAATATTCACTTTGATTCATTCTTGTCTTTCTTGAATTCTGTTTCTCTGGTCCAGTTCTATCAACTGGTATCAGAGCTCCAGATTCTAGGGTTGGGAGGGTGAATGGGTTCGAAGAGTAACAACAAAATGGAAGCCAGAATTGATGCAATGGAGAAAGCGATTGATGATACGCGAGAGATGTTGGAGTCGCGATTCGGGTCCATGGAGGCTATGGTGCAGCGACTGGCAATGCTGATGGAGAAATCGGCAAAGACCGGCGACGCGCGCGAGGGGGAAACGAACAAGGTCACACAGCGGAGCGAGACTGAAAGTCGATCGAGCTGGAGGAATGTGGAGATACCGGCGTTTGGAGGTGACGACGTGTTTGGGTGGCTCGCTCGAATTGAGCGGTACTTCAGGCTGCAGGGGGTGGTTGATGAAGAAAGAATGGAAGTGGTGCTGGTCGCATTGGAAGGAGACGCTCTTGGTTGGTTTCAGTGGTGGGAGCAACGTAATCCGAACCAATCTTGGGGAGCTTTTGTGGCTGCGATCACTCAGAGATTCCAAGGAGCTATGGTTGGTAATCCCTTTCAAAATCTTTTAGCTTTGAAACAAGATGATACTGTGCAAGAATTTGTGGGTCAATTTGAAAAGTTAGTAGGTACAATAAAAGGGTTGGATGAAGGAATTTTAGTAGAAATTTTTTTGAAAGGCCTGAAAGAGGAGATAAGTGCAGAAGTGAGATTGTATGATCCAAGAAATTTAATGGAGGTTATGGGGAAGGCAAGACAAGTGGAAGAAAAAATAAGGGTGCTGGCTAAATTGCCCAGAAACAGTGGGAGAGGGGTGTTGGTACAGAAACCTAATTTTTGGGGACAAAGGAGCTGGAAGGAGGGGTTCAATATAGGGAGTAAAGGTGTTGAGGGTGGTGTGGCAAATAAAAATAGCAATGAAGGGTGGAAGGGAAAAAGAACTTTCCATAAGCTGTCTCCCATAGAGGTAAATGAAAAAAATGAGGAAGGGGGAATGTTTCACTTGTGATGAGAAATACCATCCTACACATGTGTGTAAAAACAAGCAATTAAGATTGATGGTAATGGAGGAAGAAGAGGAGGAAGAGGAGTTACAGGAAGAAAAAACAGAAAAGGAAGAGCTGTATCAACTGGGTTTACATAGTATTGAGGGGTTCACCACTAAAAGATCCTTCAAATTATGGGGCCAACTGAAAGAAAAAAGGGTGGTGATATTGATAGATTGTGGAGCTACTCACAATTTTATTTCATCACAGTTGGTGAAGGAGTTGAAATTGGAGGTGACTGAAACTAATCCATATTCAGTAGAGGTGGGTGATGGGCACAAGGTGAGATGTCAAGGAATGTGTAAAGGCTTGGTAATTAAGCTACCAGGGTTAGATATTACTCAGGATTGTTATCTGTTTGAGTTGGGAGGGGCAGATTTGGTATTAGGAGTAGAATGGCTGGCTAGTTTGGGAGAGGTACGAGCTAATTTTGAGAAATTAATATTGACAGTTAAGGTGGGAGAAAAAGAAATAAATTTGAAGGCTGAACCAGAATTAATCAGGACTGCCATCAGTGTAAAAGCTATTCAGGGAGTGTTGTTGCAGGAAGATCAGGGATTTTTGGTAGAATTGAAAGCTGTGGAAGTCAATGAAGGTGAAGGACAGATTCCTGTTAGTATAAGGGAAGCATTGGAGCAGTTCAGTGAGGTTTTCCAGACACCTCACAGTTTACCACCTCATAGGAGTAAAGATCATTGCATTAACATACAGCCTGGGAATAAGATACCAAATTTGAGACCATATAAGTATCCCTATTATCAGAAAGATGAAATAGAAAAGTTAGTGAGAGATATGTTGGCAGCAGGGATTATTAGGACAAGCATTAGTCCTTATGCTAGTCCTGTGATATTGGTAAAGAAAAAAGATGGAAGCTGTAGATTCTGTGTTGATTATAGAATGTTAAATAAAATCACTGTGCCTGATAGGTTTCCCATGCCTATAATAGAAGAATTGTTGGATGAAATTGGGGGAGCTGAGTGGTTTTCAAAGCTGGACCTTAGGGCTGGATATCACCAAATCAGGATGAAAGAAGGGGATGTGCAGAAAACAGCTTTTAGGACTCATGAAGGACATTATGAGTTTTTGGTCATGCCTTTTGGGCTAACCAATGCATCTGCTACTTTCCAAGCCCTTATGAATGAGGTAATGAGACCATTTTTAAGGCAATTTGTACTGGTATTCTTTGATGACATTCTCATATATAGTGAGACTTTGGAGGCTCATGTTATGCATGTTAGAGCTGTGTTGCAAGTTTTACAGCAGCAGGAATTATATGTAAATAGGAAGAAATGCAGTTTTGGGCAAAGGTCATTGGAATATTTAGGGCATATTATCTCTGGTAGAGGGGTGGAAGCTGATAAAAACAAGTTAGAAGCAATGAC
>PYAF01000227.1:289669-313681 GCA_007407185.1 Glycine tomentella | reverse complement strand
ATTACCAAAAAGTTTGGATGAAAATTGGGAACTACAAGTACAAGCAGAGCAGATTATGAAAACAAGAATAACAGAAGGAGGGAAGCAGGAAGTGCTCATTAAATGGAAAGGGCTCCCACACCATGAAGATAGCTGGGAAAGTTGGGAAGAGATCAGCAACATTTTTCCCCAATTGGACCTTGGGGACAAGGTCCATCTTAAAGGGGAGGGTATTGATAGATATAAGAATAGGTGGGGGCAAGTGTATAATAGAAGGAAAGCTGTTAGTGGGAAATGAGAATTTGTTAACTAACTGAAGTAACTGTCAGTTAGTTACTAAAAGAGAGAATTATAAGTAGAGGAGGGAAGGAAAGGGAGAGGGGCATGTAATAGTAGGAGGTGGTGTACCTCGAATACACTGAGTGGTTGTAATAGTGAATTCTCTGCAATAATATTCACTTTGATTCATTCTTGTCTTTCTTGAATTCTGTTTCTCTGGTCCAGTTCTATCAGAAACCTATGCTTATATGTATTTTAAAATATTATTTGACTCTCATCGGTGTTGTAGTTACTGCCTAGAAGGGACAGACTACTAGTGATTGAAAACATTTTCTGAACTGATTTGTTTCAGATGATGCCATGCTTTATTGAAGGAATCTTGTACCATCGGTTAGGTCAAACTAATGGTTTAAAAATACAAGCCATATGATGGATTTTGATATTTTGTCCGTATGCAAGTGCCTGTGTCTGTCTTCTGTTATAACTTTCAATTGTTCATTCATTTAAATTTAAATTAAAGATCTTGCCTTGAAAGCCATTCACGAAGATGTACACTCTGTTTTTATTCCCCTTGGTAACATCCCGTGATTGAATATTGAGTAGTTCAACATGAAGGTCCAGTTTTGAAATTCCATCCATGGGGATGAGATGGATAGGTGATATGCATAGCCAATTCTATTTTTGAAATTTGTTTATGGTAAGAAGCCTAGAATTAAATCTGTATCAATTAAGACTTAATAGAAGTTGAGAGAAGAATTGGCTTAGAGATATGGTACAAGCCAACAAAGGGTTAGTCTGCTGGTTAACAATCAGTAAAATTAAAGTGGCTGTAATGAAGAACATCTGAGCAATTCCCTTTCTATAGGATTGAAACCTAATTTAAAAAAAATCCTAACCTTTTGATTTGTTCTAATCCTAGTTTTCTTTATTAACTTGGATAAAAAGAAAGTGGAAGGTTAAAATAAAATATCAAATAAAAATGTTACAATAGAATGGGTTGTAAGTACAAAAATTACACAATAAAATACAATGGCATGAACACTGAACTGTAACTCAATCCTCTTCCCCCCCCCCTCTTTTTGCCATAAAGTGTTCCTGCACCAAAGATAGTTAATAAAGGTAATTTATGTTGCCATTGATGTTTATATAGGAAGGTTTAGTTTGTACATGTATGATGTATCAAATGTAAGAGAATATGTAAAGCATATGCCTGATGGTTCTTCACTTCTAGTTCTTTTTTAGTCTAGTCCAGATTGCACTAGCATTATTTTTGGATGTAACATTTGACTCGCTATTACATTGTATTCCAAAATAGTTAATCAGGATATTGTGGTTTGTGATTATTATATGGCTAACTATATGGGAGGCATTTATATCTTCTCTTTTCAGGTATTCTATGGAGTATTGTTGCAATATTTTGCTGTTTTGGCAAATAAGGAACCACTTAATGTTGAATTACTTAATATGCTGGTGAAACCATTGATAGAGATGAGTATGGAAATCCCATACTTTGCTGCAATATGTGCTCGTCGCAGAATAGAAACTACTAGAAAACAATTCATTGAGAGTATCAAACAATCAGGTTGAAAAGAAATGTTGTCGAATATCTGCATTCTCTATGTTAACTATTGTGTAGAACTATGAATTTTTAGATGTTTTGGTAACACCCTATCTGTAATCATTTTGTTGTCACAGAAAGTAGCAGTTGGCCCTCTTCAAAAACGTTGTGCCTCTTGCGTTTGTGGTCCATGATATTTCCATGCTCTGACTTTAGGCATCCAGTTATGACTCCTGTGATATTGTTGATGTGTGAATATCTGATGCGTTGCCCAATAGTATCTGGTCGGGATATTGCCATTGGCTCTTTCTTATGCTCTATGCTTCTCTCAGTAAGTATATCCTGAGTCTAGATTCTTTAATGCGTTTGTTCTGTCTAACTTGTATGCTTTTCATATGGTATCATCCATGATGAATTCTGAAGTAGACTATATTTGGATTCTATCATGGAATGGTGGCAACTCACCTAGTCTTTATAAAAAAACCCATTAGTGGTATCTGTTTCCAGAAATGAGTTTTGCTTTTGGATGATTTACTTACTAAGATATTTACTATATTACTGAACTTCATTTTTCATTCTTTTTCACTTATTACATTTGCTGCTTGCTCATGTACCTAATATATAAAATACAGGTATTTAGACAGTCTCGAAAATTCTGTCCTGAAGCAATAATATTTCTTCGAACTTCGCTGTTGGCAGCTACTGAAAGTAAACATGTTTTAGATGAAGATTCCCAGGTATGACTACTTCATTGATCCTCTGTATTTTTAATCATATTATGTGGTGGGTGAATGTGTGCTTGTATGTCTTTATGTTTTTATTTATGTATGGGGGCTACTAACATCATCATATGTGTAATGTTATTAGCATCTTCCACTCTTTGAACGAGAAAACAATTTTAGATATTTTATTTCTTTGGTAGAAAACCACTGTCCTCAAAAGTATTGCTAATATTGTTGTCTAATCTTTCCATTTAGACTGTACCCTCCTTTCCTTGTAAACAATTTCTTTGGTACTGCAAAATCCACATGAGAAAACAAGTGCATTCAAGCAGTTGCTGTACATTTTCTTGGGACTTTTCTACTGATGCCCTATACCATAACATTTTATCTTTTTACAGTCTACAATCCTAAGGCTAAATTATGTGACTGTATTACTCTTGACCATAAATAATAAATATGGAAAGGTGTCATTTTTCTTTTTCTTTTATTAGTTCAATACTATACTTTTAAGATAATAAATGGATAGTAGAAGAACATTTAATGGAGGATTGTCATGATATGCTAGCACTTGAGTTAATCCATAACCTAGTTAGATCCTGCATTTGGGGTACAATATTGAGAATGCGGTGCTGTACTTCATGGTTGTATTACAGTTTCATGTTTGGACACTGAAATGGCTATATTGTTTTATGCTAGTTATATCATCTTATGGAACTGAAAGCTCTCAAACCTCTCCTATGCATTCACGAGACAGTGAACGAGATTAGTCCTCTGAATTTCTTCAAGATAATAGACATGCCAGAAGACTCTTCTTTCTTCACTTCTGTTAGTTTCAGGTAACCAATAATTTGTTACAACCATTCATCTAAAAAGAAAAAGGGCTACCTCCATGTGGTTCTTATGTTGACTCTCTTGGTTTTGAATAGGGTCTTTATGTTTTTAAACAGAAAAAAATGTTAGGGAGGGGTGCAGGGATATGTGTGCTTGAGTTGCAATATCATAACCTGGTCGTTTAGATTTTGTGTTATAGCTGTAGGCTTGTTAATTAATACTAATGCTCCTAATTTGAAGACTTCTATATATGTTCAGATCTTGATTGTTGATTCCTTTTTGAAGGTTTATGGTTTTCATTTATCTTGGCTAATTATGATTCTTTGATCACAGGGCTAGTGTATTAGTTGCAGTTGTTGAAACTTTACAAGGATATGTTAGCGTCTATGAAGGTTTAAGTTCATTTCCTGAAATGTTCCTACCAATTTTTAAATTATTAAATGAGATAGCAGAACAAAAGAATATGCCAAATGCATTACGAGATAAAATTAAAGATGTGGCTGAGCTCATTAAGTTGAAAGTGGATGAGCATCACACTTTGAGGCGACCACTTCAAATGCGGAAACAAAAGCCAGTACCAATCAAATTACTGAATCCCAAGTTTGAGGAGAAGTAAGGCCCTCCGTTTCCCTTGCTTACATTTGTTAGTATGTTTCGATAGACATGCGAATCAGAAAAAGAATTCAAATCAAACACTTAATATGTTGTATTTGTTCTGCAGCTATGTCAAGGGTAGAGACTATGATCCTGACCGTGAACAAGCTGAACTGAGAAAATTGAAGAAACAGTTGAAGCGTGAAGCTAAAGGGGCTGCACGAGAATTGCGTAAAGACAACTACTTCTTGCTGGAGGTGAAGGAAAAAGAGAGGTCTTTACAGGAAAAAGATAGAGCAGAGAAGTATGGAAGAGCTAAAGCTTTCCTTCAAGAGCAAGAACATGCCTTTAAATCTGGACAATTAGGAAAAGGGAGGAAAAGGAGGAGATAAAAACTTGTGTATTTTTACCCATGCATTGTGATGAAACACATAGGGTTTTACCTTCATATTAATCAGCTCAAGGAGTCATTTTTGTGCAGCCTAGCCTAAAGAGTGGATAAATCATGAACATGCTTGGAATATTTATGGTGGTTCACTATAAGCTAGGCCTTCCATTCCCCACTCACTCTTAAAAGTTGAAGCAAATGGTGGTGTGATATGGTATAAAGATATCTATTTTGAAAATGCCCTTGCCTTCCCAACTTAATCTTCTGGGAAGGAAAGGAATGCGTTGCTCTTGTACTCACGTATGAGGATTGGGAGAATTCTAAGGGTATGCAACTTCATCTAAGTTCTCCCTCTGTAAACATTCATAGCCACCTTGGTTGAATCAAGATAAAATTTTGCAAATGAATTTTCAATCTAATTCGTACTCAATGTCCCTTCGACAATGATATGGATTCAAATTCCACTGATTATCTAAGGATTTTGTTAGTAAGCAATTCCTAATGACCTCTACAAGTACTGAGTTTTGAGGCATATATAACTCCAAGCTTTTATTAACTTTACCATGGTAAACTCTTACATATAAACTCCAAACTTTTGAATATTAAAAAATAATAAGAAAAAAACATCAACTTTTGTTAAAATTATTTTGATTTTATTAGAAGTTTTTGGTTAAGGTAAAGGATAAAAAAATGCATTCGATTGGATTTGGTTCAAATTGATTCGATTGGATTTGATCAAATCTGATGAAATGGACTAAGTTGGCCTGGTTTAACCTAGTTGAGTTTTGTCTCTCCAATTTTTATTAATAACTAATTATTGAATAACATATAATGTCCTATAATATTTATTTTTATCTTGATAATAATATATAATAACTAATTATCATCGTATTGATCATGATATGGATTTAATGTTTATGTGTTTTATATATTTTTAACATACTTGTTTATGATCATTAGATAACTTTTGTATTTAATCCTAAAAAATAAGAGTTTTTTTTACTAATTTAATGATAATAATATGAATTGATTATTATGTTAGGTATATTTATATATATTTTAAAAAAAATTAATATATATATTGGGTTAATAAGTGACCTAATGGTTAGACCTTTGATTCCTTGATCCAGTATCTCGATCAAATCAATAATCGGGTCGATTTTTCATAATATTACTTTATCTAATGATTCTTATAGAGGTATTCGAAATTTGATTTTTTTTTCATAACCCAACTACACTTCAATCTCATCAAATAACATAGACTATTGAATTCATAATCAAACTACACTTCAATCTCATCCATGTCGTGCAACACAAACAACAGAATCTTTGGAATCATTTGTTCAAACCATATGTACCGAAATCACGTCATACGTGCACCATATATACAAACCCAAGCAAGCTTTAATATAATAAACAGCACGACGTTTATTTTTTCATGTGAATATCACCAGAAGCTACTGAAAGGTGGTTCTAGTTTGACGTGGACTTACACGTTTGAGATTTCAAACCAAAATCGTATTACGTTGATTATTGCGCCAGTTACGTTGGTCTCTGTGCAAGTTACGGAAGTAATTCTTAGGGCTACGTTCAAAGTCATCTCTATAAATGCGAATGTTCCTCCCTGGAGCCTTCATTGTCTTCCCTCTTTCACAACAACAGAAAATCTTCCTAATTACGTTCCAAAGACCCAATACAAAAGTAGAAATCACGTTGCAAAGCAAGAAAACAACACCAGAAACCAGCTTCCAAAGCAACCAAACAACACCAAAAACCACCTTCCAAAGTAACCAGACAACAGGAATAGCTGTTAGTGCTACAACAACAGCAATAGCAAAATACAACCACCATTCTCCACCCATTGAAATTTCATCACAAGCGTCAGTCTTAGCGTTAAATTGATGCCCGGTGAATTTTTCAAGTATTGGATTAATCTTTGTCGCTAAGCAACTTATCAGGGACATGAACCTGAAACATGGAATTCAAGTTGGTTTGAGTGAATCATATAAAATTGGATTAATGGATTAACCCACCAAAGTTTATATATTATTGACATAGTACTATGTTTTGTTCTATGTTTTTGTTTGCACCTAAAGATATTGTTCAACCCAGAGTCGGAGACTAATCGTACACATGATCAAGAATTGATCCTTTAACATGCTTAAAAAACTCAACTATTTGTTAGTAATTGCTGTAATGAACCTTGTTGGTATTACTGTACGTATGTTCTGTTCAAATATCTCAAATAGGATCCTCATTTGACCTGTATCATTGCACTATTTTAGTACAACAACATCAGCAAACAACAAAGAAAGAAGAAAAACATCTTTATGCATAATAGTGGTTGTCTATATAAATATATATATATATATATATATATAAATATATATATATATATATATATATATATATAATTTCGTCAGAAAATGTGTATTGACAAAATCATTGACATTTGCAAAAAAATCTATTACTAATTACTATCTCTGTTCAAAACCGTATGCAGCTACTATAATTATCTATGGCTATGGCTTGATTCCTCAAGTTAAACCTTTGCTTCTAGTGTGAACTTCCCCATTCAAAATAGGTTATGTTTGGCAAAAACATTTGAGTTAGTTTTTAACTTTTTTTATTAGCTGAAAAACTTGTTTGACTGTTTGGTAAACAAACATTTTTTAGTAACTTCGAGTGATTTTGCTTTTTTGGAAACGCTACTTGAAACAATATTTTTGAAAATGTTACCTTTTAGCTTTTTATATTTTCTTCGAATTTTATTTTGAATATATTTTTTCAATTTTTTAGTTACCTTTTTTTAAAATAAATCATAATTTTATTATTTTTCTATCATTTTACACTTTTATGCTACAACTAATGTTGTCGTACACTTACAATTTAATAAACTAATTTTTCAACTTCTAATTTTTAATTAACTTTCCAACTTTTAGCTAACATTTCAATGCTAATTTTTTAATTAGTTTTGTTAAACATAGTCATAGTGGTCTCCATGCATAAATTTAAAAATAGAATTTAATAAGAATGTATGATGATAAAAGTGTTACACTGGTTAGTCAATTAACATTTATTTTTTGTATCACTTTTAATAATTTTTATTTTGGATAAACTTCTCCATATATACTTATAAGAAAAAAAATTATATTTATCCTATAAACTAAAATTAATTTATATATAAGTTAAAATCATCATAAGCTAAATTCATTTAACTTCTCTAAAAAATAATTTTAATTTATGCATAAGTTAAATTTAGTTTATGATAAAAACAAATTTTGTTTTCTTATTTCATTTTCCTATATATATTTATGAAAAAACTTATTTAAAATTGACGATAAAAAAATCAACAAACTTACAATTGTTACTAATATAATAGTTTGTAATTAAATGATAATATAAAAAACTTTTATATCATCAGACATAATGTATGAATTATTTATTCAATTTTTTACTCGAGGAATAAATATTTTGTTAATTTTTATAATAATTGCTTTAATCAAAATGAAACTATAAAGATTTTACACTCTCATACCCATTTACATCATATGATAAATTTGTTACTTTTTAGAATAAATGCTCTAAAGAAGATATTTACCATGATCTTTGATTGATTCAGAGTATCAAAAACTTCCATGACAAATTAACTCGAGCTACAAGAAAATGATTTTTTTAAAAAAATACATTTACTCAAATCTACGAGAAGGGCATAAACTTACCAGTTGAGGACAGGATCCATGCAATGCTGAAGACTGTGAAGAAAGTTTGAAACCCTGAAGAAGAAGAAGCTCTCAATAGTGTTAGTGTTAAGTTTTTTTTTTTGGTAGGCAAGTGTTATTGTTAAGTAAAGTGACCTCTAATAAATATTATTTTTTAGACTTTCATAAGTTAGAAAAACTTTTTCTTAAGTATATTTTTAATAGAAAAATTATATTGAAAGGATCTAATCTGAGCAAGGTTAAAAACATTGTTGAAATTAGTAAAACTATTTTGATCAAATGTTTATTTGCAAGAATTAACCTTCTATTAATATAATTCTTTCAGAGAAAGAAAGAAAAAACGATATGCTTCTGCCATTTTTAAAATATTCAAGATTTACAAAATAATATCTTCTTCTTTTTTGCTGAATTTACCCAATAAAAAATATCTTTAAAACCATGGAACATGTAAATACTTATAATTAATAAATATGCTTAAAATGATACTTGCGATGGGTTTTGATTGATTCGAAGTATAAAAATCTTCATGCTGCATTGAAAATTACCTCGAGGAACAAGAATATAATTCTTTAAAAATTATTTTTTGAAATCAAGGACAAGAACATAATCTTACCAATTGATGACAGGATCCATGTTAGGTTGGAACTCGAACTCTAACAGCGGAGACGCATCGAGAAGAAAGCGTGAACCCCTGAAGAAGAAGAAGATCTCCATAGTTAAAGTAAACTCCTAAAGAAATATTATAATGACCAAAGAAATACTCTCATCTTATATCATACGAGATTTATTTTGGATCATTATTATATTATTGATACAAAATATTTACTTTCTCAAATTTGAGACTTTAAATAAGAGATTTAAGTATAATTTTACTCTAATCAATAATATATGTTGGTATATGATAAATTAGTTGATTTTATAATAAATATTTTAAAAAAGATATTTAGGATGATCTTTGATTGATTCAAAGTATAGAAATCTTTATAATGCATATGGAAAATTAACTGGAGCAACAAAAAAAATTAATAATTTAAGAATAAATCATTAACTGGAAAAATCAACGACGAAGGCGTAGTAATGTTACCTATGGCTGACACGATCCATGGTGAAGAATTGAAGGAGAAGAAATGGTGAATCCCTGAAGAAGCAGAATATCTCGATAATGTTGAAAGTAAAGGCTCAATTTCTTTGTTTAATTTATTGGCAAATGCATCAGAAAGAGAAATAAAGGATTGGTTGAGATAAAGTGAGAGATACTCGAGCACAGCACACAGTATGTGAAGACGACTTGAGCAAGACTGACTCGTAAGCCTTGACTAGTCAAGTGAACACTGTACTACTAGAGTAGATAATGTAAAGAGTTTTTACTTCAAGATGGTTAAATTATTCTTTTGTTTTTTATTATTTAATCTGGTCTCTTTATTTTTAAAATGTTTAATTTAGTTTTTAATTTTAAGAAAATATCCAATGTTATCATTTCATTCAATCTAAATGATTAATGTGTTGAAATTAATGTTAAATTATTTGACCATATTTTACTTACTCGAATTAATCAACATTCATTTCTTCCAATGAATCTAAAGGTTAAGAAAAAAAATTCATTCAAATTGACACTAACATTAATAAAATTGAACATAAGCACATTAATTTTTTTTTTCCCAATTTTGTCTCTAAATATATCTAATTCAGAAAGTTGGTTAATAAGTTAGTATGACATTAATTTATTAATAATTTATATTATTTTATCAAAATTATCCTTAAACTATTGAGACTCATAATCTCTCTCTTTCCACTTACTTATTTTTCCACTTAATTAATTAATGTGTGCTAGTCTTTTTATCCCATCTTTGTAAGAGAGATAATACATTTATATTTTAATACACAACATTTATTATAAAGTAACTAAGGATATTTGGATAAAAAATAATTAATGCAAAAAAAAATTGAAAAGAGTCTTATAAAAAAAGGGACAAAACAAATTTTTTTTAAAATCTTATATTTAGAAATGAAAGTAATATATACTTTGCTTTCTCCAAAAATTAGTCTCACGATTTCTCACTTTGAGGATATTTTGCTGTTAGCAAAAAACCACAGGACCAAAACTAAGTTTGACTAAAAGTTTAAGGAAAAAAAAAACACATTTTTTTTTCCTTTTCAAAATTAGAGTACAAAGTTAAACATTTCAAAAGTAGAAAGGATACCTTGCTGTCATCAAAAAACCACATGGACCAAAACTAAATTTGACCAAAAGTTTAGGGATAAAAAACACATTTTTTTCCTTTTCAAAATTAGAGGACAAAGTTAAATATTTTAAAAATAGAGAGACCAAGTTGAATAATAATGGCAAAAAAATTTATACTTGTATGATATTTAAATAGGTGTTTTTACTTATCTTAAAATCATTTTAGATTAAATTTAAACAATATTTTTTAAAAAAGACCCTATCTTTTTTTATTAGTTTTGGGTCGGTCTAACTAATTTTTACGAGTTATGAGATGATTTAGATTTTTAAAGTCAATGAATCGATCACCATACCATTTTCCGGTTGGTATATATAATTAGTTGAATTGATTAGTCCGGTATGATTTTTAAAACAATGATTAAAATTGAAAATTAATCATGAAAATAAACTTTAATTATCCTAACAAAATCATGACAGACAACAAATTGAATACTTGAAATATAAAAATATAAAAATAAAAATAAAAATAAAATGATCACAAAAGGAAGGAGTTATCTAATAAGAGAAAATATTAAAGAGGTATAAAAGAAAAATTCAAATTTACCTAGATAGTAAAAAATAATAATTACTTAGATGAAAAGTTAATAAATAAGATGTTAAATTACTCTTTTAGTCCATGTTTTATTTAAATTATTCAATTTGATCTCTATTTTTAAAAATATATATTTTCACTCTATTTTTAAAATATTCCATTTGATTAATAACTTGGTGGAAGGTGTAAAGTTGGAAGCATGTCTTCACTGTAAAGAAAATTAATTAGTCAAGTGACTGACCACTATACTAGCCTCTGTACGTTTCGGTCAACATATGAGTACATAGTGACAATCTAAGGAGACAGTATTATATTGTAAACTAATTAAGGGTTAAATTATTCTTTTTATTTTTTTATTTAAATTATTCAATTTGATTTCTCTACCTTTAAAATGTTTAATTTTTGCATTTAATTATTCATACCTATGTTGTTCTTTACATCTACAACTTATTGGTGCTACAGCATTTGCATTGCATGCAAGTCTGGAATGATTTTTCTTGGGCACAGTTCTGGTATGGGATGTATTAACTGAGAGATCTAGTATGATTCGAATATTAGTATAATTAAATTTTTTTATCGATAAATATTAGTTATTAATTTGTTAATTTTTATTAAGGAAGAGATTTAATCATACGATCTATTCTTCTTTATTTTTTCCTTCATCAAATCAACCTTATATCTCCTTACTGTAATTTACTTATAATCTAGTTTTTTTCATGCCACAATTGAGACATAGTATCATTGTCACCTATGACTTCTTTTTTTCCTAGTATCTTGCAGTCATTTGAAAATAATTGAGTTTAGACTAGTTATTTTTTGTTAGATCTGATCATTATATTGATATTGAAATTTTAGAAAAACAAGTTGGCTTGGCTCACAACCAACATCATTTGCTTGGCTCCCGCGTTTACTTGTAACTCTATCTATCTAAGGATATTCACGTTATATATCCAAACAAAATTAGCTTCATAACCGAACTACATCCACTGGAAGTAATATGAAGTAGTTTTCATTTACTTTAGTCTTTGAACGTGGAGAGAGAACGAAAATACCGGTCTTCATTTTAAAATTAGTTGTAAATACACACTATGTCTATATTATTGGGTGAGGTTGAAGTGTGTACTTCATTTATCTCATCATATAATATAGATATAGTGCAACATGAATAGCAAGTAGCTAGTAACATATTTGGAACGTCTTCAAATCACATCTACTACCAAAATCATATAAAAGTACACTATATATACTAAGTAAAGTAATAAACAGTACCATTTTATTTCCATTCCATCTAATTAACTCGATCTGTTTCTCTATTTGCGCAAGCCACGAAAGTAATTTGCAGGGTCACATTCAAAGTCATTTCTATAAATGCGACAGTTCCTCCCTGGAGCCTTCACGAAATCTACTTAATCACCTTCCAAAGAAACCTAAAACAACCAGAAATCACCTTCCAAAGCAATGAAACAACAGCAGAAATAACCTTCCAAAGCAACGAAACAACAATAATAGGAGAAGACTCAGTCAAAATATAATAGGAGAACCTGCAAAAGAAGAAGAGATGTTTTGCGTTCTCTGATTCTTGATTGCACCTAAAGATCAGCATTATGAAGTGCAATGTTCCTGTATGCCAAATTTGTCTTTGTGGGAATCCTGTCTAAAACTAATCTCCAAATAAATGGAATCCTCCAAAGTAGCCGATAGAAATCCACTTGTTCCTCGTTTCTTTGACTATGTAGTCCTTTGAAGGATCACCTTTGCATGCCCATGAATCAGCCTTGTTGTTGGTAATAGGTATGCCTTGGATGAGCTACAACAAATTCCCCAACATCTCCCTCTCCCAAGCAAAACACTTCCAAACCCATACTCCCTCAACCCCACCAAAAACTATATATTATTGACATATTACTATGTTTTGTCCTTTGTTTTTGTTTGCACTAAAGATATTCTCCAACCGATGGTGAGAGACTAATTCTTTCTGAGACATTGAGATTATTGAATTGAATTTTGTCTTTTCTAACAAAGTTTTTCCACACACATGACTAGGAATCAAACCCCAGACAATATGTTTAAGGAACCCAAACTATCTATCAGTTTTGTTAAACCTTGTTAGTGTTACAATGTTTTCTAATAGCTCAAATTGGGCCCTCATTTGACCTGTATCATTGCACATTTTCGTACAACGTTAGCAAACAACAAAGGAAAGGAAAAGAAGAAAAAGATATTGATGCATAATAGTGTTTATAAAAAATTTCAGAAGAAAATATGTGCAGAAATCATTGACATTTGCCAAAAAAATCTATTATCTCTGTAGTATGCATCTACTCTTTTTGTCTATGACTTGATCCCTCAAACCTTTGAATCTAAAAGTAGTGGCCACCGTGTGTGATTTAAAAATAGAATTTAATAAGAATGTATGATTATAAAAGTTTTACATTGTTAGTTGATTACAGATCATTTGTGGCATGATTTTTAATAAGTTATTGGCCGTGTTTAGATAACTTCTATAAACAATTATAGGAAAAGAAAAAAATTAAACTTAGTTAAAATTAACTTATACATAAATTAAAATCATCTTTTGTGAAGAAGCTAATCTCATTTAACTTCTCTAGAGTGACGATTTGTTTCTTTATTGATTAAATGCACCAAAAAAGAGAAATTAACAGATTAGTCGAGATAGAGTGTGAGACACAAATAATACTAATTAATAGTAAGTGAAGCGTTGCGATGACGATTGACGACTCAGTGTAAAGGGACTTGAGTATGGTAATGTTATTGTTTGAGGAAGATATAAAGTTCCATGCCTGCTTTATTAACTGTTAGTAAGATTTAAGAATACTTGCTAAGTGAACACTGTACCTGTACGTACGACTACTTGTGATCCATGTTTCATGGGTCTCACACTCACCACTCCAGTTCTGTACACGTTGAAAAAGATATTACATGCACGCGACATTTATAGTTTTGACATATGTAATAAATATAATAAGAAATATAATTAATCTGTTAAATTTTAAAAAATACATTATGCATGGAAGTTTCTAATATATCATTTATTTGTTTAATTTATGATTCATTTATTCTTTCTATATATTATTCTTATTAAGTATTAATTAATAGTAATCTTAATTAGAAAAAAATATTTAATGCAGTATTATAGTTTTGTAAAACAACAAAATATTTAGAACAATTTTTCTTCTTCTCATATAATCCGGAACAGAGGTAGTATGGTTAACAAATATTAGGTCTAATATATGAGTAGATTTCCTAATTTAAATCATTTGGTAGTAATTTTCAATAAAAAGTTGTGGGCATAAAAAAGAATTATAAGTCTAGGAAATTATTTGGGTGTTTCGGGTTAATTTTAGATGCACAAGATATATGCAAATCGATACATAAGTGTTTATATAAAGTAATATTTGTATAAATATGTTAATGTGACTAAACTTGTATTTTTCAGTTGCATGTCTAGTACTTGTACTTGACAGTACATGGAAGGGAAGTACTGTTGCTCATGTTAAAAATAACTTGAATTTAGAGGTTATTTCTTTTACTCTTGCATCTTGAAGTATTATAGACTTTAGTATATGAATTATTTAACTGGTCGAGAATATAAACTCTTAAATGGTGTATTGCCTTTTGCTATATAGGTGATCTATGGTAATAGTTAGGGATGAAAATATGTTAGACCGTTTGATAGGAGTCTATAGCCTAGTCTACATCTAATTTGCATCATAGATGGAACATCTAATAGCCAAATCGCTATGTCACACAACAACCTTCGCGGATTCTCCTCTAAAGTTGTTGCTTGTTTTGATTTACTTGAAGATTCTTTCTTTTAGGGGCAACCTAGAGGCCTCGTGGGGTGCTTCTGGGCCTGGTGTGTTCGGTGCAAATGAGTTTGGGTGATGACGGCGAGATCAAAAAAGAGATGATGCCAGGATGTGTTGGAAAATGGAGGAACTATGCAATCTGTAATGCAAATACATTATTGATTGGTCAATCCATAATGCATTTTTTTGTATTACATATTGCTCAATTTGTAAAAGAAAAATACATTATGATCGACTAATCCGTATTGCAAATATATTACGGATTGACCAATCCATAATTTTTTTTTATTACGGATTAAGCAATTGGTAATACAAAAAAATGCATTGTAGATTGATCAATATGTAACTATATCACAGAGGTGACGTGGTGAAGTTAAGTGTGAATCTGGTGTGTATGGGGCGTGGCGAAGGTCGCATGCACAAATCTAGGTAGTGTGATTGATGGTGTCATGGTTGAGTGGCGCGTGGGTAGATATGTGGAAAAGAGGTAGCGACGTGACAGGGAGGGAAGAAACCAGCAATGACCAGCTGATATAGCTAAGAAGGCTTATGATTTTATCCGAGTGTCTAAACCTTGGGTTCATTGGTATTCAGTGGTTTGGAATCCTGTAATTCCGCCCAAGATATCCTTTATTTTCTAACTGGCTACAAAAAACAGATTGCTCACCTTGGACCGTGCTGCTTTTTTGAATAAGGGCACCTTCTGCCCTCTTTTTAGAATAGAAGATGAATCCCACTCACATTTGTTTTTCTCCTGTAGTGTATCTCTTAGGGTGTGGAGAAATATAAGGGGTTGGATCCCTCTTCGTAGACAAACAGTTTCATTGCAAAGTACTGTTAATTCTCTCCTCCATGGACTTGCAACATCCGACATACCTGGTAAATTTTGATGCATTGCTTTGGCAGCAACGGTCTACAGCGTCTGGCTGTCCAGGAATATTTTGATTTTTGTGAATGCTCATTTTTCTGTTTATGATGTATCTAACAGGATCAATTTTCTTGTCGATTGACATATGCACCTCTTGCATCTTTTCTAGGTACATGCTCTTGGTGCATTTGATTTAGGCTTATGCACTTTTAGCATATGTTATGCAGATCTTTTGGTTCCGGGCTATGCCTCGTGTATTGTATATATCTTTTGGGTTAATACAAATTTACATTTTTCCCCCAAAAAAAGAAGGGGTGAGTGGTGGTCACGCACAATTAAGGTTCAGGTAGAAGGTGGTAGGAGAGAGGAAGTAGAAGGATAAAAAGGGTATATTAGAAAATTATGAGATGTACCTAGCAAAATGGGAGGTAGATTAAGTAATTGCTTAATACCTATGTATGTTGTGTTGAGTCTTTTATTAATTATATGGATCTTCATTGGTTTAGTATAATAGGTTATTTTAACACGTATAGAGGCACCTTTTGATAAATGAAAAATTTAGGTTGTTGCTAATTGGGAATGTTTCTCCTTAGTTCGTCTATAACCTTGATTTTCATCAAAGAATTTCATTCTTTTTTATGGATCTATTTTAACTCATTAATTCATCTAAATTATGATATTATTTTCCCATCCTCTTATCTTAATTCATCATTTTTCTTTTTCTTAATTTTACCAAAATTTCCAAATTGATGATGCGGTAACTTGATCCGCATTAGGGGTTACATCACATTTGACAAATAAAAGCCTGGCATCTAAATAAAAAAGACAAAAAAGGCTGATACATATTTAGCCATCTAGTTAGTATTTGATTTGTCGGCCATTCACTTAATACAATAAGTGATTGCTTTATCTTATAATGAAGTTTGAACTGTTAAAAACATTTGACAACTGGGTTGTTGTTGTTGTTTTTTTTTATTTTTATTTTTATTTACAGAAACAAGTGAATTCAAAATTGTTTTGCTTTTAGAGTAAATGGTTCAAGAATGTAAAGAATTTTTATTTAATTATAATTTATTGTGCACAATAAATTTATTAATTTTTATTATAAGTATTTTAAAAATTCTAGTAATAATATTTTTTTTACTTTAATTTGTGTTTGTTCCTCAAATTTGGATTAATGTTGTTTTTGTCTCTATTCATTATAAATAATAGATTTTAAGAAAATAAATAATAAAATAAAAAGTTATTTTGAAGTAACCTAAGCCTTCTCATATATATATATATATATATATATTAACAATGACAAATCATATATAATAAGTTTCTTATCTTTTATAATTATCCTCCCTTAATTTTAATAATCCTCTAAATGTCTGATTTCTAATTAGTTGGCACAAAATATTTTAACTGACTATAGTTATTCATTAAACTATTTTTTTATACAGAAATTAAATTTGACTAACAAATTTTTTTATAACTAACAAAAAAAACAATATTTTTATAACTGAATCATGAAAAGGGTAGTTTCATGCAAGTATGGTATAGACAGAGAGAAAGTACCTTAAATTTAACTACCTCAACTATGGGACACTGACACATATTTCCTTTTTCCTCTGTTGCACTTCCCAAATTAGAAAATCTAAAGCAAACACTAATCATTCCGTATGATATAGCTTCTCTCTAAATCTGAATTCTTAACTTCCTCTGATTTGATCCCAGCCCAGTAAGCTTTTTCTTCTCTCCCTTCACATTCTCTGCTGATTTTGCATCAAGTTTGCATTTTTTTTTTGCTGGATCTGGATCACTTTGCCATCTGGGTTCGTTTGGTTTGACCGTTTCAGTGCTCACGGAAATGTTTGTTTTTGATATTGAATGCACCCCAGATTCCACTTTTTTTTATTTAGTTGTGTTGTTGCATTGAGTGGTGGCTGAATTATGAACTAGTCTTACTCCTTTTGATGCTGATGCTGTTTTGCATTGTGCCAGATCTGGGAGTTTCATTTAATTCCATGGCTAATAGTTATCATTAATTTCATTCATTAATATTTGATTTCGATCCAATGATGTTTTTCAGAATCAGATTTGCCGTTGCATATCATGCATTCAATTATCAGAATCGTGGGGTTTTTGTGGATCCATCATTTTCATTGGTTAGGTGTCAATGGATTTGTGATCATCATAGCTTTCTTTCACCTCATTTTTTCATAATCTTTATTGTTTTTCACCCTGTGGACCGTTTACTGCACACAATTTTGACTGGAAAGTGAAAACTACGAGTGCATCTTGTGGATGGAGTAGTTGGATTTAATTAAATTAGCTTGAGTTACTCTCCAACTGTGGTAAATTGTCCTTGGCCATTTGTTTCTTCTATTAGGATTGCTTTAATTGGTGGGGTACACTATTGCTTTTGATTATGTTACCCATTATTGCTATCTTCTCCTTCTATTTCTATTTTCTTTCTTCATACCTGCTTACATCTCATCAAACTCTGGTCAGACTTGAAAAGAAACAAGTTTTAAATTGGAGTCTGGGTTTGGATCTGTTCTTTGTTTTTGTTCTTTTTAGCTCTATGATTTAATCAAGAAGACAAACTAGTAATGAATATCTGTATTTATTTGGTGACTGCAGTCCCCTTCCTTGCTTGCACGTCATTCTTTGAATCCGCTATCAGTGTCAATTTCTACAAACTTTGTGAGGAAGCTGGATCATGCTATCTAGTTCGGAATTTGGAGGTTGCTAGTTAAAGTGTGTTTTGGATGGTAAATTTGGTGCTTCATGTTTAGTGAAACAAAATCTGAGTTGTGATCAGTTTTAGCCCATAAGAATGTTTTCACCAAAAAAAGAAAAGTCCATAAGTAGGCAGTGAAAGGTATATTTGGATTTGCATTACTTTAAACTGATAAATGACGAGGGGAAGATCTGATGGATCGCAAAAGAAGCATTTAGTTGCTTCCGTTTGTGGTGTGTCAATCTTTCTTGGTTTTCTATATGTGTACCATGGATCCATCATTGGTTCTCAGAATAGTGGTTCATCTGGACTTGAATATGGCAGCAAGTCATTGAAAAGACTTGGGGCATCATATTTGGGTGCAGATGATGATGCTGATAGCAAGCAAGATGAATCTTCATCAAGTATTGTGCAGGGAGATGGAGAGGCTGATATTGTACCAAAGAGTTTCCCTGTAAGTTTATGTGCAAGCAAACTCAAGACACACTTCACTCTATTTCTTCATGAACACTCTTTTTTTGGTTCTAAGCTTGCACTTTATGACTCTGCTATTATATTTCATGAACATTTATTTTGGTTCTATATATTAGTTGTTTTAATTTAGTTACATAGATTTTATAAAAAAGATTAATATATTTTTATAAGTATATATATGTAACTTCACACTTTATTAAGTTACTAATAAATAATGCATGTCCATCTGATAATAGAAAACTGGAACAAACTAATAGCATATGCATAATTAATATCAAAGTCAAGCAACAACAGTCTTAATTGCATAAAATAATTTTAAGTTTCATAAATAAGCAAGAGACCAGAACGTCATCATAGTGAAGGAGGAAAAGCTAAGCAAGATAATTAAATTCTTCATTATTTTCATCACCATATTCAGGTTATCTTCCTCCTCAGGCTCGGTTGAAATAGATTCACCATCTGTACTGTGTAAATATCTGAGTCAATATCTTGTGATCCCTTATCTAGTTCAAGGTGGTGCATATCATACAGATGGAGCTCTACTTTTGGAAATATCATCAATCTAATGGAATTTGCAACACTTCTGTTTTTGAAGGTTTGTGATGATCGTCATTCAGAGTTGATTCCATGCTTAGACAGACATCTTATCTATCAAATGAGACTGAAGCTGGATCTTTCTTTGATGGAACACTATGAGAGACATTGTCCTCCTTCAGAAAGGAGATTTAATTGTTTGATTCCTCCTCCGGCAGGATACAAGGTAAAGAATATGCCGAGACTAGATGTGATCTTCAACTTCAACATATCCTCATTGATACATTTGTATAATTTTGTCAGTGTTAAAACAATTGTTGGTTCTATGGTGTTTCAGATCCCCATTAAGTGGCCACAGAGCAGAGATGAGGTGTGGAAAGCAAATATTCCACACACTCACCTTGCACATGAGAAGTCTGACCAGAACTGGATGATTGTAAAAGGTGAAAAGATAGTGTTTCCTGGAGGAGGGACACATTTTCACTACGGAGCTGACAAGTACATTGCATCAATTGCAAATGTAAGGTTTACTGGTTATCTCTATAAAGCATAATGAAATGCTAATATGCATTCTGTTTTTCAATTGATAGAATCATTGGACTTTATCCGTGTTATGAAGTATGCATTCATTTTATTGATGGAAATATGATGTATACTATCAGTTAATAGGCCTTTTCAGGACCATGTTTGACAGTGTTGGTTGTTTGGTGTATTCTGATTATTTAAATTCACTTTCATCTCATAGACCTCACAGTGAGTTTGTATTTCAGATGCTCAATTTTTCACACCATAATCTTAATAATGAAGGAAGACTGCGGACGGTTCTTGATGTTGGCTGTGGTGTTGCGAGTTTTGGAGCTTATCTTCTTTCATCTGATATCATCGCAATGTCCTTGGCACCCAATGATGTGCATCAAAATCAAATTCAGTTTGCTCTAGAAAGAGGAATTCCTGCATATCTTGGTGTCTTGGGAACTAAGAGACTCCCTTACCCTAGCAGATCTTTTGAACTTGCGCACTGTTCTCGTTGCCGGATTGATTGGCTTCAAAGGGATGGAATACTACTCCTTGAGCTAGACCGGTTGCTTAGGCCAGGGGGTTACTTTGCATACTCATCTCCAGAAGCATATGCTCAGGATGAAGAGGATCGAAGGATATGGAGAGAAATGAGTGCCCTTGTGGGACGTATGTGTTGGAGAATTGCTGCAAAGAAGGACCAAACTGTCATCTGGCAAAAACCTCTGACAAATGAATGCTATATGGAGAGAGAACCCGGCACTCGCCCTCCACTTTGCCAGTCTGATGATGACCCAGATGCAGTTTTTGGAGTGAATATGGAAGCCTGCATAACACCTTACTCCGACCGTGAGTACCTTTTTCTCATGTGCTATTTAAAATATGTGATGGTTTTTGCACGTTATTTCTATGCCTTGTATAATTCTAGTTATTTCTTTTTTACTAGCAATATATTCTTGCTTCTTTTTAGTGTGTATCTGCCAATTGTATATGTATTCTGTGGTGTCATGAGCCATACTGCAAATGAGTTCTCTTTCTTTTATTGCTGTGGATTAGTTGATCTCCTAAATGAATGAAATGTCCCTGAGAAGTGAGGGGTTACTGGCCTGCTCAGATTCTGTCAATAAGCTGCCACTTTGTAGAATAATATTAATTTATGGGAACTAATAACTAGTCATAAACACTGAATGGCCATTGAGGTCAGTTTTGTCATCTTCATCTCGTGTAATTAGGTTGAGGAATATGCCATGTTCAAGATCCAAAAGGTTATTTGATTGTCACACTATTGTTATGAAAAGAGAGGAAGGGAAAGAGTGAAAACATTGAAATACAAGGCTGATTATTGTTAGAGAATGACCAAAGAAGAAACTATGGCACTATGCTATTATGGCAATGTAATAAATATTTACTGAATAATAATAAATTACAAGTTCATGTAAGCCAGCAGTGGTACCCCCCTTTATTGAAGAGAAATTCATTTACTTAGGCCAACATATCCATCTTGATTGCACTTACAGTACTCATTAGTCAATCCTGTTATTTTGTATTATATCATCCATGAATTACCTGTGTTGAGCTGTCGCTAAATGCTCCTAGCTAAACAATTAATGTCTATTATTTGAAATACTTCAATTTGTTTCCATCATCTTGGCTACTGTTTATTGAAGTTGTGCAATTGCTTTGAGTGCATGCAGCTTATATTCCAAGACACCACCTGATAATTTTTTTGTTGATTTTATCAGATGACAACAGAGCCAAGGGTAGTGGATTAGCTCCATGGCCTGCAAGATTGACCACTCCACCTCCTAGATTAGCTGACTTTGGCTATTCAAATGAAATGTTTGAAAAGGATACGGTAATTGGAATTTGCAATTTGCTCTCTGGTTTGTTTTAATTAGGTTCTTGCTCTTGTGTAAGTATATAAATTATTGAACTAACAAAGATACCATTAGATAAATAGGCTATTGGCTTAACTCTTGTCTTGTGGTACAGGAACTATGGCAAGGAAGAGTTGAGAATTACTGGAATCTATTGGGTCCAAAAATCTCGTCGAACACAGTGAGGAATGTGATGGACATGAAAGCAAACATGGGTTCATTTGCAGCTGCTCTTAAAGGAAAAGATGTTTGGGTGATGAATGTAGTACCTCGTGATGGGCCAAACACACTTAAGCTTGTATATGACAGAGGCCTCATAGGGTCTATCCATGACTGGTATTAAAACTTGTTTTCCTGAAGCATAAATTTATGGCATCTTTGATATTTTTCTATGCATTTGACTCACTTAACCTTTTTAGCCTCATTTGATGATATCTGATTTCAAGATCCATGACTTGGCTGATTGTGATTTCTGATAGAACTTGGTGATTTGACTAAATAAGCCATTGAGATTTGTTACTTCATTGCTTGAACTAGTTGTGTATCCTTGATTCAATTTGTTATTTTTTATTAGGGATTTGGTTCCTCTAAAGTGCACTGATATTTATTGATTAAAAAATCAGTGGTTGAAGTTATAATTAATTTTACAGTTTGTTACACATGTATTTAATTTTAGGGTAAAATGTGTTTTAAGTTCCTTAAGATTTGGTCAAATTTGATTTTAGCTCCTACATTTTAAAAATGGTAGTTTTGGTTGTAGTATTTTTTTAAAATGGTGGAATTTTGTACCTAGCTAACTCAATGAAGAATAGGGTCAGAGACAAAATCCAGTCCATTTTGAAAATATTAGAACCAAAACTATTATTTTCAAAATATATTGACTAAAATCAAGTTTGACCAAATCTTGAGAGACCTAAAACACATCTTACCCTTAACTTTATCACAAATCTTAAATGTTGATTTATTAATCAACCATTGCAAGTTGCAGCTACATTTTATTCTCTAAAGTGCACTTCCTCACTTTAGAGGAACCAAATCCATTTATTAGTAGCTCCTCCTTGTATTATTCAGAATCAAACTCAGGGTATGGATGTGATTGACAAAAGTGATATTTACTGAAGGAATATATCTTTTAACAGGTGTGAAGCATATTCAACATACCCCCGGACTTATGATTTACTCCATGCATGGACAGTGTTTTCTGACATTGAAACAAGAAGGTGCAGTCAAGAGGATCTATTGATTGAGATGGACCGTTTGCTTAGGCCTACAGGTTTCATCATCATAAGAGATAAACAGCATGTGATTGATTTTGTCAAGAAGTACCTAACAGCAATGCACTGGGAAGCAGTTGCAACTGCTGATGCTAGTGCTGACTCTGACCAAGATGGCAATGAAGTTATTTTTGTCATCCAGAAGAAATTGTGGCTCACCACTGAAAGCCTTAGGAATGCAGAATAGAACAAAGACGACGACGACAACAACAACAACTATATGGCTTTTTCATTTCAACTTTCTTATATATTATTCTCTGCTGCTACAAGGGATCCCAAGCATGCCCCCCCTCCCCCAGTGTTCGAAGCAGTGAACAACTGCATTTTCTAGCATTATTACATAATATTTATCAATTGCCATTATTTTCATTCTAAATTTTTGTGATTATGATGCAAGTTATTATTATTAAGCCATAGGCATTATTATGCTTCTATGGGCTATTCATTATTTTGCCCTTCATTTGGGGTAATAATGTAAGCTACTTAATAATCAACAAATAGAAGATTTGTCTTCGTGATTAAAGGTTAGGACTTGTCACACTAAAGTGTAATATTTATGCAGGCATTTTTCTGCTTGGAATATATTATAAGTTTCTTGCTTTCATATTACAGTTTGTAGTGCCGAAGTTATCATTTATATCGGGAAAAGAGTATCTTCCAAAATCAATGCATCCATTCAAAGATTATAAGAATTAATAAATTAAATTAACACTAATTGTTGACTCTAATATTTAATTAATCTTTGGAATGAGATATGATACGTCAGGTCTAATCAATAAATTGAAGAGATTCTACCAAATTATTAATTAAATTAAAATATTATATGTTATCATAAGTCGAGAAAATTTTTATAATAATTGAAGATACTTATATATATATATATATATATATATGATTTCAAAGTCTAATAAATGTAATTGAAGATATTCTATCAAATTACTAAATATAAGAAGAAAATGTTATATTTTAATTGCATAAATTTCACTTAAAAAGTAATTTTTTAAAATTTATTTTACATTAAAACTAAATATCAAGAATAAGAAAAAGTCATTAAAATTAGATCC
>PYAF01000227.1:229096-271545 GCA_007407185.1 Glycine tomentella | reverse complement strand
TTGATACAACTTTGACTTTTTTTTTTCTAAATCGAAGCAATTATAAGAAATACTAACAAAAGAAATTAATATCTAATAAAATATTTAACTATAGTAAAAAAAAATAGCTCTTTTATAAAATATTGTTAATAAGACTTACAATTATTATCATTTGTCAAAAAGAAGTTATTCAAAATAAATATTTTTTTATATTTAATTTGAGATCAACTATATGTTGTAAGGTAATAATTAAATGAATTACCATAAATAAGAGGTCCAAATTACTTGATTATAAAACTTTAACGAATAGTTTTACAACATGTATAAAATAATAAAATAAAAGTTAACATATTAAATTGAAATAGAACTTAAATATAAAATATGTGTAACTTCTCAAAAATCAAGTCACAGCTAGCTACTAATGAAAAATAACTTGTACTTCCTGCTTACATAGAGTGGCAGGGGGTCTTAAAGACTTGCACATGTGACTGAAAGATCCAATGAATAGAATAGAATTGAAGAATGGAAATGTGTTATTTGGCTTTAGATGCAGCAGAGATTGCTTTACTTGGGCGTGGTTATGGTGCCTATTCCTTTTCCCATTCTTCTACCCTCTGACTTGGTTGGTAGTTTTTGTAACATTGTCATGAAAAAGAGAGTGAACCAAGTTAACCAAACTTAATTTGACCACTAGCTTAGCTGAATACCTCTGGGTTTGAGCCTGCCTAGCTGTGTGTGGCATTTATACCAGGGTTGCTGAGGTAATTGGATTTGCTGCACTCACGCAATCACACAGTCGCAAATATATATATGGACCACTAAATGAAGATCAGAAGCTAGGTTCATATTTTAGATGTATATATTAAGTTTGATCTATAAATTAAATGTGATCATTAACTAACTGTGTGAAAAATCCGGATCCGTTGCTGAGTGGCCTTAATAGTAAATTTCCCATTTATAGGCAACAATTAAAATTTAGGCTTAATTACTAACTTGCATCATCATTTATATATAAAATTCGTGAATACCCAAATAATGGATACCAGTATAAGTACAAAAAGGTATACGCATATGTTCCACTCCATTGTCACCCTTAACCAAGATCGACTTAGCAGTGACTTCAATCTCAGACTACTACTATATAATGCATACTTGACAAACTGGTATGAATCTAGTCTTCCTTCGTTGTGCTTATTATGCCCAAACTTAATTATAATTAAACTTAACGTAGGCTAATGAAGTTTCTTTATGAATTTAATTTATATACGAATTATAATAATCGGATAGTTCATATTAGGAATATATAGTATTTAACAAAGGAATTTTTTAATAATTAATATACAAATAAGATTTTTAATTAAATATATAATTACTCTCTAGCTAACTGCTAACTTGATGGAGAGAATTACGTTAATTTTCCATACAAAATATATCCAAGAAAGTGGTAAAACACAGGTGCATGGCTATGAGGTACGATTGTTAGAACAAAATAACTGGCCTATATATATGTAAACTTTGAGTTGATACGCGGAGATTTGAGTTGATAATAACGTTGCCTACTTTTGTTGGGTAAATATTTAAACATGCGGAGATTATAACCTGCAAACAATGACATCAGCATAAGAACATATTTGGGTATTACTTATGGTTAATCTTTATTTAAGCCATTTATAATGTTCAAAGTATTATTGTTCAAGATGCTGAAGTATTTTTGTTATTTAAAAACATGAATAATGTGTTTGCGTGTATCCTCCTACCCTTACGCCCCTGTAAAGCTAGTGTACATATAAAACACAAGCTATAAATTAGATGAAGACGTATATAATATACAAGCTCTATAACGTCATTAGCTTTATTTAACAAGGTAAGGACTGTAGATAGCATTAATTTTCTGAGTAAAAAGTCGTTTTCTTAACAAATATTATCACATGTGTCCATTAAATGGTATACTAGAATATGACACTAAGCATGATGCGGTAGAAGCATGTGTTTTAGTTTATGTTTAAATAAGCATTAGTAAAGTTGTTTTTTTAATGATATTGATTTGATAAAAATAATTTTGATTAAAATTATTTTAAAGTGATTTTTTTATCGTTTGAATGTTTTATTATAAAAGTAAAATAATAGTAAAATTCAGTATATTTTTTTTTACAACACAAAAATTATCCAAAGTGTATGTTTTGATGAACTTTGATAAAGTTGATTTTAAATGGAATTAATTTAATTTACAAAATTATTTGACTAAAGTCTGTTTTTTGATCCTTAATAGATATCTAAATTTTGTGTTTGCTTATTGATAATTTTTTTTTCATCTAGTCTTTAATAAAATAATTTTGTTTTACGAAGAAAAATTTTATTAATGAGTAAGCATAAAATTCAGGTATTTATTAAGGATCACAAACATATTTTAACCAAATTAATTTTGAAGTGATTTGTTTTGTTAACACAGATTTTCCTCAATCAAGAGTAAATGACTAATCCCATAAAATAATGAAATATTTTAAGATATTGACCTTTGTAAATAGATGCTCTTCCATACACGGAACTCCGAATACATAGCTAAGGGAAAAGGTTATATACTGACTACAAACTATTTACACTATGTTTTGGTACTCTGTATAAAAATAATAATTTGTTTGATAGAAAAAGTTATCCAAATTGCTTCAACTTAAAATGATCAAGAATCTATTTTGGACTCTTCTCCAACATGAAATCAAATATGTAAAAATTTATCTAAAATTAATTTTGAACTTAGAATCAATTCTCTAATATGAAACCAAATACGTACAAAATTGTTTTAACTCGAATTCAATTTTTCAACACGAAACTAAACATGCGAAAATCTACTTGGAATCACATTAATTAATAATTCAATGTCATTCGAAAAAATTTAACATGAATCCAAACACACTGTATTCAAGTTGGTTATCCTTCATCGAGTTGATACATTAATTGTTAATGTGATTTTATATTTGTTTGGTTTTACATTAAAGCAGTGATTCTAATGAGTACACAATTGATTTTGATTTGAATAATTATTATGTTATATAAAAAAATTATTTTGTGTTTTATTACTAACTGACTTTTAGAATAAATATTTTTAAACATAAATCATATCACATTAAAATCAATTTTAATCAAAAATCAATTTCATTCAAAATTAATTTTAGAAAAATTCACCCAATGCAAACACATCCTAACAAATGGAATTTTTACATGAACGGCCATGTATAAATGTACACAAGAAGATCCTTAACTTATGGGATGTGTATGATGCTACACGTCTAGTAGATAGCTATATATATAGATGGAGAGTACTGCGCGTGAGAGAGAGAGAGAGAGAGAGAGAGAGAATTGGGAAAAAGAGATGGTTAACTTGCATCTTCCTGAAATGTGAGATGTTTAGTAATGCATGCCTATGCAGCCAAGCCATGCAAAATGGTCCCCCCCCCCCCCCCCATGCATATATGTTTCCCTCTTCTTGTTGTTCATGCTCATTGCTTTCCTTCAACACAGGAATTAAGAAAGAGAATGTAAATTAAGGGTCCCCCCACCTTCGTAGCACCCCAACCCAAAAGCTATTAATGCTCTTTGCAATATATGTACATAGAAAACACTCACTGTATCCTGTCCACGAAATGCATGGTGTATTGTTGGGGTGACAATATTCAATTTGCATCACATGGGACCACTTTTACCTAGCTAGCTCTTCAAGTTTGTTTTCGTTTCAGTAATTTCTCCAATTGCTTCTCTAGTCCCCTAATATTTCTATGTACCAAAGAGAGTGAAGTCTCCTAATATTCCAAAGTAACATATATACTAAAGGAAAGGGAGAAAAGCACCTCCAATTTTCAAAGAGTTGCTATATATAATAGTGGTCACTACTAGTTTCCTTTCATCCATCTTACTATAGCAATTAAACTTCTTCCACTTCTCTGCCCATAATACTGTTTGCACTACTAGTTCTTCCTCTTTGGTTATCATGGACCACTACTGGTTGAAGCTGCCAGCCTGATCTTAACTTTTCTCTTTTATTAGGAAAAGATCAGATCATGTGGTAGCCTTCACCTAGTTGTTGGCTGCATGAAAATAAAATTCTTAATCCTTTTTATTAAACTCTGGTAGTGTTTATGTGTTTATGCGTACTTTTTTTTTTATATGTATATCAAGATATTTTCTATTGACAGTTAAAAACAAATTCCTTTCACAATATAAAGACAAATATCGTGGGCTTTTACCTCTCCCACAGATTTTTTACACATGATCAAGAACCAAATCTTGATTAATATGCTTAAGAGACCCATATGTCTACTAATTATATCACTCTTTGTTGATGTTTATGCTTATTTTTTAGTCACTAGGATTTTGTTTGCTTGTTTGTATAATCCCTACAAAGTGATCTAGCTAATTAATGAGTAATTCTTACCTCCTTTGTTTGTATAATATTATTTATTTGTTTCCTTTGATTAATTTAACTAACATGGATTTGTATGTTTTTTATGCTTGTTTTTTCTTCTGTTAATGTTAAAGTGGATAGGCCTTAGGCATTGTTAGATTCCGAGATTCAATGTAATTCATTCATTATTTCAAGATCCACTGTGCTTCATAATTGAGCCCAATCTTAAGCATTGGAATTTTCATATATACATGTTTTCTTAAATTATTATGGGTTCCATACTAATATTTTTGTTCATTTTTTCTATTTGTTTTTTGTTGGTGATGTAGAATGAGAAAACACCTCCAGTTCTATCATAAGTCTAAACCGCAAGCGGTTTTACTCAACCGTGGCCACTCAATCAAAGTTATTCCAATAATCTTTAAGCATCATGGGGTCTCTCTGAGGAATGTTTCTCGTCAAGCGAGATTTTAGTGACGCTAGAGAAAATTGAACCTACTACATCGATATATAAAAAAGATGAGAGATAATTTTGGATCCTCAACAACTTGTCTTAACTTACATTGACGTTTTTTTATTTATTTCATAGTAGAGGTGCTTCTTTTTTATTATTTGGAATTTATGATGATGGTCAGTATTTTCCAGATTTTCTAAGATACTCCTAATTAATCTCTTTAGCTATATACTATTTGAATTCCATCTTTGCATTCACTTCTGTTTTTTCATTTCTGTGGAAAAGGGTTAATTTGTTGCCTATTATATAAACACCAAATTAAGAGAGACAACATTTTAGGGCTGATAGAGAGCATGAAGTTCAGTTATTTTCCCACATGTTTACTCTTGGTCTTTTATTAATAAGAGGACAAGGCCGGGTATTCTTATACATCAAAAAGATAAAGCAAAAATCTATTTTTGGCTTAGTTGACTTGTGGTGATTATTTATTAATATTTAACATTGAGTATTATACAACACTACTAAGGTTTTTTTTATCAGTAGAAAAGGAAATAAACAGCTAAGGTCTAACAAATGAAACACCTAATGCATATGTAGAAATAAAAGAGAACAATTGCGATGGATTGTGAATCACAAGTGCAGCGCATGCTGAGTCCTGGGAAAGATATGCTCAAATGGGACAAATATCTCATTAATGAAGCCATATTAAATTCTCTATATCTCATGTGCATTCCCCGTATTGCAGGTAAATCATTTTGCCAAGAGGTTTCAGGATTTGGAAATCTACTTATAATAAAAAAGAACATCCGCTAGCCATGTGTTGCACTCTCCTTCAACCTCAGGCCATTTTTCTGACGTGTCGCTTTCTCCTTCTTCCTCAACTTCACACTTCCTCTTCTCTCCATCTCCTTCTAGCTTTCTTTAAAAATTTCAAATTTTGAAATTTGAAATCACCTCTCCCTTTGTGCACACTTCCGCTCCATCTCTCTCTCTTTCTCTTCTCCGCCAAATTCCTCTTCTCTATTTCTCTCTTTCTCTTCCTCCATCTTCTCCTCCCATTTTCTTTTATCTCTTATCTTTCTCTTTCTTGCTCACTGCACTGCTCTTATCTAAAATTCTCAGCAAAATATATGAAGACAATCCATTGACCGGCTCCGAGGTCGTTTTCATCCTCCTCAGGTAACTCTCAGCTTGAATTTGTTCTTCTTCTTCTTCTTCTTCTTGGTTTTGATCCACATGCCTTTGCTCATTTTATAGATGAAATGAATAGTAGACGGAATTAGGTATGAATTGTTTTTGTGCTGTAAAATCAACTTTTTTTTAATGTTGTAAGGCTCACAAAGTATGAGTTTGAGTCATGATTATTTTCCACAACTTCTTATTATGATAATAATAATAATAATAATAATTAGTGATCACTATGTTATAAATGAAGCATGATATACATGGAAGTTGAGTAAAATTTCTGTTTTATAAGCTTATACATTAAACCCAGTAAAATTTCATGAGGTGTTTGACAAATGTGTTTTGCTTATGAAGTGTTTGACAAAATGCTTCACCCAAATTTCTATTACTCTGTTTATAATTTTTATTGTATATTGCATTTTATCTTGCGTTATGTTGCTTTCACCATTTTTACTGGTATGTTAACTCATGACACCACCTGACAGGTATACTGTTTTTACGTATCACTCCCATCTTTCTTTCTTTCATAAACTGTAGACGAAATTTCTTGCACTTGAGCTGTGAATTGGTCCTACTGTAGACGAAATTTCTTAAACTTGAGTTGTGAACTGGAAACAATCCCTTTTGGTTCTTTGGATAGTAAACAAAATTATGAGGATTTTCTTGAAGCCGGTGAGTGGAATTCAATAGTTGGTTTGAGATAGAGAAATCAGATATATGAAAACAAAATTTAGGTCTTTTCTACTCCTTTTCAGTATTTGATATTTTTAATGCATAATTTTTTTGCTTATTATTTCATTGTTGAAGATTGATATTCTTTATTTTATGAGATCAACAACCCCGGAGATGGTACATACTGAAGGCTACATCCAAGCGCCGCACTTTGTAAAGTCCTTTAATAAGCTTGTTGTAAGTGTTAAGATTAGGCACATAGGTAGATTTTTCCATTTTCAAGTTTGGTTCTATATAGTGTATTTCTGCCTTTGTGAAGATCTGTTTCGGATTAAAAAGTGTTTTATAGTATCTAATTTTTTATTTTATAAATTATCTTTTTATTGATTACTTGATCTTCTATTGACCAACTGTAGTAAGATCCTTTGTTGGATTTAGTGGTTTAGAACTTGATAAATGTAATTAAAATGAAATGGGGTGTAAGGTAATTTAGTATGATATATGAATTGTAAGTTAATTCTCATATTTGCTCAACAGTAGCTGGAAGAGCATCTTAATCACCACCAAGAAAATTTTTAGCATCTTTACTTATATGTTCTAATACTCTTTTCTTGCATTGAATAGGTCATTTTCTTGGTGAGTAGGTTTTCAAATCTTGCTGCCAGTAAATATCTGGTGCTTTATTGAGTCCATTTTGTTTTGCAATTAAAGGATGCTCAATTTCCTCACCTTTGTTTCATTGCTCTGGTCATTGCATTAACAAGGTTGTGTTTCTTCTCTCACTCTTTTTCTATTTACAAGGCAAAGGAAGACTAAAGGAGTGTGTATCAATTAAATTTAGTGTGTTTTAGATTGTGAAAAAATTCTAACCAAAGTGGTCCACTAATATACAAATTCAATGTGTTTTAGATTGTGAAAAAATGAGTGTGTATCAATTAAATTCATTTATGTTATAATGAGACACAAATATTTTCTGGGTGTCTAACTATATTTGAAAAATGACACTAGCCTCTTAAGCTACACTATTTACTCAAAAGACACACCTTGATGCTTTTATCATCATATAATTCATAATGCAGGATGTTGACTTTGACCCCAATTTTGTGTTGGTATCTTGGAAACTAAGGTGCTTATCCCACTCTTTATATGCACTAATGTAACATGAGCATTTCATTTTTCAAACACTTTGTATTCCCTCACTTAAGGAGTTACTGAAAACTCAGCAAATGTTGATATAGTCCAATAGCTAATTGAGTTGATTAAAAAGATACAATAAAACACAAAACAAATTCTTCTTTAGAGGACTCTTGCTGGAAAAGAGGTTTGAGTTGTGTTATTCTATAAATGCAGGATTCTTACTCACTTGACCTGGGAAGATTTTCCACATGATATAGAATTGAATTTATCACACGTGGTAGGTGGTAACTAACTACAACATTATAACCATATTAGGAAGAATTATCATGTTTGTTTCTTTGACTAACAAGAATTATTGGACTAAAAGTGATTATCATGTTTGTTTCTTTGACTAAAAGTTAAGTATCATTGAGATACATTTTGACCTTGACACTATTTGTTTTGCAGCTTATGATTGTTATTATCATCAATCTCATTCTTATTAGGAAGTTTCTTAAGTTGGAAACTGTTAGCTCTAGCAGGTAAGTTATTGGACCGTATTTGGTCTCTCCCTTTTTCGGTTCTCTAGCAGCTACCTTAAGAACAAGATAGTTATCATCATTTATTCTGTCTATGCTTGAACATTATGAAACATGATAATAGCAATATAAACGTTGATAATGTTAGTAATGTTCCAAGGCTGTGATCTTTAATTATTTTAGATGTAAGTGTGTGTGTGTGTGTGTGTGTTTCTTTATATAATTTTTATGTTTTAATAATTTAATTTTTATGATTTTACTTGATATGTCTAGGTGGTTTCCAAGGCTGGGAAAGAACCATGCTGAGGTACAAGATGTTATTGCTGCAATTTGGTTAAAGAATCATTCCTCAAATACCAATGTTACTATAACATCAGCTAGACTAAGTAATAAAAGTGGAAAACCCAAAAAGAAAAACTTACTATTGTTGAGGTACAATCTTATCTTTAATTAGTTTAGATGTATGCAATGGTGAATTCTTTTGGTGTATTTTTGTTCATCTCTCTATTTTCCCATTTTTTTTCTTATATTGTTACTGATGCATGATTTCAATGTTTTGTCCTGCACTTGAGCATTATTCTTTGAAGCCCCCACCCAAATTACATATGTAGTTTCTGTAATTTCTTTTGCTTCCTCAACTACTTCATATTTATTGGAAAGTTTAATGAGAGAACTTTTAAGAAGTTGAGGCATATAAGTTAATTTTAGTTAATGGGAAAAGTTTTGATTCATGTTACTTTGTTTCTTTTTAATAATTTTTTTACATTTAATAAAATGGGAAAAGCAGACATACTATAGTATAAATTATGATTGTAGCATAGAAGTAGCTTCATTTATCAAGGTTTATTTCTAATTTTCTACTCCTTGCTTCTTTTGCTCTCTAGATTGATATCCTAGAAGAAAGCTGAACACCAGTTTTTTCTCATTCTATGTTATACTTCTTTCAAGTTTTTTAGAGAAGATGGAAGAAGCTACAATAGCTACCAAGAGGTTAAAGTTGTTAAAAACACATATAACCTGAAAGTAAGCTTTAGCTCTAATTATGTGCTATTTCAAATTTTTTATGGGAAAAATTTTGATTCATTTTACTTTGCTTCTTTATTATTTTTTAGCTCTAATAAGTACTATTTGAGTTGTTTATCCAAACTCATCCATAGTTGTTAGATTTTATACTATTTATGTGTGTTGGTACCAATGTATATGATTCTAATTACTGCATATTCCTTTTTATGGTTAAAGTAGAATACAATATAATATATTGCTACATGCTTTCAAAGTTCTGCTTTGGAATTTCTTCTGATTCATCGATGGATCTCTTTCACTCATTAAATGATAATTACAGTTTGGGATTTTATCTTATTCCACTTACACCATTGTATTCAATTACAATTTTGCTGTCTCAAGGATATGATTGTTATTTTTATTTTGCTTGAAATTAGTTTATGCTTTATGTGAAGATTTTTTAGGGGCATTTTTTTGTTCCTTTTTTTTCCATTTTTGAATCAGCTTTTTTTTTTCCCTATTTTGATAGCACTCTGCACACCAACTAGAGAAATCTTTTTTATACTTTATCATCTCTCTAAAAACAGGATCCTATTAGCCTTAGTTTTAATTTAATTTAGATTTAGAATATGTTTAGATAAGATCCTATCAGTTTGAATTCAATTAGGATTTTTTTTTTTATTTTAAAAGCATTAGGATTTCTCATTGATAAGGATTTTCTTTGAATATCAATTTTTTTTATCCAGAACCCAAATAACTTTACCAGCATTACTTCCTAAATGTAAAATTTATACCCGAAAGATATGTTCATAAAGATGGCCTGAGCTTTAATCTCTCTATGTTGCGAAAGTAAAAAAGAAGAACAAAATTATTATATATGTGAATTCTGAGGTTTAACTTCAAGTTTGACCAACCATGGTTTTTCCTTTACCAAGAAATGAAAGATGCCATGACAATTAAAATTGTTTCCTTTTACCAAATAATTGTTGCCTTCAAGTTTGATTCATTTTACTTTGTTTCTTTATTATTATTTAGCTCTAATAACTACTATTTGAGTTGTTTATCCAAACTCATCCATAGTTGTTAGATTTTATACTATTTATGTGTGTCAGTACTAATGTATATGATTCCAATTACTGCATGTTCCTGTTTATGGTTAAAGTAGAATACAATATAATATATTGCTACATGCTTTCAAAGTTCTGCTTTGGGATTTCTTTTGATTCCTCAATGGATCTCTTTCACTCATTGAATGATAATTAATTGTTGGATGAGGTAATTAATTGTTCAATTAATTATTGTATATTGCATTTCATCTTGTGTTATGTTGCTTTCACCATTTTGACTGGTATGCATTTCATGTTGGTCATCATATTTGATGCTTTTTTTCCAGGTAAGGCATGTTCTTGGTTTTGATCCACATGCCTTTGCTCATTTTAGAGATGAAAGGAACAGTCGGCGGAATCAGGTATGACCTGCCTTTTGTGATGTAAGTTTATTGTGCTAAGCTGTTTCAATTTTGGTCTTCAGCAAGTGTATAAAAAGATAATCATGAACTATTGATTAATAGGAATGATTCAACACCTATAAGATATGAAGAGGCTTTTGGTGTATTGATAAGTTGCTGATTTCTGAATCTGATGCAGGGCTAACTCAATGATGTCTACTCCAATATCAATGATATAGAGTAAACCAAGATTAGTTTATTTCCATGCTTATTATTTTCTTTTTTATGTGTTATTTTTGTGTTGTTAGAAGTCAATTGGATGGTTAAAATGTCCTTATTTTTCATAGTGCTACCATCCAAGTGTGTAAAAAAAAATAATTGAAAATTGTATCTGATTCGTACCTTTGATTTTGTTGGTTAGGATAATATTATAAATATTCTTTTTATTTAAGTCTATAAATCAGCTTTGTCTTTACTTTTTTTTGTCATTAATATAAAATTGATGTAAGTATAACTTTTGGTTTATATATTATTATTATTATTATTATTATTATTATTATTATTATTACTATTATTAGCTTAGAACTATGAAGAAGAGTGTTGAATGAGGTTTATTGCGTTATGTTGTTTCCTAATGTCTGTTGATTTTTTGGCTCAGTCTCTCTCTTTCTATTATTTTTTTCTTCTATATTTATTTATTTATTTTATTTTGCTGTTAGAAGTTAAAATGAAGACAATAGAACTTATATTTGGTAGGCATGCTTTAGATAAGCAAAAATTGCAGTATACTTATTTTGAGTCTACATAAATTTCAGTAATGATTCCTTTCCGAGTTTGCATTTTGTCCATAACTCCATATGTTTGTCTCTACCCAATGCATTGTTTGGTTATCTTCTTATCTGAATTTGAAACTGAGTTTAAAATATTTTCATGACATTGACTTCAAGTAATTGGTTCTTTTGGAAAAAAAAATCTTTTTGGTTTTTTCAGTTTTCAGGGGCATTATTATGGAGTTTCATTTCTTGCTTCTCAGCAAACATTAACATTCCCAAAATAATTCTTTGTTTGAAATTTTCAAGGACCATGGCCAAAAGCTCCTTCAAGCTTGAACATCTGTTGGGTACTCTTTTTCTTCTTAATGTTTTCTTTTCATATTTTTTTACTCTGCTATTTCTATTTGTGGCTTTATTCATGATTCTTTTCATTGGCACAACACAAACACTGAAACAAGACTGGCCGCATGTTTTTTCACCCAAGAATTTTATGCTTTAATATGGTTTTTTCCTATAAATGTTTTGTAGATATTTGCTAAGGAAGCTCATATGCTATAACTTCCTAAGGTATTTCAAACTAAAGAAATATATTTTAATTTTATTATTATTAGAATATCCAAATAAACTGAGTTAATATCTCTTCTTTATTACAAATTTGGTTATTAAATAGTCACACACCAACACTTACTCGGCCTCAAATGTAAGTTTTTGCAGCTTGGACAGATACATAGTTTCATAGCTCAATGTATTGCACTAATTTACTTATTGTTGTATATACAATCTTTTTGGTGGATGCACCTTAATTCATGTTAATGCAATATTATATCATCAATTTATTTAGGAAATGAAGTGCAATATAAATATCTAAGCAGTAGTATATATTTATCAAGGTTTGAAATTTGAAGTTCAAACAGCCATGGACCATGGTCATCCTTGGAAGAACTTTTATATTGCTTTTATGAAAGAAGAACTAAGTGCAGTTTTGGTGGATGCACCTATATTGCAGTATAAATACCTTATTTCTTCTCACACCAATTTTTGAAGGATTTATGCTTCACCCAAACAACAACCAAGATCAAGGCTCGGAAACATTACCCACTAAGTGCTGTTTTGGTTAGACTTTCCGATAACTTTATTTCCGTTTTGATTTTTTTTTACTATTTTTAAAAAACTGAGTTTTTCTGTCAATTCTTGTTTTGTTTATTATCAAAACCACCATTTAATAGTGATAGCAGAACCGCGAAATTGTTAGTATCTATTTCAAACTTTGTATTAATTGTGTCAAAGCAAAAAAGATATTTGTTTTTGCTGCTTTATTTCCCATTGTGGCTCAAAAAAATGATGAGAGTGCTTGAGGAAAAATAGAGCAATTGTAAACCTTAAAAACACATCTTTTTGAAGATAAAATTTCCTATGAAATTGTTTATTGATATTGTGGATATCTGCCTTAATGTATGAGAATGTTTGTTAAACCATGTATTTGACTGTTCTTAGATTTTTTTTCTCACTTTTTCATGTAAGTTTATGCATTCCACCTATTTGTTCAAATTCCTGTGCTTAGGTAAAGTCAGGCAGTGTGTTGATACAAGAATATGAGGAAAATACCCACCCAAAACTGTTGCTAAGGTGCTTACTTCAATTTAGTATATTTTTCTTCAGTTTACTTTATTGCAAAACTAAATTTGTTGAGAAAGGATAATTCATCTTATTAAGATGCAGTCATTGTTTGCAGGTGATTGTTGAGAAAGCTGAAAGAAGTGACATGCCACATATCGATAAGAAGAAGTTAGTGATTTTATCTTCAATATCAGGTGCTTTATTGAGTCCATTTTGTTTTGCAGTTAAAGGATGCTCAATTTTCCACACCTTTCTTTCATAGCTCTGGTCATTGCATTAACAAGGTTGTGTTTCTTCTCTCTCTCTTTTTCTATTTACAAGGCAAAGGAAGACTAAAGGATGCTCTTGCTAGGTTGGTCATTGCTTCTTTTTTTTTTTCAATAAAAAAATTGTTGTTATATCTATAAATGTTTTTTTAAGTTTATTTAGAGTGACTATTTTACGTGTGTTATATATTTAATATATTTTAAATATAAATTCTAACTAAAGTGGTCCACTAATATACAAAGTAGTGCATTTTCCTTCTCTTTTTTCTTGAATTTTTTTGCTGTATTTTTCTGCTGTTAGCTTTCCTTCACACTGCATATCTAAGAAACTAAATTAGTTATAGTGCATATTATTGATTCCTTCACACTACATAATGAAGAGTGCTTGAGAAAAACACAGAGCTATTATGTTCTTAAAAAAACATCTCTTTGAATATAAGATTCATTGTCAAGCTGTTTATTGATGTTGTGGATATTTGCGTTAATGTATGAGAATGTTTGTTAAACCATGTATTTGACTGTTCGTAAAATTTTTCTCGCTTTTTCACGAACGTTTATGCATTGCACCTATTTGTTCAAATTCCTATGCCAATCATTTTCCTAAGTTTATTTAGGCTTGCAGTTGGGTTGTTATTTGATGCTTACCATTTTTCCATTGTTATGGTTCTCATTTTTCAACTTTTATATTCATATTCTCTTGAATTAGTTCACAATTTCAACAATTTCAACAGGTTAAGTGTTTCATATATGGAAACAACTCAAACAAGAACAATGACAAAGCAACCAAACCAGAGGATTAATTGATTAGCATTAATGTGAGTTTGTTGTCTTACTTCTACTCAGTCCTACCATTTAAAACATGAAGCCTATATCAATATTGGACAATCATGTATTGCACTAATTTATTGATTGATTTATAGACAATCTTTTTGGTGGATGCACCTCAATTCATGTTAATGCAGTATTATATCATCAATTTATTTAGGAAATTAAGTGTATATAAATATCTAAGGAGTAGTATATATTTATCAAGGTTTGAAATTTGAATTTCAAACAGTCATGGTTGTTGCTCTCTAAATGTTTTGAAATTTCACTTTTGGTTGCTGCTCTCTCTATTTTGGCTCGCTCTCATTTTCTTGGTTAGCATTTTTCTCCTTTTCCTTCTTCTATTTTTTCTTTTTCAGTGATTTTCTCTCTTCACAATAAGGTTTGTCACTGTGACGTGCTTCCACCACAACAATCAGATTTTTAATAGTATGGATTTTTATTTACCAGATTTTGATAGTCTATAGTAAATTTTGCACAGGTCTAAATTAATTGCACAAGTCTAATTTTGACCTAAAATGTATAAGAAACATAGTCTATCCCTATAATATGGAATTATTGTGAACCTTTCAAGTTAACAACTAGAAGAAGATATGTACTTTATGGAAATGAACATAAAAGTCCCCCCCAATAATTTCTTATTATGTGATATAAATTACAGACTAATAATGTTGAGATAAAATATACTTGTTGATTACCATTTATATTAACTTGCTATATTTCCATTTTTACCAGATTCGATTTATTTCCAATCACTTCAATCCAGGGGTGCTACAATAAATATTGAGTGTATTTGTGATCTTTTTATTTTTTCTATTTAATCCTTTACTGCTAATAAATGGAGGTAAGAAATTCTACAAATCTTACTATATAGTAAATCTTAGAATGCTAATAAGTGTTGTAGTGCTAATATTTTCTTCTTTATGTGCAATTTGGGTTTCGTAATCCTTTGAAACAACTCATGGAGTAGAATTCTAATGTTTTATTCTAATTGTATGATTTCTTTTGATTTGGAGTGGTTTCAGTAAAGATTAATGTGCTTCTCTATGCTCCACTTTTACTACTCCTCACGGTGAAGGTAGATGAGGCAGTTGGGTACAGATTTCAATTGTTATATATCACTCGAGCTAATTTGAAAATCTGTTATTTTCTAATTTAATTTACTAGACTAAAAGGCCATGACTACCCAATGAGATTCTAGGTGCTTTGTCAAGGAGGAAAAAAAAGGACACAAAATATAGATAAGAGAGAGGCTTTCGGTATTTGTCTTAGTTGGCTACTTGTGTCTGATTGCTACAATTGGAGTAAGAATTCTTAATTAGAAGGTAAGAATTCAGTGTTTTTGGTTCCTATTCATGACACTTTGCACCAAAACTATGTGTAGCTTTCATGTTGACATTTTGTTAACCTTGAAAATGGTCTAACTAACAAAGAAATTTGTTGTTGTTTAGTTTCTATAAGAAATTTGTTGTTCGATTCTTCTATAAATTACATTTGATAAGTAGACAAAAAAATATAGATTTTTATTATTCAGTTTCCTTCACCTATTCTTTCGGTCTTTCAATTTCCTTCTTGGTATTGGTTGTCTGCTGCTATGCTATGTTCTGTTTTTTTTTTTGTGTGGTAGAAAATAAAGTTTTATTAATTTGATTTTCACATATTTTATTATATTGACAAAGGTGACTGGGTTGCGATGATCAATTAAAGTTTAATCGGTTAAATAACTGTTTAATTACTTGGATTTAATTTTGTGAGTACCCCTGCATATAGAGGGCCTTATTGTATAATGAAATCCTATTTTATCCTTCTATTTTGAGTTAGTTTGGTTAAATTCTACTCATTCTAATTGCACTTTCTGGTATAATTCTGGACATTGAAAAGGTAGGCATCATATAATAAGAAGTAGGATAAACTCTGTTATTTGACTTGTGTTGTTTGCCTTACTGCTAGGTTGGATCGAATGTCAACCTGTGGACACACCTTTGAGACAAGAATGCTGCTTATTTTCTTATTTTCTGTGAAGTCATTAGTGGCATAGTGAAATTAAAAACTGCACTCTCTATTGCTATTGTTTTCCGATAAAAAAAATTGGTGAATTAAGTCAAGGAGACTTAGCAGAATTACATTGAATTACAAGATTTAAATACTCTTTATTTAGTATTTATAGATTATTTAGGAAGGATATTTTCAGCAATGAGAAATGAACTTACTATTGCTTATTCAATGTAACATGATTCATATATAATGTGTCTTTCAGTATTTTAGCAATGATTTGATTAATAAACATGTGTATATGCCAATTAGTTAGTATAACATGGTTGATCACCTATATGGAGCAACTTGCACATGATATAATTGTAGTTTAATTAGAAATTTGTATTTCAAGTTTTGATAAACAATTAAGTTACTTAGAAGAAAAATTTGATATTCACAATGATCTCAAATAGCTAAAATATCTAATAATCTATGGTTTGTAATAGTTTGTATTCTTCCTATGCTTAGATTACTTGACAATTATGTATAAGACATTACTAATATTAACTATTTTAGTTCTTTACTGATTTGCTGGATTTCTTCTAAGCATTGATGCAAAATGTGATTATCCAACAATTGCAAAACATTTTGTCATGCTTGAATTAGTTATTGGACACTAATTTGTCTTCATACACTATGTAAATGCTCTATGTTCATTACCAATTTTATAAAAATCTAGCATAGCACGACGAAGTGGAGCGAATCCGTCCCATGCGTATGCGCACGGGTCCAAAAACTAGTTTGTAGGTGATATAAGATTATCATGCTCTTTGAAAGTTTGATCATCTTAACTTTTCACATACTTTTTTTTATAATTTTTTTGTGCTCTACTTTTTTTTTTATAATTTGTTATAGATATGCATGTGTATAAATGCAGCAAATAAAAAAAAATAAAGATATGCATGCGTATAAAATTCAGATCCTTCATAATATACGGGAACAAGACTAGGAATACAATATCTGTCCTTGACCCAAATTATTTTGCATGTTTTTTTTACTCAAGGCATTCTCCAAAGGGTTCCCTAGAAAACGGGAAAATCTGTGATCCCTCCCTCCCACCAAGTGAATGTGATAAGGGACAAAATTTCATATTTTACCTGTGTTCCGCTATTTGTACTAGATCTATACTGAAAACATGTAAATATTTTTGCTATATAAATATCAAAGGATTTTTTAATCAGAGTACTTAAGTAGCATTCGATCTTGCAAATTGATTATATTTCAAAAAATATAGACTATTCGTCGATGACTTCTTGACCGTCATTTGGTAAACAATCTTGTCTTTATTAATGTCATATTGTTATCAATAAGAATTTGGTTCTGTTTTTTTTATAATAAAAAAATCAGCAGAGGTAAAATATATTAAATCAAGTGTATAAGGGACACCCAACTCACATATACATGTAGTATCCTTTTTACCAGGTATGTAGACGAGAAAGAAAAACCTATCATTCTTTGGCATTTAACCATGACCAAGATAAGAATTTTATTAGGACTATGCGTTTTCGGCATTTACCATTTCACTTTTGAAAACTGTTAGTTTTGTATGACCATAAAGTCCATACTCACGAGCAATTTTGAATGTTTTCTTGTAGATGTTTGCATATTTGTTCTCTCCTCTTTCTTTGTCCATTTTGGTTCCCATCGATTTTTCGTTTGGAACTTGGTCTCCTTTTTTATTTCATAAAAAAGATGTATGTATAGCCATCAATTTATTTCCATTTTTCACATCATTATCAAATTCTCAAGTTAACTCGCTAACTCTTATAAGTATACGAGTTCACTTATCGTCTATGACTTGACTTGGATGTAAATTCTCTTTTAATTAAACTCAATGCAAACTTGGTAGATAATCGAGTTTATCACTGAATCAACAAGTTAAAAAAATTAAACCAAAGCACAAATCATTTTGAATTATTTTCTGTGTGTTTAAGATTCAATATATTTTCATGTTGTTCTTAAATAAAAAAACTCTCATCTCTAGTGACATCAAATCTTCATTCTCCAACAACATAAAACCCTAATATTTTATCACTACTATCACTTCCGCAAGATATTATAGTAGTAATGCATCACTAAACTTAATTATTTAAATATTATAGAATTTATAGTTTACTATTTTATTTTATTATGTTATTAAAATTTAATTAACATATTATTTATAAATATTTTGTTATTCTTTATATGAAATAAACTCTTATTAGACTACGAGTCGAATCTATCAAACTCACAAATTTAAGTAAACTCTCAAGTTTGATAAAGGACATTGGTTTGATTAATTCTCGTTTAATTTTATGTCTTTTTTAATTTTTGGAAAACCTATCAATTTATTCTTGGCGCATTAATAGAAATACTCAAATAAGGTTCAATGAATCTTCGATTGTGTCAGCAAAAAAGAAAAATGGATCTTCGATTGTACCAGTTATAACATTCGAAGGATATATTATTTTATAGCAGAATAGGTAGAAATAATAATTCCTTCTAAATTTTCTTTCTAAATTTCTATTAATCCTTATTCTTAGAGAAGAAAGTATTGAATATCTTTCATATTTCTAAGATATAGAGTACGTTTACTTTTACATTAGTACCTGCAAAATATTAAGATTAGTAGGAGGATATAAAAGTTAAAAGTATCGATAAGGAAAGATGGGGAATTATCCATCCAACACTAATGTATTACATTTTAATCATATTTATTACTTTTTCTTTGCATGATTTTTAGGACATTTAAGCAAGTTTTCTATGGAAATTACATATTTTTCATCTTTTTAGCTTATTTAATTATTTTCTATGTAAGAAGGAAAAATCCCAACCCTTGAAAAAAATAGAGCAGGAAACAAGTTTTATGTTTAATAAGGACTTGAGTTAGGAACGCTTTAATTCTAATTTATATTTTGGTCCTACTTTAATATTCTTTGGAATTAAGCTATACTTCAAAAATGTAAGACAAATTGAATTTTCTGTTTTTCAATTTGTCTTATTTTTCGATATTTATGCAACAAATAGTAAAAGTAAAATAAAAACAGAAACGATGAAAAAAAAAACACTTTTACTAATTTTTAACATGAGAAAAAAATAAAAACAAAATAAAAAAGAACATTTTCTCAAACTAATCAAACGTAAGAAAAGAACTTTAGGACAACAATTATAAATTTATGACCTACTCAAGTACTCATACCTATTATCGTAGGTTACTCAATTAAGTTTGACTAGAAATGATAAAATTGCCTAATATTTTGTAAGATTAATCAGAATATCATCCATCCTTGCATATGGGGATTGAAAATTTTCTACTATTTCAATTCAATACCTACAATGGCCTTAAGGAAAAAATTTCTACAATTAAGATTGATCCATAAACTCTGTTTCCGATGCCTAATTTAATCTTAAATCATTTTGGTGATGACTGGACCACAAAGAGTTAGCAAAACTAAACCTATGATGTGCCTCTCATGCCCAGCCAGAAATACTTGTAGGAATCCTAAACTAAGCCTCTAGAACTAAAATCATGGATCTACTACTACGGGAAACATTGCTGCCATGCTTAGGAGCCACTAATGTACATTTGATGTCATGTAAACATTGCAATCCATGATTGTGTTTGCTGAATGTAATATTTGATGAAGCATATGCTTCATTTACCATTGTCAAGCAAGCCTAGTCACAATCTAACAATAAAACATTACTCTCTTCACATTTTCTTTCAAGGCTGGCAATGGCTTCACCCCACCACACTCTCCACCTGCTCTTGTTGCCTTGGAGCCACCACCACCTGAGGAGGCATTCTCCTGCTGCAGGTCTGGCTCCATATAGAAACGCGCTCGAAAAGCTGCCAAATGTGCATAGTACGCTGGAGGAACTGCACATGAATTAAGTCCACTAAGAGTTATATTTTGCAAAAGTTGAAACCTCAATCAAGACAAATATAATATAAAGAAACAAATATAGATAACATAGAATAGTACATTAAAGTAATTTGTTTCTCTTTGTCCCCTTTGTGTTCAATTTTCATACAAAAGATTTGTATACTGTCAACTAATTAGAAATTATCCTAGATATTACTTGTAAATATTATTAAATAAATCATCAATCTTATCAAACATGAAAATATAGGATTGGATGATAATATAAAAAACCTTTACATTGTTAATGTATTCTAATTGAATTCTTTTTTCATTTTAACGGATTCTGATAATTTGCTTAGTAATAACTGCAGATTCCCTTGGTATTCATGCCTTTGTTTCATCTAGGTTAAAGTATAATCATTAATCATGCTGTAAAACCATTCTAGTTTATTTTACTAGTTGCAAGGGTAAAAAATAAATAGCACACATTAATCAAATATGCTTACCAACAGATACGGAGCGTGTACACCTGGCATATGTATAACAGAGATTGTTTGTCAAAGACTGGATTCCATCTGCTGTAAAGTTGTTTTCATCCCACAGAACATGATAATGAGCTGGACGACTCGTACCCTGCATGACGAGAAACAGGAACCATAATTGAAGCAAATCAAAGGTTTAGATTTATATTCTCAGGTAGCTAGAAGCCTAGAAGCTTTCCACTTTCCAAGATCTTGAGGTTCACCCTGAGCTCTTTTTCAAGCCCATATCATGGGACACACTAATAAGATAAGCATTAGACCCAAACTTGAGAGGAATGTTAATACAGATTGATGTTTTTCTTTTCTTAGGCCCACAAAGAGAGATTAAAGGTTCAGTACTTCAAACAAATCTCTTCTATTCATCATTACTGATGTATTGAGAAATGAGAAACCAAGACAGAAAAAAACTAAGATCCCTCTATACTAATCCCTCCCTAGTGATTTTCAAATCTCTAAACTACACCTAGCTTTGAGACTTGAGAGCAATCCCTGAAAAATGGACTTAGAAAAAGACCAGGAGAATGATAAGTATTGTAATATGAATCTTCTTATTCATTCATTCATATTAAAACACAAAGGGTTCATTATATACAACTAATTCTACTACTCTAGAATATTCCACAACTTATACTAATACTCTAAAATATTCCACAACTAATTCTAATGTTCTAGAATATTCCACAACTAATTCTAATATTCTAGAATATTCCACAACTAATTCTAATATTCTAGAATATTCCATACTTCCCCTCAAGTAGGGAGACATATATTAATCATTCCCAACTTGCAAATCAAATCCTCAAAGGTGGGCTTGTGTAATCCTTTGGTAAGAATATCCGCCGTCTGCTCTTTGATAGGTATATATGACAAACATTCACTACCATCCTCCACATGTTTAGTTTTGTCATGGTGAACTAGATTTTGAGTAATACTGATAGTAGCTTTATTATCACAATACAATATGATAGGTAGGGAATAAAAGATCTTCAATTCCTTAAGAAGCCTTTTTAACCATATTCATTCACAAATACCATGGGTTAGAGCCCGAAATTCTGCTTCTGCATTGCTTCTGACAACAACTGTTTGTTTCTTCTCCAGGTCACAAGATTTCCCCAAACATAGGTACAATAACCTGAAATGGATCGTCAGTCCATTGCCGAGCCAACCCAATATACATTTGTATAGATTTCAATCATCCTCTTGTGTCTCCTTTGAAAGAACATTCCTTGACCAGGGGTGTTTTTGAGGTACTTGAGGATTCTATAAACTGCACTAAGATGTTTTTCCTTAGGAAAGTGCATGAATTGACTAATCATGTTAACTACAAATGCAATATCGGGCCGAGTGTGAGATAAGTTGATCAACTTCCCCACCAACCTCTGGTGCTGCTCTTTGTCAAACTTCTTTCTCATCTTCAATTCCCAATTTAATATTAGGATCAACTGGAGTCTCTAATGGCAAATGCAATATCAGGCCGAGTGTAAGGTAAGTTGATCAACTTCCCCACCAACCTCTGGTGCTGCTCTTTGTCAAACTTCTTTCTCATCTTCAATTCCCAATTTAATATTAGGATCAACTGGAGTCTCTAATGGCTTGCACCCAAGCATCCTGTTTCTTGCAACAGGTCTATAATATATTTCTTCTGAATTAAAGAAATTTCTGCCTTACTACAAGCAACCTACATACCAAGGAAATATTTGAGAACTCCAAGATCTTTCAGTTCATAGTGGTCAACTAAACACTGTTTCAAAGAGCTTATCTAGCAATTATGTCATCAACATAAACAATGAGAATAGCAATTTAGCCACCATCAAAGTGTTTATAAAATATAGTGTGATCAATCTAAGCTTGGAGGAATCCTCTTCCCTTCATTGCTTGAGTAAACTTTTCAAACCATTCTCTAGGAAATTGTTTAAGCTCATAAAAAGACTTCTTCAACTTGCATACTAAACCGTCTCCTTTTTCAAAACCAAGTGGTGGAACCATATAAACTTCTTCATGTAAATCTCCATTCAAGAAGACATTCTTTACATCTAATTGTTGCAAGGGCCAATCAAGGTTGACAACAAATGATAGTAGAACTCGAATACTGTTGAGTTTGGCAACTGGGACAAATGTCTCTTGATAGTCTATCCCATGAGTCTGAGTGAATCTCTTAGCCTATGTTATCAATTGCAATCGTAGCGGGCGGGATTGCGGCGGAGCAGGGCGGAGCAGGCATGCACCGCTACAAGGGGTAGAGTAGCGATGCGTTTTAAGGTTGCGAATGTTGCGGCCGCGACGGAGGGGAAGCAGAGCGCCCGCGATCGCGGTGACGCGTCTGCGATTGGGAGTGCAACCTTTGATATGCGCTAGCGATCCTCTCTGCTTCGACCTGCGCCGACGATTCTCCCTGCTCAAGCGGCCAACTGCTTTTCCTTCTCTAGCGGCCAACGACTCTTTCTTCTTCTCCATCATGGTCGACATTTTTGTTCTCTGTTTTTGTTTGTTTCTTTTTACGACGAAGACGCGCCACTAAGATCGAAGCAGCGGCATCGCGACGATGACGAGGAGGTCGAGGAGGCGAAGAAGGTGAAGCCGAAGAAACCGAAGGTCACGGTCGCGGAGGTGGCGGCAAAGATCGACGCTGCTGATTTGGCACTTTCCTCATTGAGAGATCGACGCCGCTAGTTTGATCTATTTGGAGCAAGGAGATGATATGATGCGATCGTTTGATGTGGAGACAGTGGAGTGCATGATAGCTTTCACTCCCATTCATACTTAAAAAAAATAAAAAAGTTAAATTTTTGTTTCTTATTATTTTTATCTTTTTAATTCTATTTCTTTTTTCTCTTGTCTTTTTAATTCTGTTTTTTTTAAACCAAGTTTGATATTCTCTGATTCTCTCGTGGTTTTTTATTTCTATTTTTTCTTTTCTTAATACCAGATTATTCATTTTCTTTGTTTATTTTGAATTTTAATTTGTGTTTGTCTATTATGAATTTTAATTTCTAAAACTTTAGTTATATTTAAGTTTAGAGGGTTCAAGACTTACTTTGTAGAATTGTTTCTTTGACTTTTATTGACATCTACTATTCTTCTATTTTATATTTTGCTTAAGAGTTTTTATTGTTAATCATACTTGGTGCATAAATTTTTAGTTATATTTCTCTTTTTCAGCTTGTATATTTATATTATAATTTTTTTAATACATATATAAAAACGTTAGAATAGCGGTCATCCCGCTATCCCAATTTTGAAGGCAACCGCTTCACTCCGCTATCCAGGATTGATAACTATGCTCTTAGCAACCAATCTTGCCTTATACTTGTTGATGATATTATCAACATTAAATTTTATTGTGAACACCCACTTGCAACCTACTGTTTTCATTCCACTGGGTAATGCTACAGATTCCCAAGTTCCATTTTTTTAAGTGCATCCATTTCTTCAAAGAATGCACTCCTCCATTTTGGGTCATCAAATGCTTCTTGGATATTTTTTGTACTGTCTAAAATAGTGTTTGAAAGCACAAAAAGTTGGGGCTAACTTTTCATACGAGACATGATGAGAAATAGGGTGAGCAGTACAAGATCTAGTACCTTTTCGAGAGCAATAGGCAAATTTAGGTCGGTTGCATTAGTGCATTCAAGTATTGGGTTGCTGGAACTAGGAATCGAGTCAGGATCTTGGCAATCTAGAGGCTCCCGAAGTGTTTTTCGCCTACTGTAAATTTTTTCCCATTTACCAGGAGGATCTCTACTAGCTCACCTTATTTCCTGCCCAATAACTCCCCCTATCTCCTAAGGCAAAGGTAGAACAACAGTCTCATTTGGTTTCCAAGACTTATCTTCATCTACCCCAATAGACTCCCCTTGAAGAAAAGTCAAACAAAAAAATGATTGTGTCGCATAAAATGTGACATCCATAGAAACAAAGACCTTACGGAGAGAAGGTGAGTAACATTTGTAATTCTTTTAGTTAGGAGGATATCCTATGAACACACATCGAATAGACTTATGATCAAGCTTAGACCTTTGATGGGGAGGATATGTACAAAAGCTACACAGCCAAACAACTTGAGAGAAAGGGAAGAATGAGCCCGAAAAAAAGAAAAGATGTCAATAAGACAAGATAAAGGGAAATGAAAATTTAGGATAAGAGAAGGCATCCGATTGATGAAATATGATGCATGCAAGACAACGTCCCCCCATGGATATTTAGAGACATGCATGGTAATCAAAGAGCTTGAACAACTTCAAGAAGATGTCTATTTCTTCTTTCAACCACTATTTTGTCAAAGGGTGTTAGGACAAAAACTTGGATGGAGAATACCATGCTAGGTGAGATAGCCTCCAAGAATAGAATTAAAATATTCAATACGATTGTCAGTTCAAAGAATTTGGATAGAGGTCTGGAACTGAGTCTGAATCATAGCATGAAAGTTTTTAAAGGTGGATGCAACAACAAACTTATCCTTTAAAAGATATACCCAACATACCCTAGAATGATCATCAATAAAAGTAATAAACCAACGAGCACCAAAAATATTTTTCTCAGAGACTGGGCCCCATATATCACTATGAATCAAGGTAAATGGAGAAGATTCATCATGAACTCTAGAAGGATAAGAAATACGAGGATGCTTTGCAAACTGACAAGTATCACAAGAAAAAGAACTGAGTTTTTTTTATTAAGAAATAGGTTTGGGAACAACTTTTGAAGATAAAAGAAATTTTGGTGTTCTAATCGACGATACCACAACAAAACATCATTACAATCATTAGACAAAGATAATGAGTGGTGCGCAAAATTTTTTGTTTCATTAAGATACTTTTCAAAATAGTAAAACCCTTCTTCCTCTCTAACACTGCCAATTTTCAACCCCAAATCCTATTCCAAAAAAATACAAGCATGGACAGAGAACTTCGCAAGACAATTTAACTCAAACATAAGTTTGTTGATAGAGATGATGTTACAAGAGAGGGAATATGAATGACTGAGTTCAAAGTAATGTTTTCAGAAAGTTTAATGGATCCCTTTCCGACAATAGTAGAGAAGTTGTCATAAGTTGTTCTTTTTCGTGACAATTGATAGTAAAGGATACAAGAACAAAACAAGATTGTATTAGCGTATGATCAGAAGCCCCTAAATCGAGAATCCAACAATTATTACCATTAACATGGAATGTCGTACCTTGTTGAGCAACAAGACTAGTTGCTTCAGCAAATTAAGGCATCACCATCTGAAATTGCTCATACTCAGCCTTGGAGATGAAATCACCATCAGAATTAGGAGAGACACGAAACTCCTCACTCGGATTATTAGAAGAGTCCATAAATCACCTCCAACCAAAATAGGGAAGACCCTTTTTTTATATAAAAAAAAAAATAGCCTTCAAGGTTGCAGCACGATAAGAAGAAAGCCCACTCTTGATACCATATTGTAATATGAATCTTTTTATTTATTTATTCATTCATATTGAAACCCAAAGAGTTCATTATATATAACTAATTCTACTACTTTAGAATATTCCACAACTAATTTCTAATATTCTAAAATATTCCACGACTAATTTCTAATATTCTAAAATATTCCACAATAAGTGTTTCCCGTGACATCCAACATACAAATAAGGAAAACCAATACATAATACTATATGCTACATCTCTCCGTAACATCCAACATACAAATAAGGAAAACCAATACATAATACTATATGCTACATCTCTCACAAACCCTTTAATTATCTGACAGGTATTAACTTTGCTAAAATATTTCGTTACATAATCAATCATTGTAATCATAAAGCTCGGTATAGAAGAGAGAGAGAGAGAGAGACTGTCTTCTACCTGGATGCCAGCATGACTGCACAGATAAAAATCAAATTCTGTTGGATGGCAGATTTTGGAATCAACAACAGTCCCTGAAAACAGATAAAATTGTTAAAAAGCTAACAGATAAAATTGTTAAAAAGTTAATCTAATTAGACAATATTTTGTAACAAGAACATAAGCAATTCAGGAACAGTCATCATACCAGGCAATATATTTCCACTCTTATCTGTACTGTTCCTGTCCCTGTGGTTATTCGCAAACAACCGGGTATGGTGTCTTTTTTGTACAACTATGAAAGTTACTGGAGGTTGATAATTTGGTTCTAAAGAAGCACATGCCTGCAAATATATATATTCTTGTGAGAACATGTGTTATAAAATGACCTATTAGAACTTATGATGGGAATAAGTAATCAATTCTGACCTTCCGAATTGCATCCAACTCATAAAGTAGAACTTGGTAAAACTGCCCTTCACTTACACCATCCCTGTTCAAATTTCTCGTAAACACAAACAGTTTCAACAAACTAGAATGTTTTGAAAATTAGGCGATATTGATTTGAATGAAATACATTCCCCACATCTCTGGATAAATTTAGACTATATATCTAGCGAGCTCCCTAAAAATACAAAAAAAATGGCATAAATGTTTTCCATTCCTTGTGATTTGACAGGCTACAATATGGCACCATCCCTCATAGACATGAAATAATGCTTTAACAATAATGCACTCGTGATGTATTCTTGCAAGCAGGCTTTTGAAATTAAGCTTAACAAACAACTTTCAGACGTTGGAGTAAAGTAGCTTTTTATAACATTTATTCTAAAAGCAAATTCACATAGTATATTCCATGATAGAATCTATCAAGAAAAAACAATTTACATCTCTATTTTTTAATCAGGAATGTTGCCACTAGCCACTCAAAATCGACGGAAGTTCAAACCACATACTTTTGTTATGCAAGTCACAACATGCCATGACCTTGCATCATAATTAAACAAACATACCTATAAAAGATAATCCTTAAAGGCTTCTGTCCTGTTGCCTTTCTAAAGGAAATCAACAAGTCTCTGCAAAAAATGGATACAGAAAACAATATTTAGATAAAGGAGGAAAGTGAAAATGGTATTGTCAAAATCCATCATCCCACAACCAAAAACAACATTGAGAATTAGAAAAAAGGAGGTCATATTTCTTGTAATACCGGATCATGCCACCACTGACTAAGCCACGAACAGGGTCATGCCACATTTTGTACAAATCTTGTATGAGTTCCTGTCTATGAGCTTGAGCACACACTAAACCGGCATATTTGGTCACTTCAGGCCAGTCTTGAGAAGCTACTACCTATAGATTGCAATTGCACAATAGATATCAGCTACCAAAACCCTCATGAACCATTGCAATATTAAAAAATCAAGACAATAAAAAGATCGTAAGTGTACGGCTGCTATTGAAGGGCTGGAGTCTTCTCTATTTTCAGGATGGGTAACATCTGCTCCAAATATTATAGTTGGTATGTCACTAACCAATGGTATTCTACAGCTTACAGCATCAACAAGAACGGTGTTTCTACCTCCCATCTGCATTAAGAAGAGGTCAAATGATCATTATTTAGTTGTTGGAAGCATTCCAAAGAAGTCAAATAAATTCCAACAATATCCATAGAGCAGGGATGACTACATTGGCCAACATGACTGTATTTTAGTAACAGCATACAATACCAAGAATGCGTCATCATTTTTGTAGGTCAAAACACTCACTGTTATGCTAAAACCTTAAGCTACTAGGGAAGTACAAATATATATTTTTATTACTTGTCATATCTGCATCAACTACTGAGATGTGAAACCCATTACTAGGTGCACAAGGTTGGGAGTTTAATCCAACCAATACCATAGGTATCAAAGACTTGACTAGCCAACAAAATATAACCAGTACACATGATTTTTATGCACAAAAATGTATCCATGCCATAACGGTGAAGAAAACCAAAAAGAACGGAGAATTGTCAGACAATTGGCAGAAATTGATAGTAGATTTAAAAGTCTTAGGAAAGAGCTATTTCATGTCACTGGGATTTGTGAGAAAACAAACCTTGACATTGATTTTCAGAGACACATTAGCCAAATACTGCTTAGTGATCTTAAAGACATGCTTTGTCAAACAACATTGAGAAATTAATCCAAGGTCGGTTTCACAAATACGCTTGAGATCACCTGAAAACAAAATATAATTATATGAAATTTTGAATATTTAGAATTTAAACTCAGAACATTGCTTATATGTCCCGAAAATTGAAGTAAATAGCAATCATCAATTTATATAATCATGTACATTTATTATCATTGAAGATCGCTTACCATAGAGAGAACCATTGTTGTCGGGTAATATTGCTAACAAAAGCTCCAATTCCTTTCCTTTGGTTTTGTTTGTTGACACATGGTAAACATGCTTCAAAGCTTTCTCCACATGCTCAGGTTTGGCATTGTAGATGGGGATAACAGGCTCTGGATTAAATTCCTACAACAAAAAAACATTGAATTTTCAAGATAGTTTGTCCACACTTCAAACACTAAAAAACAGAATAGATGAAAAACTACCATGCCAGATACTTGGCACATTTGAGCTAGTTCGGTACAAAAAGTGCGAGCAACACTGTCTTGTACGCTTCGTGAAAAATTTATGCATGCCCACCGGCTGACAGTCATCCCATTTATCATTTTCTGTATCATTCAAGTATTAGCCGACAAAGTGACTAGTATTAAAAACTATTACATGAAAACTCCACGCTAAACAGGAATAGCACATACCTAGGAATTTCATAATTTAAATTAAATTGGACCAAAGAGTTGAGTAAAAATAATCTTGTTATAAATGACTTAAAAATATCAGCATTTCCCTTTATTGTTTTTTTACAAAAACAAGGTAAAATAAAATAGTTGCATTTCACAACTGCTTGAAAACAAATAATTGTAAAATGTACAATACCTTGTTCATCATATTCCACTGACCAACTTGGGGCAAACAATTCTTTTCTTTCCCACTTTCATGATATTTAAGCTGCAGAAAGGTACTGCATATCAATCAATAGTGACAAAAAAGTAATCATACTGTAAGTATCTTACATCTTTTGGTTGAGAAGCACATTACCCATGGGGCAGGGAGAATACGCGCTTCTACAGAAGCTAGCTTTTCACTAATTTTAATCCCAAATTCCTTTGCATAAGGATCTTGACCATAAGCATTGTGCTGAATGGTCTGCATGAAGCAAAATTGAAATGTTAATTTGATGGCACAACTTTATTGTTTAGCTTCTAGAATATCATGTATATATTATTTGTGAAGATATAAATTTCATAGTTGAATGTGTTTTCCCTTAATCAGCTTAACTGATTTAGTAAGATTTATTTGTCAAAGAGATCTCATGCCTTGATGTTTGAACCATTATTTGTATGTTCCAATTTCATTTCCACATTGTTTGAATCATGTTATAGTCATGCAAGTTTTATACTATTCTGACTTTCAAGGTGTAAGTGACCCACACACAAGGCTAGAACATAAATTTGCCAACTACTTTTGGAAAGAGTTATGGAAAATTAACAGCATAAAGGTCCCTCACTTCATAATGGCTCCGCAACCAAATATAAGCAACTACTTTGGAAAGAGTAATGGAAAATTAACAGCATAAATTGTCCATCTTTTTTTATTAACTATGAGGGCAATAATGAACGTGAGCTTATTTTACATTCAGAAAAGCTTATTGCTTATAGTCATAAATTTAGTATAGCGGAGAGAACATTTAACGGTAAAGCTGTTTTGAATAAATATTAATCAATTCAAAACCAGAAAAATACCTGCAAAATGTCATTTTCTCGATCGCGAGGTCTTTGACAAGTAACTTTCAGGAGAGCAGTGATTTGCTTCTCATTCAACCTTTTTGTATATCGTTGTCCCTCAACAATTTTGCAGGCCTGAGGAACCAGAAGCATGTAAGAAAAATCAAATAATTACAAGAAAGAAAAGCACCTACGTCAATTACCAGGAATTTACCGTACCTCCATAGGTAAATAATTTGCTTTCTTTTGATTTCCAACTTGAAGGCAAGGAAGGTGAGTATATTTAATTGTGAAACCATACATCTCTTGAAAGTATTCAACTACTGACTTCATAGTTGAATTCTCATCAACAGGAAACCTAAAGAGATACATCCTTGTCATCAAGAAAACTTGAGGAAAATAATTGGAATTTCTTTGAACTTAGTGTAGAAGAAGAGTTACTATATATATTAAAATTAAAATATTATAAAACAGAATTATTACTTACACAAGTTCTCTGGTTGGTTGACAAGTCAAACCAGAAACTCGATACTTTCTTCTAACACTCCCTCTGTGGGTTACTTCAACTTTAACTCCTCTAAGGGCTTTCTTAATCTGTTAGACATCTTAAAGTAGCTCTGTGAGTTTTACAGTATTAATACAAAAATTGAACTTAGCAAGCTTTGTTCATATAAGTACTTTAATGCGATCAGCATCAGACAATTGCCTCAATAGAATATCTTTTCCTAATAGCTGGCCAACATATTCCACAACTGGAAGAGGTTCAATGAACGCAGCAGAAGCCATATCTACGAAATGCAAGAAGTGTACAAAGAAAAATTATAAGTTAAAAACTGTACTCCTATCAGCAAATGATATATATGGTGAGTAATATACCAATATTGAGGGAAAGACCCATCTGAGTAGGCCTTATGCTTTGGTAAAATCCACACCACGATTCCAAACCCTCTCCAAGCCGTTGTGGTGTTCTAATATCAGGTGAAAAGAAGGACCTCCCAATTGGGCAAAACCTTTAGAAAATGAAGCTTTTGTGAGGGGGGGAAAAGAACTTCATGTTTCACATTTTCTCTCAATTATTTTGCAAAACTACCTCTTAGATGATAGCTCTCTTAATACAATGTCAAGAATTTGGAGTGCCTCTTGTGGAGCATCAGCACGTTTACCCGCTAGAAACTGGCCCAAGTGATGCAAATTGGCTCTGGCAACAAACTTGATCACCACTCTATAATCTCTTTCCCTTCTGAAAAATGGTGCAAGTGTCAGTTGGAAATTAAACTTAATTCAAATGCATATAGACACACACACACACATAGTTCATCATGCTTATGTTTTGAAGCTAAATAGAAGTATGAAATTACTATGCAATAATAAATCTTACTTGGGGCCATCAACTCCTTCCTCATCATCCACAACCTTTATCTTGAACTCTCTCCAGGAAAAGGGAAGTGGCCCTGCAGTGTACAGACTTTTTCTGCCATCGTATGCTGGAAGCCTCATCCCAAGGTCAGACTCTTTATACAGCCTCACAAGTTCTGCTATAATGGACCTGTTCACTGCTTTGGAAGACACTTCGGGGGTAATACTGACCTGCAAAACACGGCAAAGGCAACAAACAATAAGAACAAAACTTCCACGCCAAAAATTTAAGGAGTCATAAATGTTACTACTAGGATAAGGACGGCAAAAAACAGATCCTTCTGCAATTGAACAGCACATAAAATGGGAATCACAGGAAGAACTTAAACACTTTCATAAAGGGCTACAGTAGTTGTGTGAGTCACTTACAAGTAAAAAAACTACAACTTAATTTTTCCTTACAGAAGGCTACAGTAGATTGATAAAGACCAAGCAAGCAAAAGGAGCCTTACATCATACTGGTTCAAGTCCTTGTCTGGTAACTCTGCAAAGAAGTGGTTAGCCTTCACAATGCACTTTGTCCCAACTTGTCCATAGCCAGGCCTAGGAGCAAAGCTCAAAGACTTGCTTGAAGTAGGGTAACTCATCTCTATTTCACCACACATGGTGCTTCCATTTTCAACACCACTTTCCACAATAGGTCTCATCATAACATCTCCTTGATCACATTTTCTTCCTCCACCTCTGCTCCTTCTTTTCCCCTTGTTCCTTACATGAGGTGAAGTTTGGTTGTGGGGTAGTTCCTGTTGTGGCAGTGGCGGTGGTGGTGGACCTTTGCCATTTTGAACAGCTCTAGAAACCTTCTTAGCTCCATTCATGGGGTTCTGCAAATGGGGTTTGATCACAAGGTGTTGCTCTGAGCTCTCCCTCATCTGTCTCACTGGCATGTTCACCTTTTGTGACGAGTGCTGGCCAATGAATACACACAGAATAATAAGCACACTTTGTCAAAGAGGACCAGTTTTTGACGTTTAGTTTTTGCGTATAACAGCAAAACAGTGTCAATTGCTTCAGCCAGGAACAAACAAACAAAGATGGAAAACTAATGAGTAGTAATTGCTGTAAAGTAAGAACCCAAAAAGTAAGACTTAATTATTATGAGTTGTGCTCTCAATGGACTAATGCATAAAGTAACATATTGGTAATGGTATGATGTGAAAACTGTATGGTACAGGCATTGTTTAAGGATACAAACATCATTACTACTCCTTTTCGAAACTTGAAAAATTCAACTAGTCACCCTTGTTTCAGCAAGCAACCCCAAAAATGGTGAGGTGGTAGAACCATAGGGCAAAGTAAGACAAATAGGGAAGAGAAAAAAAAAAAACAAATTTTGACAACATTTTCTTCTGCCCTTTTGCTTCAAATGAAATATTACAAACACAAAAGTAGCAAGAAAAAACCATTTAGTATTGTGCAGTGAACAGACTAATCACTGGGTATGGAAGAGAAAAAAGACATATAATGATATAAATGAAAATCCCAGAAAATGGAAATACCCAAAAGACAAAACCGACTCTTAGGACTGTCCACTCCTACCAAAAACTGAAAATCTCACCTAAAAAAACCAACAAATACAGCCACATAGAACACACTTAAAAGCATTAGAATAAAAAATTGACGGAGAAGCCAAGCCAGGTTTGAAGCAAACCTGTGAGTACTGCCTTAGAGAAGAGAATAAAACAACCAGAAGAAAACAAAAATTAAGAACATATCATCCTAAGTGAAGGGGAATAAACATTGAAAAGGGTAGAAAAATCACTGTCTAGAAGATTTGAAGACAGAGAAGAAAAAAACCTTATAATAAATAAATGCAATGCAAAGGCTACATAGCAAAAATGCTTTCTCTAATAAAATGCCTTGAAGTGTAAACAAAGACAAAACAGAAAATGAAAACCCACCAACCGACCAAACCATGAGAATGGAAAATGAAGAAAACAACAAAACTTGAACTAACTCACTCACCCTCTTTCTCTTGGTTAGCAAAGAAGTGAAGTGAAAGACTTTGGTTTTGGAGGATTCAGAATTTAGAAGAGAAGAGACGATAAAGGGGAGAAGATGATGGTGGTGGTGGTGAAATGAATCTTATACACGCATGCAAAAGAGCTTTTGGTGTTTTCTTTATCACGTGTAAAAGAGACTTGTTTTCTCTCTCTTACATGAAACATTACACACCCCCTTGTGTTCTAGTTGTAGCAGCAGCCAAGAGAGAGAGAGAGTTTCATAAAAAAAAAAATGGTGAAAGGTGGAGAGAGAGAGAGAGAGGAATAATGAGTCCAAAAGAGGTACTGAGGATTATAAAAGCAATCATACAAGGAAGAAGAATAATTCGAACTTGCAGTCCTCTCTCTTGCAGGCTTCTGCTATGCTATGTATGCTTTGTGTCTCTTCTCTCTCTCTCTCTCTCTCTATTTATTACAGCAAGACAATGTTTTTTTATGCCAAGTAGTGTTGTTAGGATGAAATAGAAAGTTTTTATTGAAAGTGTAACAACACATTTTAATAATTTTATGATATCCAATGCAACTATAATAATGAAAAATTATATTTATTACATTCTGAACCAATATCCTATTTTTTATGAGAAACAATAATTAGATAAAATTATTATGAAAAGTGAATGTTTTTTTTTCTAAATTTTTAATTTTTACATGTATCTTTTGTAATTTTGTTCGAAATACAATTAATATTGAATGTAAGCATATTTTGTCATTATGACTTTAAAAGAAATTAACTCCTTATGTGGTGAATTCCTATTAATTTTCTAAAAGTATAAAACTTGAAGTGTGTTTGAATGCAATGCAAATGAGAGTCGATTCATGCCCTCACAATCATAGTATTACCGTGAGAAAGGTGGATTTTTAATAGCGTTGAATACAATTTTTTTTAATGTGTCACCACCCAAAACATGTCAGATACATTTTAATAGGTATTGTTTCTGTTATTTTCTTATCAAAACTAAAATTTGTCTCAATAATTTACATAATCCTTAAATATAAAATAATGAAAAATTGAGGTAGAAGTAGAACAATGAACAATTTCATAATAATTTGTTCATGCTGTGGGTGATTTTCTCTCTCTTGCTCTCACAATTTTCATAGTAAAAATTTTCCCTCCTCCCAATGTAAATGTCCCAATAATCTTTACTTTGTGAAGTGTACACTGCCCATCATCCACTTACTTACGGTTTGCTTGGGTAAGCCTCATAACGGTCGATTCAATGGTTTTGGGTATTTGGGGGGTCCACTTTCCAAGCCTTATGCTTTTTTCTTTAATGTCACTTTTTTTTATTTGGAGTTTTGTATTATGATTCAGTGCTTCTCGGTTCACGGCATTATCTTGTGGGCCAGGGGGTTTGCACTGTTGATGGGTTCAAATCATTAGATTAATGACCATATGGTGGGATCTCGATCATGATTCTTGACTTTGTTGGGTGGGGGTGCATTGTGGCTTTTGGCTAATGCTAATCATTGGATTATGCGGTGGGAGTGAGTGAGAGAGACAAAACCTAAGGTGGCCATGAAAGGAGTGATTGTCTATGATGATATCATGGACTTGGACCATAGTGGGGTGCCACCAGAAATGATATCCATGGTGGGCAATAAACTAGGTTTTGATCAAAGCTCACTCGATTGTAATTTGGAAGGTTGCATATTGGAAAACTGGTTCTACATCATTACCTGTTGACCCAAGGAACACACATCACACTATTGAATTGTAATGTAACAGACCACACCATACCATGGCTATCATTTTTCAAGTATGTTTATTATAATGTGTGTGTTTGGTTTTATATTAAAAATTAATTCTGAGTCTGTAATTTATTTTAAGTAAACTTTCACATGTTTTGTGATATGTTGGAGATGAGTTTATAATTGATATTAAGTTCATGACTGATTTTAAGTTTAAATAATTTTTAGAATTTTTTGTGTTGAATTAAAAATTTTATATTGAATTTTCTCCTTACTTGATTTTATATTAAAAACACCTAAACATAAAATCATATTACTTTAAAAAAATAATTTTAATTAAAATTAATTTAATTCAAAATCAATTTCATCGACACTCATGCAAGAACATATTGTGTGTTTGATATTGCGTTAAGATTCAAAATCACATCAAACAATATTTATCTCTCGTTTGATTGTCCATAAAGATGTTGGAAAAGCATGAAAGAGAAGGGAAGAGCAACTAAAGGTACATATTTTGTCATTTGATTGTACAGAAATAACCTTAATTTAAAAAAGAAAAACATTTTGATAAGAAGAATTGCGACAAAATATGAACTTTTACTTCATTGCCCTCTGATATTCAATTTTGGTGTCATCTCATTCCAGAAGAGAAACATTTGTGACTTTGTTTATAATTTTTTAATTATACTTATTTTTACCTTATGTCACTATTTTTTTTGTCATTTCAATATGTTACTCGAAAGAGAGTGGAAGAAAAGGCAAATAAATAAATAAGTTTTTTTTTTATAGAGAAAGTAGTTAGCTAATATTTTTTCCCACGGTCATTATAACACCCCGTGTGCACCCAGTGTATTAATATTATTATGATATCAGAATAGCACAAAATTCTATACTAAACGCATCAATGTTGCGGAAGCATACATGGATCACATTTCTTGATACATTATGTATGGTATAAAACATGAATATAAATCAAATTCATAACAACTAGCCCTTATTGATCCAGATAATCAAAGAAAATCAGACAGACAACTAGATATAACAGGAGACGGAAAGCTACCTTATTCTGGATGGTAAGCACCACAGGGAGCCTTAAAGCTCTCAACCCTGCTGGTCTTCTCAACAAGGAATTTATCCCAACTGCTAGGATCCATACCTGCAACATAACCCCACACGGGGTGAGATATCAATCTCAGTAAGCCAGGGTTCTTGGAGGTCTTTCCTCCCCCTGGTTCACTATCAAACATCTAACATCATAATTTGGCTTATCCACAACCCTCTTAATCCTCTCGCCACATCTCTCTCATAATGCCTATTATGCATGCCTAACGAGGCCTGTACACTTAACATCTGCACTGAGAGATCATATGTCTAGTAATAGACTCTCTCAAGCTCTCAGATCTTAATCCTCATCTCATATCATAACTACCAGCCATCTCGGCTTTCTCATCTCATAACTACTAAACTAAAACCTATTCAGAGAATAGGCTCTCTGTAATCTAATCCAAGGCCTGGGGATAAACATTTGACAGGCATAAATCCCCTGGAACCTACTGTCCTCTATCTCATACCTGAGGAGGATAATCCATTAAGGGCTCTCCACTCGACTCAGGATAACTCTAATCACAATACCTGAGGAGGATCATCCATAAATGGGCTTTCCACTCGCTCAGGGCTTTGTCACACATTGCCTGAGGAATCTCTCAACTCAGGACTTTCACACACAGAGTACCTGAATAGGATCATCCGCCATGCATGTACATCTACTCAGGACTCGCCGCCCAACACCTGAATAGGATCATCCACCGAGTGGGTACATCTACTCAAGAGTGGCTCTATCTATGCCTGAATAGGATCATCCACCGAGTGGGTACATCTACTCAGGACTTACCATACCCAGGTCTGAATAGGATCATCCACCGTGTGGGTACATCTACTCAAGACCTGCCGCCCAATACCTGAATAGGATTATCCACCGTGTGGGTACATCTACTCAGGATTTACATGGACGCTTATGGATTATCCCAAGGAAGATCATCCACCGAGTGGGTACATTCCCATGGGGTCCATAGTCCACTATTCTCTGGCCAGAGAATGCACACCTAATACTCATAAACAATACAAGGCATGACACTTTCACATTATCAATCTAACAACAAGACCAACATGCCATAACGGCATTACCTCAATATACATCACAACACCATCACGGTGTTTCACTATCATAATCATCATCATACAGCATCAAGGTGCCTGACATGTCATATAGAACTATTATCAATATACAGCATAACACTCTCGCAGTGTTAGCTTATCATCAGGCACCGAACACTAACACAGTGTTCATCTCATCACTAGAACATCAGGGGTATATCTCTTATACCCAATACAGTTCAATCCTCTATCCTAGTGTTTGGCTGCACTAGTTATCACATACATGTCTTATACACCTATAAGACCAAATAATATCATATCTAACACCATCACAGTGCTAGGATCATCATCAACCATCCTACAATAATGTCAAAATCAAAACACTAACCTAGTGTTCATATTCACCGCAAACCATATAATTAAATAGATAGTGACCCCAAGCAGGGAAATCACTCCAAGAAACACTGAACTTACCTGGTTAGACCGTGCTTTATCACCCATCCTCAAATGGTGGTCCCCACTGCTGCCAACTTCATGTCTCATCCTATGGCAATTCGTGCAGCACAGTCACATTAGAAACACGATACCAGGTATCTGACAATGATACTCACTCATTGCAATGAAAGGAAACAAGATTCCTTCCCATAACCTCTCAATCATCTAGCCTAGTGTTATCAGTTCAGTAACTGCATAAGCTATTCACAGATTCTCAACAGGATCATTTCCAGCCTGACCATGGCCCTAGAGTCTTGGTAAGACTCTATATCAGTCAATCCAATGGTCTATTTGTGCCTAACTCACCAATTATTCATCATGGCCAAATCCAACATATCAATGCATATTCACCGTTTATTTGGCCTCATGAACAATTCTTATTAAGGCACTTGGGTTCCTTTCTATCTCAAAACCCCTTATCCATTCACTCTTCTTCCTAAACATACCACTCTCAGGGTCACAACCCAACTTTATCAGAAATCCAGTTCCAATATCTCATATTCCTCAGAACAACCTCCTGATCAAACTTTTCTAAAGAACTTAAGCCTAATTCCAGCTCTATCACGAAATGGTTACTATTCACCCCATTACCCGAATCACAAATTAACCAGTGAGAGCTTGAGTTTCTTACCTTAAATCTGTCGAGGAAGGCCCCATGGTTGACTCTCCAAACCTCCGCATCCTTGGGTTGCCTTCTTTTCCTCTTTGATCTCAGCTTCCCTCAAGGATTTCAGGGAATGGGGTTTCTCTCACTCTTTAGGCTGGAATTTAGCTCACACAAGGTTTTAATCATGTTTATTGGTGATTAGGAGGTGTTTAGGTGAGGTGGGATGAAGTTATGGAGCTCTCAAGCTCTTCCATGGCTGTCTGGGTCAGAGGAAGAAGAAGAACAGATGTTTTTTCCCTTCAAAACGCAAAAATGGCCCTAAATACTGGATTTGCCGACATTCCCGCGCTAATCGCGCCATATCTAGCGCTAATCGCGCCAGATATTCGAATCAAAAGAGTCTCCAAACTATACTGGCGCTAACCGCGCCATAAATGACGCTAATCGCGCCAACTGGGCGCATCTGTGGTGTTACTGGCGCCACTCTGGCGCTGATGGCGCCAAAAATCATAAAAAATAGCCTTTTGCTACAGTGTCACGCTATCAGCGCCAAGTTACAGTGCAGCTACAGTAAAATATTATTATTTTATTAATTTTAAATATTTTTTTATTTTTTTATTTTTATTTTTCTTTTAAATAGGGTTATTATAGTCATGAGCAATCACAATTCACAAGATCAAGCTTAAGTACACCAGTGACTTTGGTTTTTGAGGCCACTAAACATAAGTGAGGGACCACTCATTACAATTTACAATCCCATAACTCCAATATGCATGGTTCTTCAGAGGGAAAAAAAGAAAAGAAAGAAAGTAAGAACCGATATAATAATAGATATTAACTACAAGATTTTGAAAAGTGTTTGTGAGGACCATAATTGTCCTATAACCCAACATAATGATGGTCTTATTAGATGGTTTCGGTTGCATGCTCACATGATTCCCCAATACATTTAATGTACCAAATCATTACTTTCCACAGAAGCGGAGCCAGAGAGAGAAAATTGATTTTCTTAGCAGGCATGGCCTTGTTTTGTTCTGGCATGGAGATGTGATTATATTAATTGGCCCATTTTCATATCACATTAAAAATGTAATTGATTACGGATAAATATGAAGATGATGGGTGATTTGCAAGGCTTGTTGGTTACTTGGACCTTGTTTTTGCAAATCATGAAACAAAATAATGTATCTGAGTATTTTGTTTGGTGAATGGTGAGTATGTGAACAAAATAATGTACATGAGTACGAGTGTTTACAATGCATAGATACTTTAAAATTAACGATATATTCATAAACACATACTACGAAAGCTTGATTGTGTTATTTTTTTTCCTTACATAATAAAAGAATCTTTATCATAACTGGAAAATATAAAACCTTTTATTTAAATTTGATTTTTTTACTAGCTATGTGAACAAAATTTTGTTGAAGACTAATTTTTATTAAAAATTTGGTTAATCACTTATAATAAAATCTCTCATATTAATTATTTTTTTTATTCATAAGACTTAAAATAAAATCTTACTTAAAAATTTGAACTCAATTTCATTTACATCTACAATTACTAAAATACCACATTCGTTGGTTAATTCGAATCAATTCATATGCTCCCATTTTTAATATACTCCACTTCACCTTCATTTAAACACATAAATTGTTAACACGTTTCACCTGATATTAATTAAAGACTGATTAAAAGCAATATTTTATATTTTTCAAGGATAAAAGTAAAATAAATTAAACGGATCAAAATATAATTTTACTTGTTTTGTAAAATACTGAAAATTCATTTAACCTATAATAAATTAATATAGATACAAGTTTAAAAAAATAAAAAAGTAAATTAATAAAATATCAACAATTGATAATTATTTTACTGTTACAAAAGTTTAGAGAGAGAGATAATGATCCCATCCAAGACAAAGAAGATATAAAGCTTGTATACTCAACGATATCTACTCGATCCACTAACCGATTGTTTTTACATAGTAATTTACAAATATAATTACATTTTATTTAATATACATTGTTACACCTGTATTTTTTATAAATAACTTGTATCTTCCACGTCAAATAATATATTTGAGTAAAATAAGATGATAATAATGATAAAATTATATTTTTAACTATTTAACTAAACTACATGTGTAGATTTTTAAATTGACTGAAACAACTGAAGGTGATACAAAGGTATTTGATTTTAGAAAATGATGATCATATTTATAGATGGCGTGTTGGTATTATTAGTGGTCCGTGCAACGTGGATGGGTGTGGACAAAACAGGGGCATGTATGAGAATGAGAGCGATGGCATAGTGGTGGGAATTCCCAAGCAATGCAAAGGAAAGTGCTTTGTGGTGGGCTCCTACTCCTACTACACATCCCCATCCCAATATATAAAAATTGTACTACATTTTGCACTGCTCCATTCCATTGTATTGCAGCCTATGATTCCACCCATTTAACTGTTGGATACTTTTAGGGTTCTTCTCTCTCTGCCCCATAAAAGGATTTATTAGTGGGCACTATGCTATGTGTGTAGCTTGTACACTTACCATGACCCACTCACTCAACCTTTAAACTTTCATATAAATATATGTACCTAACCTATGAGCTTCTAAACAGGCAAAGCCACTCCCAACCTATATTTACTTCCCCTAGGGTGACAAGTGAAGTCATAATAATAATGCTTAAACTACGTTTAGTATGAAACTTCAGTGGCAGTGCAGGTTTTAGCTTTAAAGGCATCATTTGGTATGCCAAAAGGTATCTTCTTCAAAGCAAGCTTAAAGGGATTATTTAGATGGAAATGTTTTTGTATAACTTTATTCAATGATGCCACACTCATATCCATATGATCTATTTTTGAAAACAGAAATCTATTATTTAATAATGTGAGATCCTGTCCCAGCAACAATGAATACAAATATATATGTGATCATTATATTAAAGCAAATACAGTTTACGGCCCAAGAAAATATAAATATATATAACACCCACACAACGTGTCATTCAGCAAAAACAAGTGTGAAATTATCCTAAAAATAGCAACCAAATTAGTAGTTCTAAAGAGAATTGTGATATTTTTTTTTTTTTTTATCGAAGGGGACACGAGAGGGAATTTAACTTTTATACTTTTTACCAAGAGAAATAAAAATTTGTACTCCATATAATTATTATAGGACGCAAAATCACCAAATATCTTGTATTTATGTAAGTATTTTTAATCTTTAAGATATATAGCTTGTGGGAGACTGGGAGCGGTTCTTATTTAACAGCTCTTGGTTTTTGTAAAAAATGGAAACAAACAATAACAACTTTTGCATCAAAACCACATAACAGATAATTACATATTAAAACTCAATTTTAAATCTCTCTTATAAGAGTTAGGATTATTATCATTATCATTATTATTATTACCATCATATATTATTGTATAAAAAGTATTGATAATTGATTTTAATCTTAGTAATATATTATTCTTAATTTTGATCCAAAGAATGTGACTTCATCTTTTTATCATATTTGTCGTATTAAGTTATTTTACACAAATCAATAAAAATTAACTAATAGATAAAAATAATTATTATTTTACAAAATTAATCTTATAATTTTTAATTCATTTTTAGTTTTTGTTATACATATAATTAAAATTATAAGAGATATAAGTGAAAAAATATAATTAATATTAGGTTGAAAAATTAAAATGAGAATTATTTTATGATTTTTTTTTCTTATAC
>PYAF01000227.1:198307-228996 GCA_007407185.1 Glycine tomentella | reverse complement strand
ACTTAACTACAAATACATATCATTGTATATTATATTTTAGCAAGTTTTCAATTCATTTTTATTTCAAGAAACAAAGGAAGTTTTCTAGTATATATATTTTTTTCAATTTGTTTATTGGGTATGGTTTAATATATTACTAATTATTAATATAAATATTTTCATACTATTAATTATTTAAAAATATTTTATATAATTTTTAAAATAATTATTACAATTTAATAAATTTTTAGTTATATAATAATTTATAATTAAATAAATATTTTGTCAATGTATTTTAAATAATTTTTGTTTATTTACAACTCTCTTGATAGGTTAAATCCTGACACATGACCTCATTTGCGTATTTATCACGTTGGTATCTCTTGACTTGCAGTAATTTGTTTTGTCTTTATTATTGAATACCAGGTGCAATTTAGTGGGGTGGAAGAATTGATTATGAATTTAAAATTAATTTCAAATATATTTTTATATATTTGATTTTAAGTTAGAAAATAATTTAAAATAAATTTTAGATTTATAATTGATTTTGAATTTAAACAATTTTAAATAGCTAATATTTTGATTTCTTATTTTTGTTTTCACAAACATTATTCTAATTTATATATCATATATGTTTATACTAATTTGAATTGATTAATAGTACACATAAAATATAAATTCTACTTTTTATTTTTATTTTTTATGCATAATATTATTTATTCAACAAATTTGATTGATTGATACGGATTGATTATCTACGATAAATTGAGGAAATAATAGTCGGTCTGATAAATGTTTTTGCCGCTGCAATAGTTATAATAAAAATTAAAAAAATATTTCCTTTCTAATGGTCTATTATAAAAAAAACACTAATTGTGTTAAATATTTAAAATCAATTTTATCAATATATTTCCAAACACACACTCTGTATAAACTGTATTAACTGGATGATGCACCTATAGAATTTCTCAAGACAAAACCCCAAAAAAATTAAAACAGCTAATCCTTTTTTAAGACGTTTATATGCATTTTCTAGCTAAATTATAAATTATGAACCAGAAAGTTATAAACCATACTTTCAGATATCTTGAGTTTGAATTTTAGATATATAATTGTGTTAAATATTTAAGTGAAATTTTTTTATTATATATAACAATTTTAACTATGCTACTAGAATAAGATTATTTCTAATGAAAATTAGACGTGTTTTATAAAAAAAATAAGACTAGCGTGCTAGTTTTTGTCAAGACTGGAGACAGGACTGTAATTATGCTGTGATTTTAAAATTCACGGTAAACTAGCTATTCAATGGTAATTTAATAATGATATTTTAATGGGAGAATGTGACTACGAAAGCATGAAATATATATATATATATATATATATATATATATATATATATATATATATATATATATATATTTGTCTCCATTTCTTCGGTGACCATGTTTTTGAGAAAGCAAATGATACTTTCTATTACGTGTGACACATTTTTATTTAATTTAATTTTTCATAGATGTATTAATCTTATTTTGATAAAAAAAATATATTTACCTTGTTGATTATTTATGATGAATTTTGTTTTGACACATTTAAAAAATGAGAAGTATATTAGGATTTGTTTGAATAAGTTTTCTTATAAATATTTTTAAAAAAAGAAAATGATTAAATAAATTTGTTATAAGTTAAAATGATTTTTTATTAATTAACTATTAATTAAATTGAGAAGCTTTTTTTTTTATATAATTTATCTATAAGATAAGAGAATATTTACAAATTGATTAATAATTAATTAATAAATAACTTATTTTAACTTACAAACAAATTCATTTATTTTTTTCTTCCTAAAAATATATATAGAGAAACTTATCCAATCATATTTTAACAATCATATTTTAATTTGGTGGAGTGGAATAGAAGATTGGTTTTAATGTCCTGTGATACTAACTTTCGTTTTCACGAGGGATTATGGTTAAAGGATTTGTTTTTTTTATCAGCAAAACAAATTATTATTAACAAGGTACCAACAATACCAATGATAATTACAGGATCCAAAACATGACAATTTACTCGATACAGATTATCAACCCAGTTCTCCTTTTCATACCAGTACATTGCTACAAGAGTGTATTTAAATCCATAAAGATTGAAGGCACACCAGGGGATTCGAAAAAAGAGAAATTAAATGCTTCCAGCCATGCCCAAGATCTTTATTTGATCATCTCCAAAGCATAATCCAAATTCCAGTTTTTGCCATCAAAGATGATACTGTTTTTGATGCTCACCAAACTGATTTCCTCATTTCCACATCATGTTTTTTCCAGCTACAATCATGCTGGAAAAAAAATGTTTGAGTGGTTCATTGTTTCTTTCAACTACAAAGGAATAGATTGGAATATATTATCAAAATTATTAATTCCGTTCATAGACCTTTTACATAATTTTTTTTTTAAAAAAAAATTGTGGATTGATATAATTTTTTTTGACAAACACAACTTCTTGTTATGGTTAAAGGAATAATATAATACTGTAGGATGTTTATGAAATTCTCCCCATGATGAAGCATGCTTGCCATCATGGTAATACTCCTAAGTCCTACCTATTTACTAGTTTACTAAACACATGTGCACCTCATTTATGTTCTTCCTTGTTAGTAGTTAATTAAAATCTTCTTTATTATTAAATTATTATTACATTACTAGTATAAAAGAAGGTAATTATTTTAATGTATTTCGGTTTGTGTTGTGTCTGGAAATGCACGCGTGCATAGCGTTCCATGATGGGTCTTTTGATATTTGGTTTGCTTCTTACCTTCTCCCCACCTCTATATAATTGCGTTAATAATTATTATTGTACAACATTTTGTGCCCTTTTGCAGTGTAAATATTGATTTTGGCTTGTAATTGAACCTTCATGCCATTGCCACCTTATTACAATGTGAAATAAAGTGGTGTGACCTACACGCATATGTAGCTTAAAAATAGTCATCACGGAAGAGGTGGGTTAATGATTTCTTAATGAAACTTGAAAAATGTTACTTCTACCAATTTCCCAAACATTTCTATTCTTCTATATTAAACAACATTTAAGTTTCTTTCATCGTCCATTTAGGCATGCATTTGTCGAAATTGAAAATTGTTTTTGAAAAAAACTCATTAATTCTGGACTGAGTGAGATGTTTATTTTATTTTTTGTGAAAATAAACTAATTCTTTTTTAAAAATTGAGAGACTACAAAAAAAGTAAATTTAGATTTGGAGGAAAAAATTGAAAATAACCTTAATTTGTGAGATTAAAAACATATTTGAGTTTAATTTTATTTATATACGTACATTTGTAATACGTTTTCAAATACATTATTAATCTTTGACAACATCCTTATCTAAGAAATGAGTAATGATTAAATATAAAACAATAACATGAAAGGAAATTAAGAAAATAAGAATGGAGCCAAATCATAAGTTCAAAAAGAAATTTTAGGACTTTGATCAACTTTTTGACTGCTCCTTGCAATTATGTTGAGTACAACATAAATTACAATAACATACAGTCTAAGCCTTGATATATCAACTTTGTCATTAGCGATTAATTGTGACTTTCTTTCTTTCTTACTTTTTGTCTATAAACTTTTCACCTTGAGTCAATTCAAAAAATTCATATTAATTTACACTTTGTTTAGAAAAGAAAAATGGTTGAGAAATAGTATGCTGGAGTATGCGTAATTTCAAAAGAGATTTAAACATTATCTTTTTCTTTATTAAAAATAATTAAGCTTCTTTATTTTTCTAAGAGCTTTTTTTTAAAAATTTTCATAAAAGATGTATTTGGCAAAATTTCTTTTTATATATAGAATGTAAATTTTCTGCATTTCCAAATTTGAACCAACTACAGACTCTGCAGCATAGATACTAGTCATCATCTATTCAAAAAACAAAATGGCCAGGAATCTCAAAACTAACAAATATTTTCACTCAAAGTTCACATTTAGTTTATCTCAAAACATACTATACTACCAAATGCATGGATTAAGTAACACGTATGTATTGTAACAATTTTGAATTCAAGCTTTAAATATGCAACTTTATTAAATATTTAAAGATAAAATTTTATTACTAATAATGATCAAACAATATTTCGGAAAGGATACATGTGATCCTATATCAAAAGAACCGAACATGCTATAACTCTTTTTTTCTATTATCTTGTTTACTTATTTGTAAATGATTTAATATTTATGGGGTTATCATCTACTAATCCCCGAGCCCAAGCCCCACCTATTCAATTTTTTTCTAAAAAAATCAGGACACAAAGTGGGACAGGTTCAAGGAGAAATCAAAGAAAGAAAAAGGTATAGATTTGTCTTTTAGGTGTTTTATTTGAACCCCACAAACTGTCCTAAGTAGTCCGTGGGCCAATTAATCTTTTTGCAGGGGCCATACAATCCATGTTCCGTACAGTAATTTGGGCTAGTAAGAACCCCCTCCCCCAGACCAAAATACAGAGTTTACTGCAATGTTGGCAAACACAGACAAAAAAAAATAAAATTGTAATGTTGGCAAGCTTGCAAAATTTTTAGCCAAAGTGGGTGCTGCACATAACAAATTATACACAGTATACACTAAAAAAATTGAATGGCCAAACAAAAGAGTTGATGAAAACATACATATATTTAGAATGAGAGAATGAGAACATCACAAAGTGAATTTCCCATATATGTTGTTAGTAGTGTTACTTTCAATTTACTAGTTTGGTTCCAAAACAATCATGGAGATGAGGTTTATGATTTAATAAAAGTATAAAAAAATAATATTTTGACATCATTTTCATTGAAAGTGCCCCAAACTTTTGCAATTGCTTTAGTTTCCACTTTATTATGCCTTTATTGGAGCTGACAAAAGGCTTGAGGTGGTCATGGGCCTATGAGCTGCAAAGCCAAGGCTGCTGGATTCCATGTGTGTTTATGAGAAAAGAGTGATTTTCAAATCCAATACGATTCTTTTTGCTTTATTATGCCTGGAACTGTGCTTTGCACATATGCAAGCCCAACATTATACGCTGAATCAAGACTTTCCTGTACTTTTTCTTCTTAATTTTTGGTGTAGAATTTCGTATATTCATGGTTCCTGTGATATGATTTTATTCAAAGTGTATCATGGGGATTTCTTAGTTTTCCTAGCAAGAACTCAAAGTGAAAAAAATGAGTGATTACTTTATGGACAAATTCATGTAGTGACAATGAAATAAACAATGGGTATGCACTAGGTCCCCAAATCAGCCGGCATTTAAGGGAGGGGCGGGGGGGAAATAAAGTGAAATACCTTTTTTAATTTGTAAGAATTAAATGCAAGTATAGGAGAGTTTATAACAATTTTATCACATTGTTTAATCATTTGAGCTAAATCTCTTTGTTAGTAAAGTAATTAAAAATGAGGTGCATATATCAAATATGGAGTATCCAACTCCTCTAAAGTGTTGAAGTAAAAAAACCTCCTCTAAAGAGAATAAAATAAATAATTTTACGTCTTTCATAAAAAATGAATGAATTAAAATATTATTATATATGTTTTAAAATAAGTGTCATGTTGTTTTAAACAGATCAACAAAAATTAATAAATAGATAAAATAGAATTATAATTTTACAAAATTAACTTTATGATTAATATTATATTGAAAAACTAAAGAGAAACTTATTAGGAATATTAGTGAAAATAATTAGTTAATATTAATAGATTAAAAAGTTAACATAATACTTACTTTGAGATAATTTTTTTTTAAAATATGACACTTATTTTGGAAAAAAAAAAGTAACTAATAATTTCTCATCAAATATTAAGATTATTTACTTTACTTATACTTATCTTATAAGAGCCAAATTCCAATGTGGAGTACTGCTAGAAGGAGTTGCTCAAATAATGAGGTGATCAAAGATCACTAACTTAAATGGGATGGCCAATCTCCGTGTAAATGCGTTTTTCTTCTTGTATATGCAAATGTTGCATTTGTTGCTGTTGGCTTTCTAGTGATTTTTGAGAGAAGAGCCTCCTGATTTTGTCATTCTCTTCAAAGTTCAAAATCATTTCCAACTAAACAAACAATGATAAGATTAGGGAATAGCAATATGCCTGGAAAAAAAGTGTTTTGTAATGAACAATAGGGTTGGGTCATGAGAAAAACAAAAGGTTCTAGGGTGGTCTGATCTACAAAAAGTTTGCATTTTGCAAGTTTGCTTTCGAGACTGTTATTTTGTGTCCGTGTGCTGCAATTGATGAGTTCATTGATTGGTGTATATTTACATTTTACACCAACTAAGAAAATTAAGAGTTTCTTCACTCAAAGCTGCTTAATGAGTTACTTATTTTAAGACACTATACTTAATTTATTTTTATTATTAGAAGAGATATAGTGTTATGTTGGATTGTTTAAACTTAAGTTTTTGTTGCTTCTGTAAATAACAATGGCTTATGATTAAGAAAATATGTTCTTACTATTTAAGGGTCATTTATGGGTAAATCATTAACGTTGTTTGATATGATATAACATTGTAGGGATCAATTAATAAGAGATAAACAAATCTAAACGAATTAATTACTTAAGTTGCACCATTAAAGATACTTTAGATACTTTTTAAAGTTATATATTGACACTTTATATGTTTGAATCATTTTATTTGGATTTGAGTTGGACAGACTATTAAATGCAATAAAACTCTTCCCAAGTACTTACATTATTAGAACTCAAATTGGACATTATTAACAACTTATTGCCAATTGATCTTCGATAGTATATATTTATACTTTATATATGCATACGTATACGTTATATACTGAATATTTAATAATAAAAAGTCAGAAAATACTATAATTTTTTTAACAAAAATGAACCAACGTCTAGTCTACGGTATGAATTAGTTGCCATTTTATGTTATATTTTGTAAACTTTTATTTTTTTATTAATTATTTTCATAATATCAATTTCAAATAAGTTTAAGTACAAAAATTTTATATACAAAGACTTGAAGACACATCACGTTATTTGAATAAATCATTTTTTTTTTCATTTGAATTCCAGATCAATTCTTTCCTACATATATTTTATGCTATGCTATGCTCTCTCTCTCTCTCTCTCTCTCTCTCTCTCTTCACACACACAAATTTCTTGCTACGTTCTTATAAAAAATACACATTTTCTTGTTATAGGAGTATTGTATATTCCAATGACATTATATAATATTAAATTGATATTATTTAAATATATTAAACTATACAAATTTTTTTCCAGGAAAACATATTATGCAATCAATTAAGCAAAATATGATACTTTTAAATTGATTTTTTTAATTAAAATATTCGGTACTTTTACTTACGCATAATGGAAATTTTGTTAAGTTTGATCACATATGAAATAAACATGTAAAGGATAATTGTTAAACATTTCAAAAATGCATCTTACATTGATAAAGAAGATTGTCTTACAATCATTAAATAAAATTATAAATCTGTTTGAAACAACTCTTTTGCACTAAAACTTTTGGGCCAAATATTCTTTAAAAAATATTGGTAGATGTTTCTTAAAACTATATATTAATTAGAATATATTGAAAATATTTAGTTATTAAACTAAGAATTTAATCATCTTTAACATCGAATATGGATAACTTATGTACTGTACGAATAACCTAAATAAAGGAGTATGAAGGATGAAACAAGAAGTGATAACCCTTTATTTGAAAGTTAAAGGAGTTGATTTTAACACTTTTAAAATTTATCATACATGTACATCAGTACAAGCATTTTATCTTAAGCCAAGTTGTTGATTATTGCATTATATTATATCCGTGAACATTATGATTTAACTCATGAAATATTGAATCAATTGTTTTATTTTATGAACAAACAAGATCAAACTATACACTTTAATAATTATCATACGTGTAAGCTTACTAACAAAAGCTTTTGGGCATTTTGTGGCTTGTGTTCTGATGTACGTTGACCAAAACAAAATGAGAGGAAAGAGGTATATATAATATTATATGTCTTTTTTATCAAGTAGTCCTAGGTTTTTGGATCGAATCTTGCCGATTAGTACCCTTAGGTAAAGGTGTTAGTTGATTAAAAAATTAATTAAAAGAGAAAATATTTTAGTGATATTCATATAGAAGCATATTAAAAAATAATAAGGAAGTGCATTTTTTCGTATCCAAATAAAACCCTTTTTTCTTTTACTTTCTTAGTCAGTGTGTCTTAAGGTACTTGTTTTCCTTTTGGATTAAAGGAGTCTTGTTGCAAACCTATTGGTATAAAATAGATGAAATTACTTGAGCTATGCTTGGATTACCGTTGAAAATTCGTTGGAAAGTGTCAAACTAGTTTTAGAGAAAGAATTTCTTTATATTTTTTTGTTCTCAATATATTTTTGAAAGGTTTTAAACGGTACCCCAAGCATGAATTTGGTCTGCAAGCCAAGGCACTAAAATCTATAAGGAACACTCACACTGGAGTGATTGATATCTGTGCAACTTGTGTATGAAATTGTCCGCGCAAAGGTAATATATGTTCATATATTAATTAATTTCGCAAAGGCACTGAATGATGAACAAAGAAATAAAATTGCAAGTTGTTACTGTTGTGAATATTCAATTGGTCAAAATGGACGCTACTGTCACCGGTTCAAATCTCCGGCTCCAGTAAGCTTTGCAAAAATCTTCACCACATGAATAATCACAATGCTGCAAATGATTCTCCAAAACATTTCTGTCCTCTTAATTGGAAAGTTAGAAGGATGGCAATCTCATGAAGCCTGAGGAAAATCTCATATTTTGGCTTTATCCCAAGCTTTTTTTCTGTTCTTAAAGCAGGAATATTATATTTAGAATGGTAGTGAGGTAAGGGAAAATTGTGTTCATTATCACCATGAGCTTCAAGCAATTCACTCATGCTTTAAGAAAACCATGTTTGTAGGTGGTTTTAGTCTTTTAGGAGGGTCGACACTTTGTCTAGGACACTAAATCACACTAAGTGTATGTTTGATAGAGTAAAAGAAAAAAGATGAAAATTTTGAATTAAAATAAAGAATAGAAGTGTGAATCCCATAAAATTTTATTTTTCATTTCACTATTTTTTGATACTTCTTTGCCTGTACCAAACAGATTGTAAAAGTCCTAGGGAAATATCTTCAAATTACAAAACAAGGAACCTATAGCTATGAAATGAGGATGTTAGATAAGACTAAGAGTGATGGCTTAGGATTTCAATTTTGAGAAACAATTGGAGTTGTAAATAATTATAAATTTGTTTTGTCTATTTTTTTTTTTTGTGATACCAAGAAGTGAGTTTAATTGTTACTTTTTTTTATTAGGTATTGTCCTTTCTCTATTTATATTTTTTGGATACCAAGGAGTGAGTATAATTGTCAACTCCGTTTTCTTACTAGGTATTGTCCTTACTCATGTTTTCTGAAATTATTCCCATTATATTTCTGAACAGGGGCGGTTCTGGGCCCATGCAAGGTGCCCAACCGCACAGGACCCAAAAAAATAAGGGGCGTCAAATATTAAGTACTGCAACATATGTTCAATATTAAAAACTAGAGGAGATGGTAATGTCTATTTTTAATAACCAAGAGGTCCAAGGTTCAATTCCTACCAACAACAATTTTTACTACTTTTACATTTTATTTATTTTTAAATTGCCAATTAAGGGCCCCCTTTTTTAAAAAAGGAAAATATTAAACAGGGCCCCCAGAAAGTTTGCCAAAGTTTGCCCCGCCCCTGTTTCTGAAGTGATATGGAAAAACTCCCAAAGATATAACAATTTGAAATTGGAAAATATTCACAGCAAGATGGCCATGCAGATGTTAAAGGGATAACTCAACGATTCCAATAGCTTAGGCCGAATATGCTCAGGAGAAAACAAGCCTGCTTGAAAAATGATTCATGGGAAAAGGAGATACTCATGCAAATGACGTAAATATAGAAATCCAAATGCGTTCAACAGATGAAGCTGAAGATGTTCAGAGACAGCTAGCTAGTGAACAGTGAAATGGTTTTTGAAGATCCAACAACTGATCTTTGCAAAGTTACACTATGAAAAAAAGGAGAAAGTAATTCTGAATCTAACCACCCGATAAGTACTATAATTTCTAATTCTCTTATAAAATTTTTGTTATTTCTTTTCCTAGGTAGGAATAGGATACATGCAACATTTCATAGTAAAGCCAGATTATTTGTCATTCACTCTATTCTCTTCATTGCATGGGGAATTGCCGTACCCATAGGCAAAGACAATGACTCTGGCAACAGCAATCTTGGTTGTGGTCACTACAATTCAACATACATCAAAATACCAATTTAGTAGGATATTTCAAGTTGATAAAGAGATTTCCACGATGAGGGGGTTTTCAAAAGAGATTTCCATTAGTGAGATTCATGGCCTAGTAAGCTCATGACCTCGCCATATTTTGTATCTCTACAAGCAACAACACAACTTGCTTTTGAAAAACAAAAAAATCTACAATTAACACCAAGGAACATGAATGTATTCTGCCACTCTGTTACAAAACCATAATTAGGTACTCTTATTTCTTCCTCAGATCAATTCCAGCCTTCTTTGCAACTGCATCAAGTCCATTCTTCTCTATGGTCTTCAACGCCTTAGTTGACAATCGAAGCTTTACGTAGCGCTTCCCTGCTTCCCACCAAATTCTCTTGTACTGAAGGTTCACAAACTGCAGTTTCTTTGTCTTATGGTTTGAAAATGATACTTTGTTGGCCCTGTTTGATTTCTTTCCGGTGAAGGGACACACTCTCTCTGAAAAAAACAATAATCACAGCACTAAAAGAATCAATCACCAGCCTACTAGTTAAACTGTTTCGTAATAATGACCATGATTACAGTGGATGCCTCACACAATAATGATAGTGAAGATTCACATCGCCAAGCAAAAATGTCAGTATATTGTTAGTTATCTTATTAACAAAATCACAGGTGGTATGGTTTAAGTGTTTTAGATTCCAGATAGCAGTGCGTAATGGCCAGCCCAAAAACCGGTATAGCAAGATAGCGGGATAGACGCTATTATGATTTTTTTATATAATTTATATAATGTAAACATTCGTAATCAACAAATAACAATAAAAAAAAAAATCATAGGTGTCTTAAACAAAACATATAAGTAAATATCAACAAAAGTCAATAAAATCACAACACTAGAAGAATCAATCACCAGCCTACTAATTAATCTGTTTCATAATAAGGTCTACAATTGCAGTTGAATGCCTCATACAATAATGACACTGAAGATTCACATCGACAAGCAATAATGCTAGTGTACTGTTATGCATTTTAAGATTGTTCTCTTGTTAAAAACTCTAACAACAGGTGGGTTTGGCTTGAGAAAATCATTCTTTTAGATCCTGGACAGCGGTGTGTAACGGCCAGTCCCAAAACTGCTATAGCAAGATAGCGGATAGCCGCTATAATGATTTTTTTTTACATAATGTATACTATATAGATAAAAATTCTAAAAAAAATTAGTAAAATTTCATGACATTCATAATTAACAATAAAAAGCCATAGATGTCGTAAACAAAACATATAAGTAAACATCAACAAAAGTCAAATACAAATTTTCTAAATAGCAATCATCAATCATCATCTTCTAAATCAAAGTCTTTCTCTTTAAATATTAAGAGAGAGAGAGAGAGAGAGAGAGAGAGAGAGAGAGAGAGAGAGAAATAGTAGTTACTGGCAACGATAGGGAGGGGTGTGGGGAAGGGAGAAGCAGTGAGGGGTGTGGGTGGCAATTTGGGGCAGCAAATTCTGAGGGCGCTGAGTTGAGAGGAGAGGAAGCCAAGATCCGCTGCGAATGAAAAAGAATTGATATGATAGAGAGATGAAAATGAAGTAAAGGAAGGAAGGAATAGTGATTAGATTACTCACAGGCTTTACTCGCACCGAAGAAGCTGTTCCTAAATGATACCGTCGCCATAGCAATGCCTTTGCGTATGCCTTCCTTATCTCTTCTCACTACCCACACACGCGCCTCCCACCCGGATAATATACATATTCATTTGTTAAATAGAGATCCAAAGGTACATTGAAACGGATAAACGATTAAATATATAAAGATAAAAACATAGCTTTAAATGGTTTAAAGATTTTTTTTTCCTACTTGGGAGAATAGTTTATGAAACACATATAAAAAACGAAATATATATATATATATATATATATATAGAAAATGTTTATTTGAGAGACTAAGGAAGATTGAAACCTCACTTTTCAAATTATGTTTTTTTTTTTTTAATGGGAGCTAGTATTTTAATATTTATAATATGAGAATAAATTTATGTAATTTTTTATTCCTGGCAACACTGCTCCAAAGTAGGAAGCCATGCTCACCAAAACATACTTGAGTTCCTATTCATATTGATTTCGTTTCCATCTGTTGTGCATGATTGATTAATCCTTTTGCATTTCTGTTAAATGGAGTTTGAAGGATTTTCATTTTTGGACCTCCTCACATTATAAAATTATGAATGTCTGTTTCCTAGCTGTTCGATGGCTCACTTTTTTCCTCGTCATTGTAGCCCAAGAGTGTTATTTTGTGGGTACAACATTCAAATAATCGTGTTAATATCAGAGTCCAGACAACAGTTAAGTAACTATGAAGCATCGTGGTAGATATAATGTGATTGTCACTGTGATTTGCACATTCGTTCCACAATCTAGTGCTATAAATCTATTTTTTTGTATTACAATCACAAGAATACTGTATGCTTGGTTACCAAATTCGTATTTTGTTACATTTGGTAGATATGGAAGTTGTGAATAGGAGCCAAACGTTTGCAAGCCAATTATTCCTATCGCAACATTGTGATACTAATAACTTTCTCATTGCATGACATCATTCTCTGTTGAATTGACAAGTTTTCTTATAAGAGTTCAGATATAAACACATTATAAGGTTTAGACATTATATGTATAAATAATTAAGCAGCCAAACACATAATACAAATTATTTTTCTTTTATAATAGAAAAAGCATTATTGGATGATTCACAAATCCGTTTTTCATCATGGATAGCATGACCATTAGCGCTCATTTTCTTTTTGTATTTTTGTGTTCTAAATTTGTTGCACCAGGAATTTACTGTTGAATGTGTGATCTCTCTGCAGGGGATCCAGCGCGCGAGGTGTTAAAAGATGCATGTCAAGATCTGATGCTTATGTGCCAGCATAGTGCATGTTTGTGTAGCCGTTTTAACGGAATTTGTATCATTCTTAGGCACAAAACACAAAAGAAGCAAGTCTGTTACTTCTGCGTTTTTCTCATTGGAATTTGTGCAGCTGCGTTTTACTCATTGGAAACAAACATGCTCATATATGTTAATTAGGAGCACTTTTGATGAGGCAATCAATGATTTTAAAATCAGCAAGGCTAAGAAGATAATTAGGATATTAACTGTTTGTTTCTAGAACACAAATGTACAGCAAATATGTTGATATGTTGCTATATGATCTAATTCCAATTCTACTACTCCGAGAATATTTATGAAGAAGAAATATATCAAAGCAGATGATCACAATGCGTAAAATACAACTCAATTCACGTGGGGTATGTGCACTGTGTAATTGAATGAGAGAGAGTTAGAATTTGTGTACCTTTTTGTTGCAATCATAGTGTATTTATAAATCACATACCTCTCAACTGTTTGTAAGCCACATCCGAGAATATCGGACATGATCTCCATATTGAAACCATTCCTTCTGACTTAGTCATAACCCTCATTCATGAAAACAGTTGAACAACTGCTCATTATTTTTTTTTGGGCTTATTAACTAAGCCTAACTATTATTTCCATAACAGTTGCCCCCCAGTCCGGTTATCAAGCAGTCTTGATGGCCCAGATGTATTATGTCCTCGCATTTTGACCTGGAATGCACCTCACCGAGATACTTTGTGCCGACATGTTCTAATCACAACATTTCATATCGTTCTCAGAACTGGAGTAACCATTTGTCTCACAAAGATTCACCTATCATCCAAGATCGACTTATGACCGAGATGATGTGACATTTATCCGAGTAAAACTAAACTCTTGTACTTTCGTTCAGAGCAGATGAACCGATGGCGCCATGTCATGACGTCCGTTACTATTCCTGTCGCCTGCTCATTAAGTGTTTGTCGTTTCAATCACTGCTTTAATCATTATCAATACCTTGCATATCCTATTTTGCCCCCAACGGTACATAGTATTTTACGACCTTACCCTCCTGACGTTTCAAAAATGCCAGCTGTCACTAGTGCCGTTTTATTTCAACCGGCGGTTACATTTTTTGACTTTATATTTCAAATTTCTTCCTCAAATATCGCTTCCCTCATTTCCTCCCTTTTCACAAACTCTATATCTTTCGTTCTCTCTGCAAATTTCCTTGCGTTTCCTTCTTCATCATTCATCTTTTTCCAGTTCTTCAATATTATCACACAAAGCAGGTACCTTTTTCATCTTCCTCTATTTTCTATTTCAATAGCATTCCTTTTTCATTTTATTCCAAACACATTTTTTACTTTTATGATGTTTTCTGGTCTTCTGATGTTTTCTGGTCTTCTACGCACTTGATTTTGATTATCTTGGATTTCTGGGTTTTATCTTTGAATTTGCTCTCCTTCTTTCTTCATTTACCTCTTCCTGTGTCGATTCTTTCTAATGAAACTCACTCCTGAGGAAGAGGAGCATTTACGAAAAACAGTCACCCCCAAAGTTGGGTGGTGGTTGTTTGGCTTGCCCCTTTTGGAGGAAGAACATCAAAAAGACCTCCTGCTTGGTTACATCGGAGGCTCTTCGTCTTCAAGGAAACCTAAAGTTTCCAGTCCTCCAGCCACATCTGCTAGACGACTCCAAAGCAGTCGTGGGTCTGAACCCAAATCTGATACTTCTCCACATATCATGGGTTCTGACCCTCATAAGCCTAAGGTTCACCTACCACACAACCTTCCAAGGGATTCTTCTGTTGGGCTCCTTTCTTCCCCTACAGATTTGCCCACCGAGGTTTCCCCATCCTCCTCGGATGAGGTTATCGAGGTCTAGTATGACGCATGTATTGATTGTGTCGCTGAAAGCACACATTATTTGCGTCGTTTGATCAAATGGCTGACTCAATATTGGGATCATGTCAGCATAATCACGTGCTCGTCCCTCGAACAACAATCAAACCATAACCACCTAGGTTACCTTCCTGGCCGGCTACTAATGCCAAGGTCTTTGTCTTAACCTCTTATGCGCCTAGTTTTTCACCTTTAGGTATGCTTTACTGATATTTCTGCTCTTTATTTACGTAGGTATATATGGATCCCTCTTCAGAGACTGTTGGTGAATCACCCTCAGCCAGATCCCAATCGGATAGGCCTTCACCTTTGGCCTCATAATTCCCATGGATCACTCACGAAGTGTTAAGAATCTTTTTCCATTCTTGACCCTGCTCTTATAGCAGCTACCCCAGTAGGAAAGCAGGGTTTGCTATCCGAGCTCCCGGCCCGAACGAGCCCATCTGTGCTACTCGGGAAGGGAATGAACCCAATTCTTCTTCTTCTATCATGACGTGGTTACCAAATTAGGAATCCGTTTCCCATTTTCTTCATTTGACATCGAGGTTTTGAATCACCTTCGTATAGCCCCTTCCCAACTTCATCCCAACAGTTGGGGATTCGTTAAGACTTTCGAACTATTCTGTGAAGACTTAGTGATTCCCTGCACAGTTCCCTTATTCTTTTATTATTATAGTGCCCATACTGGGCGAACTGGTAAGGAACCTCCAAATCGTAAGGGGTGGGTTTCTCTTCGGGGCCAATCTAAACGCAAACTTTTTATCCCCTATACCGAGTCCTTCAAGGGTTTCAAGGACAAGTATTTCAAGGTCGTGGCCGAACCGGGAAAACAACCCTTCTTTTTATCCGGCCCCGAATCGACCGACGTGGAATGGACATTCCCATTATATTGGTCCAAAGCTCATTATGACCAACCTAGGTCATCTTACCGGTTCACCGAAGAGGACTTGCCGGATTCCGACGCTTCCTCCATCTTCCAAATTTTTGAATACTTAGATGTTTATGGGCCGCCCAACGCGGCAGACTATATCCGCAACCTTCGAGCCGAATTGCTCGCAAACTGTAATATAAATCTCTTTAAGTTATTGTTCTGCTATATTTATAATGACCGTGTCTAACTGCTTCCTTTGCATTGCAACTGACGAAATGGGCCGACAACCATCTTCCGCTTCCAAACCAGTCCCAAACGTCGCCACTGACTCTGCCCAAAAGACTTGTCACACCCAAAAGCCTGCAGAAGCCACCAAGGGTAAGACACCTGCTTCCGAGGCTACCCGAGCCCAAGCTGCACCACCTGGAGCGCTCGCTGCCAAGCCGGGAAAGTCTCTCAAACGTACGCAACCTCCCTCCTACCGAACGGCCTTAGAGGGTTTGAAGAAGGCCAAAGTGGTCTCCGTGCCCACCTCAACTCAACAAGTCCCTGTGCCCCCATTGCTTCCACCAAAGGTGATGAGTGCACCCACCCCGGATTCAGCTACTCAATCCGTGGTTATTACCAGGGTGTCTTCACCAATACCGGACACTTCGTTCACCCACCTCGGCCGCCCCGATCCTCACTCCTCAATCGGGAAGTTATGGGAAAAGGGGGTGACTGGTGAACTTTTCAAAATAGCCAAGGCTCCCTCTCACCTTCTTGAAGCTCGCCGATTCAGGGATGCTGACTATGAGGAGCTCGGGCGTATTGAAGAGAATGCCTTCAAGTGCACCTCCTTAATCCAAACCTTCTCCACTTTACAACACAAGTATATCATCTCGGTTGAGGAACTCAATGCTTCTCGGGAAGAGAATAATAAGATCCATGAAGAACTCCTCTCGGCCCAAGCCGAAAGCAAAAAATTTAAAGAGGAGCTTCTTGCAGAGAATAAAAAACTCCGGGAAGAGTTACTTGCCGAGACTAGGAAGCTTAAGGAGGAGCTGCTTGCTTCCCAAATTGCCAACACTTCTCTGATGAGCGATCTAGGACAAGCTCAGGGTAATTTAGAGGTTGTCAAGCAGCGAGAAGCTCAGCTGATAGTTTCTTACAATGACCTGAAGGTCGTCCTTGAAGACAAAGTCCGGGCTTCCGAAGCACAAATTACATCGATGGGGGGCACTTTAGCCTCCGCCGTGGAAAAAGCCTTTAATAATACTTTTGATCAGGTTCGATGCTTGAACCGGGTGTGGAGCTTGTCACCGTTGGGATGCACTACCTGTCTTATGTCGAGGACGGTAAGATAATTCCCCCTTCCTTTCCTGAAGATTCTGTCGTTCCGATGAATGAGGATCCGACTCCCGGAGAGGAAGCGACCTCCACTATCCAACCTGACAACCAGCTACCGCCATCCGAGAATTGAAGGGCCGGGATGCCGGTTTTTAATGTATCACTTTAAGAATTGAACATATTGGGTGTGAACCCGGAATACTGCACTTTAACTTGCATGTTTGATATACTTATGTTATTCCACAACCCGAGTTTCATTACCCGGCATTTTTACTTTCTGCGCGCATTATCTTGGTTCCAAAGGTCAAGTACTATTTATTCAGATTTATTTTTGAGGCTTATAAATTTCTACAATGAACAACTTGCTGAAAGGAATATATTATCTCTTCATCCTTTATGTCAATCTGATCAGGACTGACCAGCGCATCAATCATTGCCATGAAATCTGCTCAATCAATTTCTAAGTATTATCTTAAGTTTTAAGAGAACCATTTGATTCCCGGCTTACCGAGATCCATACTCTACGAAAAACATATGCAATAATACTGAAAATAACATTTTATTCAACTTAATACTATTGTATTACAATGGACTTATGAGAATTACACGAACCAAGGCACATAACTATTCTTAGTTCATATTCCCGATAAAAACAAACCATACATACAACCGTATTCCGTTATTTGTGTTGGTGATCTCGATTAAAGAATACTACATGTACCAAAGATAACATCATCCCGGCCTGTACTCAATAAAAAAGAAACCCACCAAAATAAAAACTCCTTTGTGATCTCGATGAAAGAGAACCATATGGAACGAGGAGCCTCAATGAAGCCATCCTGGTTCATACTCTCAATAACAGAGAACCTCACAAAGATAAATAAAAATTCCTTTGCGATCTCGATGAAAGAGAACCATATGCACTGAGGAGCATCAATGAAGCCATCCTGGTTCATACTCTCAATAATAAAGAGAAACCCGCAAAGTCCTAACATTACTGTTCCAGGTGGCTTCAACTATAATACTTTTTTAGTTTGTCCGCATTCCATGTTCTTTTGATTGCCTTGCATTCTAATGTCTCCAATGCATAAGCTCCTCTGCCAAGTTTTTGTGTTACCCAATATGGTCCTTCCCAATTAGCTGCAAATTTTCCGTCTCGAGCATTCTTGTTCCCAATATCTGCTCTTCGTAGGACCAAGTCGGCCTGTTCGAACTGCCTCGAGATTACCTTCTTATTGTAAGACGTTGCCGCTCGTTGTTTAGCCTTGAGATCGCGGGCATGAGCCATAACCTAGATTTCTTCTATTAATGCCGACTCTACTGATAATGCTTCATTATTTTGCTCTTCACCTCCTCGTAATACTTGTTTTCGCCACCATGATGGTTGTCCGACTTCTACTAGTATCATGGCCTCGCATCCATAAGTCATGCGGAAAGGCGTCTCGCCTGTTGACGTTTGAGTAGTGGTCTAGATCCCCCATAATACATAGTATAATTGTTCTACCCAACTTGATCCAGCTTCATGCATCCTCTTTCGTAAGGCTTCTAGAATCGCTTTGTTTGCAGCATCAGCTTGCTCATTAGATTGAGGATGTTCCACTGAGGCAAAATGATGTTTGATGTGCAACCCGACCATCATTTCCCGGAAACTTTTATCTGTGAATTGGGTGCCATTGTCCGTAATGACTTCTCTCGAGATTCCGAACCTAGAAACGATGTTTCTCTCAAAGAAATGTTGAACCCGTACAAATGCGATCGAGGCTATTTGGTAAAGTAGTCGACTGCAACTACCAACCATTTCAACTGCCCCTCCGTTGCTTTAAATGGTCCCAGCAAATCCATACCCCATTTAAAAAATGGCCATGGTGCCGAGATGGATTGTAATTCCTCCAGAGGGGATAATAATCTTATGACGTGTTTTTGACAGCTTTCACATCTCCTAACATGAGCCATAGCATCGGATCCCATTGTTGGCCAATAATACCCGACCCATAATGCTTTCCTTGCCAATGCTCTTGCCCCCATGTGTTGTCCGTTTATGCCTTCATGTATCTCGAATAATACATACTCAACTCGGTCTGGCTTCAGGCAAACCAACATAGGGGTATGAAGCCCCCTGCGATACAGCTCGTTGTCTACTATGGTGTACATTGTGGCTGTCCGTATCAATCTCTTGGATTCTGCCACATCATCCGATAGTATTCCTTTTTTCCAAATAATCGATTATCGGACGCCTCCAATCTTCTTCAGACGTGATCATCATTACACAAATCGGCTGCAAAATCTCCTGTTGGAACACAGTTCGATTATTACCTGGGCTCTTGGTACTAGCCAATTTAGATAGGATATCAACTCTGGTATTCTCTTCTCTCGGAATATGGTGAACTTCTACCCTATCAAATTCGACTATCATCTCCTTCACCTTATACAAATACATTGACAGCAGTGGTCCCTTGACCTGATAATGATCTTCTATTTGTGTCGCCACTAGCTGTGAATCCGTAAACACCTTTATTTTCCTGGCCTCCTGTTCTTGTGCTTGTATCAACTTGGCAATGAATGCTTCATACTCGGCCTGATTATTAGACGTTGGAAAGTTAAGCTGCAAAGAAAACTCGTTCACCACCCCATCGGGGTTCTCAATTATGATTCCAGCACCACTCCCCTTTTTGTTGGACGATCTGTCAACATATAACTTCCAACAATCGTCTGACCCGGCAATGTGCGGGGTGAGCTCCATTACAAAGTCCAATGCTTGGGATTTAATGGCATGTCTAGCTTCATACCTAAAATCAAACTCTGACAGCTGAATCGCCCAGTTTATCATCCTTTCGGCCAAGTCCGGCTTGTGGAGTACTTGGCGGATTGGTTGATTAGTCCTTATCATAATGGTGTGGCTCTGGAAATATGGCCGGAGTCTTTTAGCGGCCGTGATCAGGGCAAATGCGACTTTTTCTAATCTTTGATAACGTAATTCGGAATCACGCAGAGCTCGGCTTACAAAATAAACCGGTTTCTGAATTGTATCAACCTCCCTAACCAGAACAACACTGACGACTTCATCTCCCACTGACAGATACAGTACCAAGACTTCTCCCGGTTATGGCTTTGACAACACAGGAGGAGAGGCTAGAGCCTTTTTCATATCGGCAAATGTTGCCTCACAATCTGGGTTCCGCTGTATTACTGCTTGCTTTTTCAATAGCTTAAAAAAGGGGAGAGCTTTCTCAGCCGACTTTGGCATGAATCATCTCAACACGACTATCCTCCCTGTCAATTGCTGTATCTCCTTCTTATTCATTGGAAACTGCATGTCCAACATAGCCCGGCATATGTCCGGGTTCGCCTCTATGCCTCTATGGGTCAAAATAAAACCCAAAAACTTTCCAGTCGACACTCCAAATGTACATTTTAATGGGTTTAAGCGAATATTGTATTTTCTCAACCGATTAAATGTTTCCTCCAAATCTGCCACATGGTGATTGACCTCGGCTGTATTCACAATCATATCGTCAATATAGACTTTGATGTTCCGGCCAAGCTGTGGTTCAAATACCCTATTCATCATTCGTTGATAAGTGGCCCCGACATTCTTTAATCCGAAAGGCATTACATTGTAACAATAGTTAGCCTTGTCGCAAATAAATGCCGTCTTCTCCTGATCGTCCGGGTGCATCGCTATCTGATTGTATCCGGAGAATGCATCCATGAACGACTATATTTTGAAGCCCGAGGAATTATCAACCAATTGGTCAATATTTGGCATGCGATATGCATCCTTTGGGCACATCTTATTCAAATCTGTATAGTCGGTGCATACTCTCCATTTCCCATTCGCCTTTCAGACCATTACTACATTTGACAACCAGGTAATATATTGTATCTCTCGTATAAATCTGGCATGTAGCAGCTCGTCGATGTGCGTGCGTAACGCCTGAGTCCGTTCTGGTCCTAACTTTCGCTTCTTCTACTGCATTGGTTTCGACCGCGGATACATGGACAAATTATGACAGCAAAAATCTGGGTCAATTCCTACTATCTCAGATGCCTTCCACGCAAACATGTCTTGATTCCTTCTAAGGCACTTAACAAGTTCATCCATTTGGTTTGCTTCCATCGTTCTTCCAACCTTGGTAATCTGACCTATTTGAGGACCTATCTGTACGTCCTCTACATCTTCCACGGGTTCAGGCTTCCATTCTTCTGATACTTCTCTCATATCCAATTCAACTATATTTACAGGTTTAGTTATTTGCTTATCTTTACGACCCCGGGAAACCGAATCTCCTTCTGGCATTCGAGATGATGGTGTTGGATTGTTCTCACTTTCTCAAACCGTGTTGTAATAACACTGCCGAGATTCTTTCTGATCTCCACAAATCGTGACTGTTGATTCAAAAGGAGCCATGCATGAATGAACAAGGATCAAACTTTGGTGGTTTTGTGCTTTCAACATGCCTCATTGGAAAAATGTTAAAAAGCCATGAAGATCAATTTGATTCATGTAAAAGGAAAGTTGTGTAATCTGATAATCCAAAAGCATATCATGCGTATTCATTCATCTAGGATTGTTAGATTAAAGGTCTAAGTAAAAGTAATTAACAAGTAAGGCATTTAAAAAGCTAAGTTTTTGGAAAAATGATGTTTTACTGCATTAATCGATTACAACATTGATAGCATCGATTATTTTGTTCTTCGTGCCTTCTGGAAAACAAATCATGAACAATGTAATCAATTACATATCGAATTAATCGATTACATAGGCTTAAATAGAAAAATCATGCTGACTGCCTTAATCGATTACAGAAATTGGTAATCGATTACATCTATGCCTATGAGAAACATGTTCTGCTAGTTTAATCGATTACATGTCATTTTAATCGATTACATATTACATTTGAGAATATAGGACTGACTGGCTTAATCGATTACCAAATTTTATAATTGATTACATAGTGTATTAAGAAAAACATGTCTGTCTGTCTTAATCGATTACTCCAAGGAATAATCGATTACATTGTTCATAGCTCAAACCCAGAACATATCAAGAACATTTTAATCGATTACATTCTTGAATTAATCGATTACATATGTGAAATAATTGATTACAGGAACGTGTTTAATCGATTATTTTCAGTTAGAAAGCTGTTATAAATAGAACCCATGGCCCTGTTCTTTGTAACTTTGAATATTTCGAATACTGGGCAATCACAAACGATCATAAGCTTTCTTTAGTGAGTTTTCTGAGTTTCAGAACACATTTTAGGCTTCACAAATTCGTATGGGTTATTGATTTGAAGAGTGAAGCATCATTGGTTTTCAAAGCTTAAGAAAAGGAATGCATTGAGTCTGTAATCTTTCTTTCAACCTGATTGAATCTTTCACATGCATATGTTCTTTGGATTATCAGGTGAAATCTTTCCTTATTCTTTGAAGGCGTAATTCTTTTAATTGAATTATGTAAAGATTAGTCTATTGTAAATGAGTTTTCTTACATGATTAGAGATAATGTTTCTCTAAGGGAAGCTGAGTAATGTTCTCAGTTTGGGTTTAGTCTCTAAGAGTCTAATAGTGTTTTAGACTTCTGAACTTTATCTAGGGTTGATAAAGAGAGGCTTGTAATATCTTGTAAGAATATTTTTTTTTGCAATAGTGGAACTCTACTCTAGTGTTGAGTGGAAGAACTGGATGTAGCATCATAGTGTTTGAAGTGAACCAGTATAAAAATTTGTGGCTAATCTTTCTTCTTATCTCTTCATCTCTCAATTACTTTAGTGGTGATTCAAATTGTTTGCACAGAAAGTTTTGTATTTCTCATTGATTTCTTGACAGAGGAATTTGATTGAATAGATGATTCTTGGTTTCAAAACATTTTAAAGTGATAAAGATCCTGTGGAAAAATTCTGATTTGAAAATTTTAATTTACCAAGGTTCAACCAATTCACCCCCTCTTGGTTGTATTGAAGTGTTCTATTCATTTTTCAGTGACCACCTGACCGTTACTTCCCACAAATTTGAGTTTTTGATGTTTTGTAGACATCAAAATATCCCATCTGTGAATAGTCGGCCTCCCCAATATTATGTTATATTGGGAGGGGAAATCGGCCACTATGAACTTGACTCTTTCCGACTTGAACGCCTCCTTTGTGCCCAACGTCAAACGTAAAATGATGGAGCCCTTGATATTTGTGTTCCCGCCATTAAAACCAATCAGCATGGTTTTACATGGTTTTAAATCCTCCGCATCCAAATTCATTTTCTTGAATGCACTCCACAGAATTATGTCAGCTGAACTACCATTATCCACGAACATTCTTCTAATTCGACAGTTGACAATCGTCCCAGTAATGACGAGTCCATCCTCATGTCCCGACACTACCCCCTCCATGTCTTTTTTTGTGAAGTATAACAGTGGAGGTTCTGGATCAGTACCTCTGTTTTTGAACTTAGGCTATTCTCTAATTGATAACACCTTTTTCAAATATTTCTGTCTTTGGTTGGCGGTATCTCCACCTCCACCCAAAGCTCCTGAGATAACATTACACTCGAATTCTGGTTCCGGGAACGCATCATCTTCCTCACGCGTCTTCTTTCTTCCTTCTTCTTTCCCAGACTGAACTTCCTCTCCCTTTCGTTTATTCTTGCGGCCTTGGGTCTTAATCACGTATTGCCTCAATCTTCCTTCTTGGATGAACTTCTCAATGGCATCACGCAAATCCCAACACTGATCAATGGTGTGCCTGGGTCCATTGTGAAATTCACAAAAACGAGACTTATCCAACCCTGCCTTATTAAAAATCGGACGAGGTCATTCAACCTTCTTCATGTCAGTTAGAGCCACTTCCTTCCGAATCTGAGAATGAGACACATTCAAGGGGGTGTATTTTTCATACTTGTTTTCATATTTATCCGGCCTAAATCTCATCTCGGTATTCTTATGATTCCTGTTTCCTGGGTGTTGCCGATTCTTAGGTGGTGGACTCCTCCTCCTGGGACTTCGCTCCTTTTCTCGGCTTGGAGCATTTGCTATCTCCATTTGCTCCAACTCTAGGTACTTCTTGGACCGAGCTCGGAATTCCATCAAAGATCTTACTGAGTCCTTATAAATTGACTTTGCAAACCTAGAGGACCTGTTTAATCCAGCGAAAATTAGATACACATGAACCTTCTCCTCCAAACCCTGTACTTGCAATGCTGCTTCTTTAAAACGATCCAGATAACTTTGCAAGGTTTCTCCGGGTAATTGCTTTATCTTTCCAAGCGCGAACTCAGACTTCGCCTGCTTTTTACTAGTTGCGAAATTCAGCAAAAATCTTTGTCTAAAGTCTTCAAAATTTCGAATCGACTTCGGCGGTAATGTATGGAACCAGGTTTGAGCAGCTCCCGTCAAAGTAGTAACGAAAATCCGCGAAATAATGGGCTCATCAATGCCCCGGACACACATCTGTAAATCAAACTCGTCGATGTGTACCTGGGGGTCCTGAGTTCCGTCATACTTGGACAAAAAAGAGCCATCGAAATCGTCTAAGTACCAGACATTCACTATTTCATCGACGAAAGGACTATTGTTTTGCTGTCCCCTGCTATACTTCCTCCGATAGATTGATCCTTCTTTCCTGCCTCGGGAAACCAATTTCACTTCCAAGTCCTGATTCTTCATTGGCAACTGGTGATCTAACCGCTGAGTCGCCGGGTCGATCACTCGATTCTGCGTATTCCCGTTACTTCTTTCCTCATCCTGTGGTGGTTCCAGACTTTGAACTTGATCACAGGATGGGGCTCCGGTTTCGAATTGTCTGACGGGTTGCTCGAAGTTTCTAGGCTGACTCAATGGCATCTCTGGAGCCTGTGGTGCCGGCATTGTCACTTCATCTCGGTCTATCTGGTCACCCCATGTCTCCATGCTTCTCAACCTCTGCTCCAACTGAACCATCCGTTGAGTTTCAACGCACCTCCATTTTTCATTACGTTCTTCCATCTGTCGAGTTATGATCCTGATGTCTTCCTGCCTCTGAAGGACTTGTCTCCTTTCCATATTCTCAATTCGACTTAAAATCGAATTAAAAGCATTACTGACAAACCGTTCTCCCAGCTCCATCTCCTGTGTTGCTTGCTGTGTCGGATTTTCCCTCTGCTGTTCGGTTGGAACAGGCGAAGAGGCAGAATCCGAGACTGCTTCTGTCACGTGTACCTCTTCTCGTCACTCCACACTTCGATTCTCCCGTAACAAAATCTCTCTGCCTGGCATCTTGGAAGGTGGTATCGACTGACTATTTCTGGTGTTGACCATTGTAGAATGTGGGACTCGCAATTTATCGATTCCCACAGACGGCGCCAATGTTCCGTTTGTTTCCAGAACACAAATGTACAACAAATATGTTGATATGTTGCTATTTGATCTATTTCCAACTCTACTACTCCGAGAATATTTATGAAGAAGAAATATCTCAAAGCAGGTGATCACAATGCGTAAAATACACCTCAATTGACGTGGGGTGTGTGCACTGTGTAATTGAATGAGAGAGAGTTAGAATTTGTGTACCTTTTTGTTGCAATCATAGTGTATTTATAAGTCACATACCTCTCAACTGTTTGTAAGCCACATCCGGGAATATTGGACATGATCTCCATATTGAAACCGTTCCTTCTAACTTAGTCATAACCCTCATTTACGTAAACAGTTGAACAACTGCTCATCATTTTTATTTGGACCTACTAACTAAGCCTAACTATTATTTCCATAACATGAACATTTAGTAGTATACTGGCCATAGTTTCCATTTGTATTAAAGTTGATTTTGCTGTGCATCGTTGGTCTTGGTAGTTGGATATAAAAGCATACGTAGAGAACTTATCTTGCATTTTTATATTTTGCCTATGTAGCTGCTACACTGAAATAGTATTAGTTATCAGTTTTTTAATTTACTTTCAGAAACCGCACTTCATTCCTGAAAATTGAGTAGCAAGTTATGTCAGAGAACACTTGCTGCATCTGATCCCCACATCCCCATATGGAGTAGCTTCAGATTTTCACATCCCTTACCATATGTTTTGCTAAGTTTCACAACCTCATACACACAAAAGATCAAGTAGTAGATTCAAGATTATAGCGTGCTCCCATAGTAATACAAACAAAATCAAATAACATATAACTTGTGTACCTGATGCAAAGATCGAGTCATTGTTTTTTTTTATTTATAGATGGGGATGAATGACTTGATCAATCACTACAAAGAGCAAATTATATCCACAGTTATGACTGATTCTGTCAATGCTCCGTAGAAAAATAACCTATAGACGCGAACAACTATGGAACAACTATGACGAAAATATTTTGAAATTATGTATGAACTCTTTTGGTTAGTCATTCATTCACAGTTCACACTATTCAAAGAAGAAAACATAATTGTCTGTAAAATTCGCTCGAAGTTTCTGCCACTCGAAAAACTCTTTATAGGTCTTGCTTTAGTGGGTGATAGGAAACAGGATAGCAAACTAGAGAGTGGAGTGGTAGGAGGTTGGGTAATATACACAAGATTTAAGTCTTGTTGCCACCATTATATATTTGTACGTCAAAGAAGATAGTAAGTTCTCGTTGTCAGACACAAGAATGTTGAAGAATGAAGATGACCATTTGGACAGTCAAGCTAAGTTCCCCTTTGCTACAGCTGCAACCCACCATCAAAGAAATGGGTTAATAGCACAAACCAAGCCTCTAGAATGAGCAGTCTCTTAAACAGTCAAGTGTAGCCTCCAACTAGTTAAACAACGGAAAGAAAATGATGTAACTACAGTCCATGGCACCTTGTTTTGTATGTACAAGTATAAATTTTCAATTAAGTATCATGTCATTCACGTACTCTTATAGATGTTACAAACATAAATCTTAGTCAACTCCTAAATTGCTCAATTTAGTTACAAACTCGAGTGTTTGGATCTTTGTGCTCATTGGTATTGGCTTGGCTTATTTTTGCTTTGGGAGTTTCAGGTGGGTCAGCTTGTCAAGAAAATGGACAAGGGTCAATTGAGTTTCAGTTCTTCTGCAGTTTTGTAAACATGTTTAGGTTGATTGCCTCATTGCAGTTTTGCAAATTGAAGTATAATCCATTCTAAGTGAAGTTCGAGCTTAATTGTACTTGTGTGTGTTGGCAAATGGCAATTTTGATTAGATTATTGCTGGTTATAGCAAGGTTGCATTATTTGTTGCTGTTAGTTTTTCCTCTCACCTATCTGCTACAATTACATCAAGTCTAAGATTGGTTGCTTGATACTTCTAATTGACCAATGGTATCGATTGAGTTGATAGAGATCTTGTAGTTATTCACTTATATGCTGCTTAACTGTCAGTTATTCGCTTAATTCTTTTCTTCTATTCCGAGAACAAAAGGATAATATAAATCAATGTATCTAGGAAAAAAAAAATTGTACATGGCATTGGTAGGTTTGGAAATTGAAATTGTGAAAAACGTTAGAGCAGCTTCAGCAAAATGAAGCTGTTTGAGGAATAAAAAACGTTTGGTAATGAACCGTTGAACGTGACAACTTTTTAATGTACAGAAAACTAGTTTGTGTTAAGAGAACAACTTTTTATATGCTTTTTTTTCAGTTCTCATTCCTTGAGAAATTTTCATTCAGCCTGCTTTTCTTGTATCATTAACACATAAGTTTAATTTTCCTTTCATCTTCTAGCAAACCATCTATATACTTTCTTTGAAGGTTGGGTGCTTAAATCCATATTGAAGAAAAGGTGTACAACTTATTGTCATACCACTGTTGGATTTTCTCTCTATTTATATCTTGAAGTAGGGAGACTTGCTCGTATGACTCGAGCAAATACCATTATTTTTTCTGACTGAGGAATACGACTTCTTTTTGTTGCTATAGTTTTTAATGCATAAATAACTCCAGTGATTAATGATTACCTCGTTCTTTAACTATAGTTTTCAATGATTCACCACTTCAAAAACTACAGCTGATTTTGCTAGCTAAACCTTAAACCCAAAATGAGGACTACCACTCAAATGACTTAATGCCGAATTTGCAGACACCACTCAAATGAGGACTACCACTCAAAGTTTTATTTACAAAAATATTGAAAGGAAATCACCTTCAGGGTATGACTTTTCGATTTTTCCATTTGCATCAAGATACATGGATGACAGTCTTGTTTTGAATTCATAGACATGCCTAGAAGCTTTCCAGATTATAAAAAATTTCCACCCATTTCAAGCTCTTAGTTATGGGGTTTACCATGCAAATTCAATGTCAACAACTATTTGCAAGCGAAAGTGGATAACACACGAGGGCATTAACAGCAAGCGTGTGATCAAACTATAATTATATCATCTCTAGAAATTGGCATAATGAAACATCATGAAAAAATCTGCAAAGTCAAAAACACTTGATGCTCAGCTAGAATACCCAAAAGCACCTTACACCAAAGTCTACAACTTAATCAGATATTCTTTCGACAATGTCTTGAATCAACTAAAAATAGAAAATATCAAGCAAGGAACTTCAGTACTACTTTACTGATCACCAGGCAGTGTCTTGATGATATCAGAATCACCTGAAAACAGCAAATAGAGAAAAAAAAGCATTAGAAAAACAAATGCAAAAAAACTAGTTTCTAATATTGAAATAGGAAAGGAGGCATCAGATACCAGGATCAATAATGCTAAGGCAGCACACTCTGTAATATTTTCCACATGCAGTGCCCAAATCCACATTGTCTATAAACAACAGATATTTTGTAATGAGACAGAATTATACCAAAACATTGAAAACTGTCAAAATTACAATTATCATCAAAAGGTAAAATTACAATCCATTTGTTAGTTCAGTAATTTATACAAATTCAGTAACCAATAGTGTGTGTAACCATCAAAATACCAATAGCTATAAACTTCCATCAACTACAATAAAATAAAAATGCAGATCATATAAATTCGTCAACAAAGGCAATTAATCATCAAATGCTTAAAATCCAAGTTCAACGAAACCAGTTTTCAGGTTTTAATCCAGGACATTCAAGCCATATGACTGACTCAAGCATTATGTTGCTTTCTCTGAAAATGAGTTAAATCCATGCGGGGCAGATTACATAAACTATAAAATAAATCAGAAACTGAAGATTTTTCCACCTAACATATAATCATATTAACATTAAAAAAGAATGAGAATGAAAGAAAAGCATACGATTTAAGAACTTACTCCCATTGTAATGATGAACTCCAACCTTTGCCAACATAGCATAGTATTCAATCTCTGACTTCCTCAAAGGGGGGCAGTTGTTGGCAATGATAATCAATTTCCCTACAACGAAACAACAATATTTTTTTATATCCGCATTAATTAAAAACAAAATTACAACATTCATAGAGATGAGTAATAAATTGGATTCAGAAACAACATAAAACAAAATCGACCGATACCTTTGGAGTTCCTAAGAGATTTGAGAACGGTCTTATAACCGAGGGTGAATTTGCCACTCTTCATGACAAGAGCGAGCCTGTTGTTGATGCTCTCATGGGTCTTCTTCTGCATTTGTTCAAATCAAAAACATAAAAACATTCAAATTAAAAACCCTAATTCTGAAAGCAATTGAAACCATGAACAGAACAACAACAACAACAACAACAACAACAACAACAACAACAACAACAACAACAACAACAAAGCTTGTTTGCAGCAGAGAGGGCTTACGGTTTTCTTAGCGGCAACCATGTTGCGAAACGGAAGGAGAAACCCTACGATGGCGCGAGTGAGATGAGTGCTTAGTCTCTGCGTCTACACATTAGGGTTTGCTTTTCTATACTTATTTTCTCTCATTGGGCTGGGCCTCAGGAATATGTTAACAAGGCCCAGCAGTTATTCGTTGACACAAAAATTCAAGAGATTTACTAAATACACTATATAAATTTCTAATACACTATATGTGAACAGTGTACGAACGATTAATGTGACCTTCATGTTTTTAATGCGGCGTTCCAACCAACTGAGCTAATAAGTTAATTATATTAAAAAATAATTAATGTTGATACATATAATACTAAAATTTTAAATGTATATTTAATACACATATCTAAATCTTTAATTATTTAGTTTATCTAATTTTTTTTTATCTTTTCTTATTTCAGATTCTTATTTTATTAATTAGAGATATTATGTTCATTTTATCAATTAGGATAATTGTTAGTTATGATCTTATCAAATAGGATTCTCTTTTATTTTAATTTTATCAATTAATGAGTTATATATAATTAATTTAATTTTAATTTAATTTTGAATATTGAATTATTTCTCATGTTATTACTTTCGTAACAAATTTTTTTAATGTATATTTAATACACATGTAAGTTTACATAATAAATTATATTAAGAATATTAAAGTAATAGCATGAGAAA
>PYAF01000227.1:156682-193016 GCA_007407185.1 Glycine tomentella | reverse complement strand
CAGCATTGGTATATTTACACATATGGCGCGGGTCGCGCCGCACTTCACGTGGGTCGCGCCGCAGGCCAGAACAGCCTATAACTTGCATTTTTAAGCACCTTTCAAAGGATTCTAAAGCATGATCATATTCCTTAACCCATAAACTTAGATTCATGCTTAATCTAAGCTTAAACACGTGATTAAAATTCAAGGTATTACAATTTCGGCTCTTAAATGCATTCAACAAATAGGACAAAATGAAGAAAAAATTACTAATACTTAAAACTTTTGGCATTAAAACACATATGACAATAACTCAAAAACACAAAAATGAAAATACACATATGAATCATACAAATCATTAAATAATAAAATAGTGTTAGGGTCCATTAATTATACTTTTGATCATGTTCCTTTAATGGTCATCATTGTCAAAAGTTACACCCCAACAGTTTTGGTGACATGAAAGTTATACTTATAATAACCAAGTTTTTCAAAATAAAAATAAAAATCTCATGCTAACAGCGTGGGAGTGGCGCCGTTAGCGTGGGAGCGGCGCCAGTAGTGTGGGAAGTGGCGCCGTTAGCGTGAGATTGCACCAGAAGACTTTTCTTTCGAACATTTGGCGCAATTAGTGCCAGGAGCGGCGCCGTTAGCGCCAGGATTCGACCATGTGGCGCGATTAGCGCCAGAATGGCCCTGGAGACCCCCTGATTCGAACATCTGGCGCGATTAGCGCCATTATGCCCCAGGAAGCCCTTTCTTTCGAATTAGTGGCGCGATTAGTGTGGGGTGTGGCGCTATTAGCGTGGGAACGCGGACTGGGGCCTATAAAAGGCCATTTTACGTGTTTTGAAGGCCAAAACTTGGTTTTCTTCATCCTTTGAGCTTTTTCTGCCATTAACGACCAGAGAAGCTTCATATCTCCTCCATACTTCATCTAAACACTTCCTATCCTTCAGGAAAGTTGTTTAGAACTCCTCCATGAGCTAGATTCCAACTTCAATCCTTAGAGAAAACCATCAATCGGAGAGATCCCTTTCTCTAGGGAACTTTACAAAGCTTGAGTTTTGAGGAAAAAGAAGGTGGTTCAAGGACGCTAAAGCTTGGAGAAGTAATCCTTTAGCCTTCCTCGACTGTTTTGAGGTAAGAAACTTAAGTTTTACCGATTGATTTGTGAAATTGGTAATGGGGTGAATAGTAACCCATTTGTGTTAGGGCTGGAATTTGGCTTGGGTTCTTTAGAAAAGTATGCTCAGGAGGTTGTTCTGATAAAGAATGAACTTTGAAACATGACTTTAGATGAAGTTTGGTTTTGACTCTGAGATATGTATGAGTAGGAAGAATGTGGACTAAATGATGGGTATTATGAGATATATGACCCTAAGTGCTTTTACAAAAGATATTCATGAGGCTGAATAAACGGTGAAAACGTGCTGAAATAACTGTTTTAGCTAAGTTGGATATTATTGATATATGACCTGGATAAAGGCAATTGAACTGGTTGAATTGACTTATGCAGAGTCTTTGGGAGACTCTAGTGCCTTGGTTAGGCAGAGATAGATCCTGTTGAGGGTCTGTAAGTCACCAGTTGGGTGACTAGCTTTCAAGACTTGATATAGAGTAATAAGGGATTAGAATGATATTGATTATTGCTCTTCTTGTCTTTTGAACGGTTAAAAGCTGTTATTGTTGATTGATTGTGTGCCTGTATATAGGGTGGGACACCGAGAGTGTCAGTGGCGGAGACCACAATCCAGGGATTGGATAGTAGAGCACTACCATGCCAGGTAAGCTCTTCGTTCTTGGGAGTGTTTCCCACTACTTGTGTTCCCCCATACTCCGAGATGGAGTGATAGGTACATATATGATTTACATACATTGAATTGGTTATTATAGCTTTCTTCATGATGATATATATGCATGTATCTATGCTTTGTGTATAGTTGCCTTTCGGATAGATCTTCTGGCCAGTAGATAAATATGGACCTCCCTAGGAGTAGAGCGCAACTCCTAGTTTGGTTTGCTCCATATGAGAGATTCCTTAAGACCAAGAGATAGGTGGTCTCATGTAATAGCAGCCTATTCTCGGAGGTACCATATGCGTGCATCCTTGCGTAGGGGTAGCTCCCGTTGGATGACACATGTGAGTTCCGGCCTCACACTGTGGACTGAGATGGTCCACGATGACTTACTGGGTACTGAGATGGTCCCAGGGGACTAAGATGGTCCTGGATACTTATGATGTTACACATTAGAGCTTATGTGTGCCTATGTGTTGTTGTGATGCCCATTAATGTATTGTGATCATGGAAGTGAGCCAGGGTGAAGGAGAAGCTCCAAGAACCCTAAGCTTACTGAGATTTTTATCTCACCCCGTGTGTGGGGATTATATTTTGCAGGTTGTACAATTGACAGAGATGAGGGACCCCAGGGCGAGAGGCCCTAGTAGGGGACATACATGGTATAGCTGCTTGGAGCAGTATTTTGAGAGCTTGGTTGCTCATTGTTGTGTACAGATATTTGTGTGTGTGTGTGTGTGTATGTGTGTGTGTTGTTATTTTGTACCCTTGTGGGGAAAAGTGTGTATGTTTGCATATATTGAATTTCTTTATATGGTGTACCCTCACATGAGGATTTGATATGTGATATCAGGGCACTGATGCCTACTATTGTATGTGGAATGTACATATAATCTATGTATAGGCAAGTGGATATCTGTGGTTTATAACCTCCTGGTTTATCAGGTTGGATATTATAGTTTTATCTACCATTGTTTTACGTCATCTGAATCACTAAGGCTGTTGTGGTAATTTGTCATTCGTTTACTTTACTGTCTATACGTACCATACATAATGAATCAAGAGATATGGTTTAGAAAACGCTTCCACGAGTTTATTTAAAGATAACTATTGCGCTAATCTGATTAAGTAATATGTTAATACACCGGATGCATACAGGGTGTTACAATACTCAAGGTAATTGACTTTAATTCACCCTCAAACAATTAAATTGTTATTTTTTTGGATATTCATTCATGAGATTTTTAATTTCAAGATCCTACAGTGACTATTGATACCACCATGAAACAGAAAATCATAGAAGGTTAAGATTGTAGCCCATATATGACAGACATTGACATTGATTTTGTTTTAGTTCTGCGAGACGTAAGTTTGTTACTCCTATTGTTAATATCTTACTTTCTGTGTCATATAGAGTTTATTTTTTTATTGAATTAAATGGTATATTGTACATGCGATGTGTTTTGTCCCTTTCCTCCTCACTCCAAATGTTATTTTAATATTACATTGCACAATATTGTGAAGGTAATATTTTTGCATTTTAGGTTACCAATAATTTTGGTATTCACAAATTTGCATTATATACACATATGTTATTCATATTTGATGCATGTGTTTTCGAAGGAGAATTGACCTCTTATCAAGCATTCCATGTTTCGTGCGTACAACATGTCATCAACTAGGTTTCATCAATGACTTTTCGTTTATGTTTCTTTTTATGTGTAATGTTGTTTTATTTTGTGGGTGTAATGTTTTTTTTTTCATTTTATGGATTATTGTTTATGTACTAAGAATTTGAGAAAATAAATATTGAAAGGGATGACACATCAATAAAATTGTATAGTTTCATTTAAGGATTATTTTAAAAAAAGAACTATTGTAGATTAATTCATATTAAAATACTCATAGTTTTACACCAATGCAAACTATGTAAATTGAACATGTTTCATTAATTTAATTTGTTTTGGTAAAATAATTACATTACTTAAATATATGCATTTTCATAAATATTTAACTAAATTACATTTTTAGTAAGTATTTAAATATATGGATTTTTCTTAAATGCTATTCTATATAAATTCTATTTTTAATAATTTAATATATAAATTAGTAAACTAAAAAAATTAAAACAAAAACAAACAGTTTGTTTTTAAATAAAAAACCAAACAAAATAAAGAACAATTTCAAATAAACAAAAACAAAAAAACTCAACTAAATAATTTTTAAATAAAAAACCAAACTAAATAAAAAACAATTTTGAATAAACAAAAAAAACTCAAATAAATAAAGAACAAAAAAAACCAAAAAAAAATTTCATTTTTAAATAAAAAAACAAAGTAAAAAATAATTACAGAAAAAGTCAAATAAATAAAAACAAAAAAAAAACAACAACAAAAAATTCTCAACTATTTTGTTTCTTAAAAAAAAGGCCTTAAGACATGGGTTCCCCGGTAACCGGTTTAATAAGCTGATTTTGAAAAAAAAAAACACGTTACGAAATAGGTTGTCTAGGAATTAATTTCTTAACGCAAAAATGAAAAAAAATGAAAAAAAATAGAGGTGAGAAATCAATTTGGGTTAATCGATTTCTCACCTATGAAGAATAAATTATATCATACACGTAAATAATTATTAACTTGTATCATTTGGATAAATATTTATTTTATTTATATTATTTGGGTCAAAATTTCTAAAATATTTAATACTTTCACTTTTAAAAAGTACTAAATTTTTACACTTCCAAGAAATACTTTCTGAAATTTATTAAAATTGTAACATTCAGAAAAGTACTTTATGAAAATAATTTTTTTAGAAAAAATAATAAAAGGAAGGTATATTAGTAAAGTTGAGAGATGTAAATAACAATTGTCAACTAATATACCAAAAAAGAAGACAAAAAAAAAAAAAAACAAATCCAAAGAGTCCATAAAGGTAGAAGAATCTAATAAAATTTGTATTCTTCTTTTTTAATTTTTATCTATTATATTTCTGGTTTATTTTTATATTTTCTATCAAAGAAGACTTAAAGTTTTGCCAAACAAATCTACAATAAAATACTTATGGAACACTAAATAATGTTAATCAATCTCCAATTGCAAACTCTGCCATTAAGTGTTGGGCATTTCGGACCCTCAAATCAAATTGCGGAAGTGGAAATAAAATCAAAAGGGAACGAGAGGGAGACAATCAGAATTTGTTTTACGTGAGAAAACATTCCTCAATGTGAGAAAAGAAAAACTCACAGGATCTAGTCCAGTATCAAAATCCACTATAACAATAATCGGTTACAATGAATCAAAAACACACCAATGTGGTGGTATACTCAACCTCTCCAACAATGGTGGTCACTCAAATGCTCACAGTGTTTCACTCTAAGCTCTCAAATATGTAAGCACATGGGCTTGCTCAACAATGACACTCAAGACTGTCACTTGAGGCTCTCAATTTTCTGTTTGTCTTGCCTCCACCCTTACTCATCTATTTATAGGATGAATTAGGTTTACAGTGGACTGGGCCTAAGCCATCAAATATTATTTGATTTGGTCAATCAAATAAAAACAGAAAATATCAATCAAATAAAAACGAAAAGTATCAATCAACTAAAAATGGAAATTATCCAACAAATCTCCCCTTCTGTTTTTCAATGAGACTGAGGTCTAAAACTTCAACAACCCGACCTTTTTTCTCGGCTTCAATGTTCCAAATTCATCATAACCCACAAAGTGTGGGTTTATCTTCTGAAGACAAAAGACCAGGTACTCCAATCTTTCAAAGAAGTCCATGCTATGGTGGAAAGGGAGACTGGCATGAAGTTGAAAGTTATTCGTTCCGACAATGGTGGTGAGTGTTGCGGTCCCTTTGATGCTTACTGCAGAGAAGCTGGGATCCGACTTGAGAAGATGCCCTCGAAGACTCCTCAAATGAATGGATTGGCCGAGAGGATGAACCAGACTATTGAAGAGAAGGTCCGAAGTATGCTGTCCAATGTCGGGTTGCCGAAAACATTTTGGGGAGAGGCTGTCAGAACTGCTGTTGACTTGATCAACCTCTCACCATCTCGACCGCTTGAAGGAGAAGTTCCAGAGGAAGTCTGGACCGATCGAAGAGCAACTTATGATCACCTGAGGGTGTTTGGATGCCGAGCTTTCGTACATATCCCCAAAGATGAAAGGACAAAGCTTGATGCAAAGACAAAGGAATGCATCTATCTCGGTTCACCGAAAACCGAGTTTGGGTTCAGACTGTGGGATCCTATCGAGAAGAAGATAGTGAGAAGCCGATATGTGATTTTTCATGAAGATGAGACTCTTCATGACATCTCGAAGTCCCAAGATCAGGTTACTGTCAGACTTGAAGAACCTGTCCTTCTAGACTGAGATGAAGAACCCATCCCTCTTGTGCAGACTGAAGCAGGGGGAGAAGCTGAAGATGATGCTGATGAGAACCGAGATGAAGATGATGAATCAGATTCTCAAGCATCTGATGAAGAATAGCCGAGATACCCCACTCGAGAAAGAAGACCTTCTATAAGGTTTCCACCTGATGAATACACCGTCATTGCTGAAGACGGTGAGCCTCAAAGTTATGATGAGGCCATAACGAGCTCAGAAAAAGAAGCGTGGAAGAAGGCAATGCAAGAAGAGATGAATTCCCTGCATGAAAACCAGACTTATGAGCTGATCGAGCTGCCTAAAGGGAGACGAGCTCTAAAGAACAAGTGAGTGTATAAGATTAAACAGGAGGAGAATGGGCAGAAGTCGAGATACAAAGCCCGGATTGTAGTGAAAGGCTGCAATCAGAAGAAGGGGGTTGATTTTGAAGAAATATTCTCTCCTGTTGTGAAGATGACCTTGATCCGAACCGTGTTAGCCATGTCGGCTTCATCGGATCTTGAGGTAGAACAACTGGATGTGAAAACGACATTTCTTCATGGTGAGTTGGAAGAAGAAATCTATATGGAGCAACCTGAAGGGTTCCGAGCTCCGGGATGCGAAAGCATGGTATGCTGTTTGAAGAAGAGTCTCTATGGCTTAAAGCAAGCACCTCGGCAGTGGTACAGGAAGTTTGAAGCCTTCATGACTGATCACAAGTTCATAAAAATAGAAGCTGACCACTGTGTATTTGTGAAGAGATATGATAATGGAGATTTTCTGATCCTGTTGTTGTATGTTGACGACATGCTGATTGTAGGGCAAAGCAAAGAGAAGATTGCCGCCTTGAAAAAGGCATTGAGCTCATCATTCGCTATGAAGGACCTCGGCCCTACAAGACAAATTCTCGGAATGAAGATCATCCGGGATAGAACGAAGAAGCTACTGTGGCTAAGGCAAGAAAAATATGTTGAGAAGATTTTGAAGAGATTCAGCATGGATAAAGCCAAGACAGTAAGCATCCCCATGGCCGAGCATATGAAGTTGAGTAAAAGGCAGTGTCCGAGGTCTGATGAAGACATGGATGAGATGCTGAAGATCCCCTACCAATCTGTCGTCGGAAGCTTGAATTCAGCATGGAGAAAGCCAAGACAGTAAGCATCCCCCTGGCCGAGCATATGAAGTTGAGTAAAAGGCAATGTCTGAGGTCTGATGAAGACAAGGATGAGATGCTGAAGATCCCCTACCAATCTGTCGTCGGAAGCTTGATGTATGTAATGGTTTACACTAGACCCGACCTGGCGTTTGCAGTTGGTATGGTGAGTCGATATCTATCGAATCTCGGCAAGGATCACTGGGAAGCAAAGAAGTGGATCTTCAGGTACCTCCGAGCTACAACCAATTTATGCCTCCGATTTGGAGAAGGTGAAGTCGAGCTGCAAGGCTACTCGGATGCTGATTTAGGGGGAGATTTTAACTCGAGAAAGTCGACGACCAGATACTTGACGAGATTTGCTGGAGGAGCAGTCTCTTGGCCCAGATTGCAGAAGTGTGTGCCACTTTCGACAACCGAGGCCGAGTACATTGCCGCAACAGAAGCGTGCAAAGAGCTGTTGTGGATGAAAAAGTTTCTCCAGGAATTCAGCTATAATCAAGACAAGTATGAGCTGGTGAGTGACAACCAGAGCGCAATTCATCTTGCGAAGAACTCGACCTATCACTCCCGCACCAAACATATTGATGTAAGGTATTACTGGATCCGGGATGTAGTAGAGACCTGACAGCTCGCACTTGGCAAAGTGCACACCGATTTGAACTGGTTCGATATGATGACCAAGTCGATACCAACATGGAAATTTGAAGATTGGAGTACCTAGTCTTTTGTCTTCAGAAGATAAACCCACACTTTGCGGGAGTGATCATCAATAAAAGAAACAAAGTACTGAGCTCCACCAAGTGATCTCTCGAACATGGAGCAAACATCAGTGTGGACGAGGTTAAGGATACTCTTGCGTTGTCTGGGTTGATCCGGTCTCACAAACGAAATCCGGTGCTGCTTTCCAGTTAGGTAGCGCATGCAACTCTCCAACACTTGCCCCTTCAACCCGGTTAGTAGTTGTTTCTTCTCCAAAATCTGGAGTCCTTTCTTGCTCATGTGGCCGAGGCGCTTGTGCCACAGCTCCAAGCTTGGTCCATCCCAGACAGAATTGGCTTCTCCGCCATTGGTCTTTCCTTGCATGACATACATGGAACCTTCTTTCTTTTCTCGGTCCATGACTAAGCTTCCCTTGGTCAGCTTCCATCTACTTTCTCCAAAGTAATTTACTGACTCGACATTATCTAGTTTTCCAACCGAGATCAAATTCAAACACATGACAGGTACATGCCTCACATCCTTTAGCGTAACCCGACACCCTGTGTTTGTGGTCAAGGTTACATCACCAACACCAACAATCCTGCTGGTCACCTGATTTCCCATCTTCACGACACCATAATCTCCCTTCTTGTAAGCAGAGAAGAATCCCTCATGTGGGGTGACGTGGAACGAGGCACCCGAATCAACAATCCAGGTGCAGTTATCATGGGTATGTTCAACATTTCCTCACTGAGTAGGAATATCTCAGCATTCGGATTAGCAGCCATAGCCGTGGTTCTCTGATCACTTCTTCTTCTGGGAACAATTTGATCCGGCTTTACATAGTCGTTCTATTCATCATTCTGCAGAGTCCTGCAGTCCGGCTTCTTGTGTCCTACCTTCCCACAGTAGAAGCACTTCAAATCATGTTTGGACTTAGACCAACCTCTGGACTTATCTCGTCCACCTCGATCCCGGCTCTTGCCACGACCCCGGGAGTCGGTCTTTCCTCTGTTCTCAGCCTCAAACGTGCTGGATACATCTCGTTCCTTTCTCTTGGCTTCTTTATTCAGGAGGCTATCTGTTACGGCATCCATCGTCAGTTTTCCTTTTGGAATCGAGTCGCTCAAAGTCACCACCAAAGCATCCCAACTTTCCGGTAGCGAACTCAGCAACAGTAAAGCCTGCATCTTGTCATCAATCTTCATGTTGGCTTTGGACAATTGATTCACAATTCCTTTGTAGGAATTGAGGTGCTTGATCATACTCATGTCGTCCTTGTATTCTAGCTTCACAAGTCGGCTTTCCATGTGTGCTTTGTTCCTGGGAGTCTTCTTTTGAATCATGGACTCCAATTTGTTCCACAACTCGTACGCGTTCGTGAACTCGGACACGTGCTCAAAGAGACTTTTGTTAATGTATTTCCTGATCGTGACCATGGCCTTCCGATTCAGGATCTCCCAATCCTTGTCCGACTTCCCGGTCGGCTTCACTTCAAGGATAATGGGATCATATAAATCCTTGCAAATAAGATGATCCTCCATCATTGACCTCCAATAGTTGAAGTTATCTGCGGTCAATTTGAACATATCTCCATCGTGAGTTATACCACTGCTCTCCATCTCGGCGCCTTCAGAACCCTCAAACTCGTGCTCTGATACCATTGATGGGTATCTTGGACCCTCTAATCAAATTGCGGAAGCGGAAATAAAATAAAAAAGGAACAAGAGGGAGACAATCAGAATTTGTTTTACGTGATAAAACCTTCCTTAATGTGAGAAAAGAAAAACTCACGGGACCTAATCCAATATTAAAATCCACTATAATAATAATCGGTTACAATGAATCAAAAACACATCAATGTGGTGGTACTCAACCTCTCAAACAATGGTGGTCACTCAAACGCTCACAGTGTTTCACTCTAAGTTCTCAAATATGCAAGCACAGGGGCTTGCTCAATAATGACACTTAAGACTGTCACTTGAGGCTCTCAATTTTCTGTGTGTCTTGTCTCCACCCTTACTCATCTATTTATAAGATGAATTAGGTTTACAGTAGACTGGGCCTAAGCCATCAAATATTATTCGATTTGGTCAATCAAATAAAAACAGAAAATATCAATAAAATAAAAACGGAAAGTATCAATCAACTAAAAACGGAAATTATCCAACAAATCTCCTGCTTTCGTTTTTCAATGAGACCGAGGTCTTCAACTCCAACAACCCGACCTTCTTTCTCGGCTTCAATGTGCCAAATTCATCAACCCAACTCCTTCATTAAGGCCATCGGATTGAACATCAACCACTACAATCATTAAGGATTAAGGTTAATTTTGACATAAATATAAAATAAAATTATTTTGTAATGAGTCATGTTTACATTCAGTTACCAACAAATTATTGGTCAAATGATATTAGGATTAAATTTCGTTTAAGTAATGTCTCAAGTTCAAATCAATAAGAACCAACGAAAAAATGTTCACATCACATTCATACTTAATGTACTTTTTATCGCTCTTGTGTTCTTTTAATTAATTTGATTAAAGGATGTTTTATTTTAGATAAAAGTTAGTTAAATAAGATGACAATCAACACAAGCGATGTCATATATAAATATCACTCGTTTTACAAAAGCCATAAACTTTTCTTTATGTTCCTTTCCAAGAAAGGTCTGAGTTGTCAACTTCTTATCATATAGAAAAGTAGGAAGTACCGAAAAATAATGCACCCACAATGATGATTCCAATGCTAAAAATTGTGGTACGTGTTTCCCAAGCCACCTTGCATACAAAGAATATACTTTAAGTACAAAAAAAATTGAAGAAACAACAGACCCAACTTCTTAAGCCTAATCATGATCATCGCACCATTCTCTTCACAAATGGAAAAATATATAGACAATGGCTATGTGAGCCTCACTCTTGCCAATTGTTAAAGGGCATGTCCCCAGTGCCTACCTGTCTGATATATGGTTCATTGGGTCCTTTTGTCCATGGTAGTCATTTCAGACAGTGCAACATAACCCTTAACTCCTTACTTTAGAAAAGCAAAAACACTTGGAAAGTTTTCTAAAACACATGGGAAGCCGTTTGAGGCTGAATATGTATTCCCAAAAGCATAACAACAAGCAGCATAGGAGTAATGACTATTATTAAATTGTAACACCCTCACTCTTCAAGTCTGTGTTTGCAAATTTCTATTAGGAGGGTTAAGCCAAATCATCATGGATTCCTGCATAAAAATACTTTAAGAACATTTTTTAAAGCTTATTCATATGCATAGGCCAGTGATAGGGTAAGGCAACTTAATAATCACGGACTCACCGAAAGTGAACATTATTTGGTCACATTATCTTAGATTATGAAGCAATCATGGTCTTAGTAGATGGAAAAGAGATGATGTATTATATATGTTCAATTACTTTAAGGATATGCTTATTAGGCAGACATATGACCCAAATTGAGGCATATGGAGTAAGTAATACGATGTTACTGGCTGTTTGAATCTAGTATAAACACTCTGGCAATGTCACAGAAATCAAGCTGTCCTCAAATGTCTAAAGCTTGGAGCATGTGAGCATCATCATCAGCATCACTATCATGGTATGGCATAGCATTGCTGTTCTTGGGAGATTTTGAACTTGAAGTCTTTCCATTGATATATCTTGTTCTATTATAAGCAAATCAATTGTGTGGGAGTTATAGCATAATCTCTTTACATTGGTGTTATATTGCAGGATTTGGAAAGCTGAGCATGGGCAACGAAATGGGAAATAACAACACGTCAGCTATCAAAGGTAAACGTTACTATTGGAATGCTGAAGAAAATTCGGTTAGGTAGAGTTCTACTTTTCCCTCCCTATTTTTAATTTCATTTGCAATTTTGCAGAGGAAGATAACATAAGTGAAGCCGAGAAAAAGACTTTCCAAGAAGATACCAGTGAAGTTGCAAATGGGATGTCACAAGATATTCATGAAGACAGTGCCAAGGAAGAAATTCAGAATGTACCAACATCTATAGTCAAAGATGTAATGGAAAAAGCTTCAGAAGCTTCCAATGATATAACAAATGAACTTGGGAAAGATACATGGCAAGAAGAGGGTCATGCTGAAGATTTAAAAGAGGAAACTCAAACAATTTCAACAGTTGAAGCCAAAGATGAAGACACTCAGGAGAAAGCTATAGGGATTGCTTCTAACCATACAACAAGCATGCTTGAAAATGATTCAATGGATGGAGATACCCATGCAAGTGATGTAAATATGGAAAATCAAATGCCTCCAACAGCTGCAGCTGAAGGTGTTCAGGAAAAAGCTGAAGGACTGGTTTCTGAAGATGCAACAACTGAACTTGGAAAAGTTTCACTGCAAGAATATAGTCATGAAGATTATGAGAAAGAAAAAATGCAAATGATTCCAACAGAAGAAGCCAAAGATGTTCAGGAGGAAGCCACAGGGCTAAATTCTAGCAGTACAGAAAGCATGCCTGAAAATAATTTGTTGGGAGAAGATTCTTGCAAAAGTGACATGAATGTGGAAAATAAGATGCATCCAACTGCTGAAGTTGAAGATATTCAAGAGAAAGCTACAGGAATGGCTTCTGACTATACTACAAGTTCACTTGAAAATGATTTGTTGAAAGGAGATGCTCCTGAAGATGATATTCATGCAGATCATCAAAAGCATCAAATAATTGAAGGCAAAGTTGATCATCAACAAATAGCAGCAAGGTCGGATTTCGATGATAAAACAAGTGAATTTGATGATAAACCTCATGAAGATAAACAAGATGGGAATGTGGTAAATCCTGCTGCAAATGGAATAGATGTTCAAGAAAAAACTACCATTGTAGCTTCTGATGCTCCATTGAATTTTACAAATTCTTTTGAAGGTTCAGGTTAGTAATTTCTTTCAAAATGATGCATATCAAATAACTAACAGTAATTGCTCAGTTCTCACATAGACTAGAGATATGATCAATGTAGTCTTTTTATAAGACTTTAATAATTCTCACTTTAGGAGCTGGTTTTGTAGGGTTGAGTTCCCTTAAGTCCAAATTCTAAAATGGTATTAGAGTCTATCCTAAATCTGTTATTGAACGACTCGTATTTGTATATGCTCTAGATGTCTATTCCTAGGGATGAAGAGATTGTTATAGGCCCACTTTCATTTGTCCATGCCCTAGATGTTCGGTCTTGGGTGTGAGAGGGTGTGTTGAGATCTCACATAGACTATGACAAATATAGTTCTCGTAAGAATTAGGCGGTCCTTACTTTAAAATCTAGTTATGTGAAGTTGAGTTAGGCTCTAAGTCCAAATTCTAAGAGTAATTAATAAAAAATTACTTAAAATTCTATTTCATAGGGAATGAAATAACTGAAGTCAGACAACCTGAAAAGTCTCCCAATGATGAATCTGTTGAAGCTCAAGGTGGAAACTCTGAGATCCTGTCAAGTTCTTCACTGGAAGGAACTCAAGAATATGAGAAGCAAGAAGAGACATGCTTGAGAGAACACCTGTCAGTAACATATAACAATCACCTTAATAATGAACCTTCAATCCAACAAGGTAAGGACAATTCTGTTAATATTCTGATAGCCTTATCCACGTTTACTTAATTAATGAAAGTTGAGTTAGGGCCATAAGCTTGAATTATAGGAACATTTTGTAAATAATTACTTATAATTCTGTTTTATAGGGGATGAAACAACTGAAGTCAGGATACCTGAAAAATCTTCAAATGATGGATCAGTTGAAGCTGAAGGTGGAAACTTTGGGGGTGGAAACTTTGGGAGCTTGTCAAGTTGTTCATTGGAAGGAACTGAAGAATATGATAAGCAAGAAGAGACATGCTTGAGAGAACATCTATTAGTAACATATAATAATCACGTAAATGATGAACCTTCAATCCAACAAGGTAAGGACAATTCTGTTAATATTCTGATCGCCTTAGACACATTTTCTTGATTAATTCCCTAAGCCCGAATTCTAAGAGTATTTTATAAAAAAAATACTTATAGTTCTGTTTTATAGGGGATGAAACAACTGAAGCCACACAACCTGAAAATTCTCCAAATGATGGATCAGTTGAAGCTGAAGGCGGACACTCTGAGAGCTTGTCAAGTTCTTCATTGGAAGGCACTGAAGAATATGAGAAGCAAGAAGAGACATGCTTTAGAGATCACCTGTTAGTAACATATAATAATCACCTTAATAATGAGCCTTCAATCCAGCAAGGTTAGAACTATTTTGTTAATATTCAGATAGCCTTATCCACATCTACTTGATTAATGCCAGTTAAGTTAGGCCCTAAGCCCAAATTCCATAATTCTTTTTGATAGGGAATGAAACAACTGAAGTCAGACAACCTGAAAAGTCTGCAAATGATGGATTAGTTGAAGCTGAAGGTGGAAACTCTGAGAGCTTGTCAAGTTCTTCAATGGAAAGAACTGAAGAATATGAGAAGCAAGAAGAGACATGCTTGATAGAACACCTTTTAGTAACATATAATCGTCACTTTAATAATGAGGCTTCAATCCAACAAGGTTAGGACAATTCTGTTAATATTTTTGTAGCCTTATCCACTCTTAATTGATTAATGCCAGATTAGATGCACTTGTTGAAACGTTATTTAATTTTAATTTTAAAAATTAAGATTCTAAATTATCAGATTGTCAACACAATAGAAATTTAAGACCTATTCATTGTCTTGTTTTGAATTCTAGCAGATGAAGAGGAAACAACGGTTTTAACAGTGAATCCTGTGAATGTGTCAAATAATATAGAGATTCAAGAATCATTAAGTGGACATTCTGATCATGATGAGCCAGACAAATTTATCTCTGAACAATCATTTCAAGGCACAGAATCACTCCTAGAAGTTAATTTTCTAGATACTAGTTCTCATTCTGAGCTGATTAAGGATGATGGTTTAGAAAAAGAGATGGAATCCCATGAAAAATTGTGTGCTGACAAGTCAGATGATGGAAATGAGTTTGGGAGCAGTGTGATAGATACTTGTGGAACACCACCAAGTATCGACAACACCAATGGTAATTCATTGACCAAGGTAAATTGTACTACCGAGGATTCCCTAACCTCACTTCTTGACTCTTCCATTGTGGATAATCCACTTAAGTTTGACCATGAGGAAAAATGCGAGGTACTTTACGTGGAAAGTATATTGAGCAGAAGTGGATCAACAATGGAGAATTCACATGATTACAAGCCAGATCAATGCATGAAAGACTCATTGAAAGAATACAAGTCTGGCATGGTGTATACATGTGATATGGCAATAGGGTCTAATGGAGATACCAGTGGAGAAAGAAAAATGTTACCTGATTCTAATGCCTGCAAGCTTGCCAGCAGAGATCAAGTTGAAGAACCTAAAGTCACTGAGAATGGAGTACCATTTGATGCTTATGTTAACAACTCCAACAAGGCTTCAGATGAAAGTGGTGCTGTTTCAAACCAAAAACATTTTGTGGTTCCTGAAGCCAAAAGGGTTTCTCTTATTGCAGGGTTAACTGTTGTTGATTGCAGGCACGAGGAAGGGGAGAGTTACAAGAATAAAATTGAAGAAATAAATGAAAAGTCTGAAGCTTCACGTGTCATGGTAAATACTTTTGAGGGGACACAAATATCAGAACAATGCAATTCTGATCTGGTAACTATAAATCAGGAAGAATCTTTTCCCTTGCAATATAATTCCTCTTTGTTGCATATCTATGATGACCATCAGGACAATGTAAAGCAAGACCAAAGTTTTACTGCTACCAGCATGCCAAACTCAGATTGGAAGCTAACAAATGAGACCAAAAACTTTGCCATTACCAACCACGATTCTTCTAAGTTAACAGTTCCATCTGTGGACTTGGTTGATGATGAAGCATTTGAGAAAGGAGAAGAACATCCACAACATTCAAAAGCAGCTTCATCTGGAGGGGCAGAATTAACAACTTCAACAGCTACCATGTCCATTGAACCATCTTCAATCTATTCTATATTTGCAAATGGTGTTTATGAAACAAGGGACAGTGTAACAAGGCTCAGTACTGAATCAAACCCTGACAATCCCATCTCTTGTCAGATGCAAAAGTCACCAAGCTTCAATCTCAACCTCAGAAAGGAAGCAAGGGCAGAAGAATCAGATAAGATTCCATTGCTTCATCAGGATATGTCTGCAGATAAAAGCTTGTCAAAAAAGACTAGTCAAAATCTCATCAAGTCAGTGCCTCATGGTGACTATGAGCAGTGCATGTTAAATAGTGAAGAAATGCCAGTGGAAGAAAAAATAGTTACTATGGAAAGAAGTTACTCTAGGAAATCTAAAGCTCCATTCATTGGACTCTTGAAAGAAGAGGAAGAAGCTCATCTTCTAAACATGCCACAGATACAACATAATCATGTTGGCACAAAGAATGCAGTGTCATCTACTTCACATAAAAGAAAAGAGAAGCGAAAGCCTCGGTCTTCCTTCTTCAGCAGCTGCATGTGTTGTGCAACTGTGCCTTGAGAATTACACTTACCAATTACCATTCTATTTTACTTTTCTCCTTTGTGTTGTGAGTTTCTAATTTATCAAGGTTTTAAAAAACTGTCCACAATCGCAATTGTGGCCAAAACATCAAGGTTTTGGAGATTCCATGACTACAATTACAGCCACATCGGCCACATTTGTCTGCAACTTCCCCAACATCAAGGATTGCAACGAAATCGCGACTATGACTGCAATTCAAAACCTTGTAATTTGTTTTTCTGAAAGTGCAGTTTTGATCTGGAGAGTATTGATTGGCAATTTGCATCATGGTTAGTTCAATCTACAGTGAGTGCACTGCAGCAGCTATGATCATTCGTTTCCATGGTTATTTTCTGATGCAAGTTCAAGATGAAGTGATTCCTGTCAAATTTTACTTTGTTTGAGAGATTTCACAAAAGAAGAGAGAGCAACTTTTCTGCCTTTGATTGTATGTTGTAACATTTTTTTTTTTTTTTGTTTTCACAATGACCTTGGATATTTATACTCATTAAACCTCATTGTTGTGATTCATTTTTGTCTCTGCAACAAGAATAGGTCAACTTTTTTTGGGTTTAACATATTATGGGTGCTAAGTATCCAAACTGCTGGGAACGTAATTGGTCATTGGCAAAGTTTAGCAGGATTTTTTCTCTGAATCATGTTTTCTCTTTCTATAAGATTCAAATTTAAAATATTATTTAAAAGATCACATAAAATTTCATTCAAATTACTTGTTGGTTAACAATAGTTCAATTTAAATAACTTTAGATAATAACAACATTTTTAGTTATTTTTTTTATTGTAGGAATCAAAGATAAATACTATATGATTTATAACAATTCACGCTTTGCTCCACTAATTGATTTAGAACCGCTTGGTTGTTGTTGTTTTGATGACATATCAACATTCTCAACGATAAAAACTTCATACATTGCATACGCTCAAAAAAAATACTGTATGTCTCATAAAGACGTGTGGCTGAAGAAAAACGAGTGCCCCAGGCTTTTGCTTTCTCTCTACCTACTTCACATAAATAGTTATAGTAAAGCCCATGATTTTCTTGCACTTTGCTAAAATTTTGCGTTCTTGGACTTTGCCTCAATAAATTCAATATCATTCTCCTTTAAAGAAAAAAGTAACATAAATAGCTTCGGTTTGAATTACTAAGTTTCAATATACAGCATGGCAAGATATTGTCGGTGTTTTTTGTATATACTAGTATACTACTCTTTAAACTTCCATCTAATTTATTTACATCTAGAAATTTAAGTGCATTGTAAGAAATTAAGAATGCAATAAAATCGTACAAATCATACAATTTTTTATTACTAATAATATATTTATTAATATTTTTTTTGAAACATGTTTAAGTAAGAAAATGAAATATAAAACAAAGATATCACTCATTTTTATTGTATTAATTCTTATTTATTTTAGTGGATTTAATTGTACATTTTGTTTCTTACTTTTTTCCAATTTTGTTATCCAATTTTTTTCACATTGTATCGAAGTATAGAGAATGTTGATGTATTTACTCCATGACTTGAGATTTTATAAATTATGAATTTATCTGATTAAAATATATTGATAATGTAAAAGTGTTTGGGACCGACAACCAATCATGATTTATCATATAGTTTTGTAATAATTACTTAAAAAAAGCATATCTAACATAATTTCCTATTAGTTTTATACAAACTATAAGAAAAATTATGTAACCCATTTTTCATAGGTCCTTCTCTATGTGAAGATAAAAGATATTGTACACAGCTATATATAAAGAGATTATATATAAAGAGATTGTTTCTGAATATAAACTCATATTAGTTTTATACAATGTATAAAATTAAACTCTTTTATTTAAAAAGATGACAATTTCCTTTTTGTATTAAACCTGCGAAACTGAAAAAGAAAGAGGCAGAGAGCAAAGCATAGAAGTTTCACCCGAGCAATAATGTATAGTTAAGTTAGGTTCCCAAGTATTGTGCTCTCTCCTCGTTAAACCATGCATCTTTTCCTAGATAATTCATATGTTCATTAGTGAAAACATTTAAGCAAGTATAAATAATAATAATATCTCCCGAGTCACAAAATAACGGTTTAAGAGATCAAAGCCTCACGCTTACAGAAGTTAATCAAAATAAGGGTTTAAAAGATCAAAACCACACGCTTACAGAAGTTAATCAATAGAGTTCAATTGTCAGTCACATGTACGTTTGCACTGCTTCTACTAGTCCAACATACTGTTCTTTATTCACAGATGGTAGGTGTCACTTAATGGTTGATATCTAAATTCATAAACTTTTTATAAAAAAGCAGGGTTTACGTCACACTAAGGGTTCATATCCATATGACGGGCTGAATTGAGAGTAATTAAAAAATAAGTTAGAGTATTGACCAAAAAATAAAAAGTGTAGCTAAAAGAGAACTCAAAAATCAAAGGCAACAAGGTGTCAGCTGATTTGCAGTGGCCTCAGCTGTTAATGACACATGAGAACACTATAAGCATAAGAAACATATTAACAATGTTCAGGTGTCACCGACTCCATGCTCTCAAGACAGCTAATTGCAAGCTCTCTATAGTTCAACTGGGTTTTTCTTTTTTAAAGGCATCACTATATATATATATATATATATATATATATATATATATATATATATATATATATATAACCACCTATTATGACTTGTACGCATTATTTTTTGGGGAAAGAGTGTAAACATAAAGTTAGTGTAACAACTAATATGAAGGGAACTTGTTTAGCTGTTTATGTCCTACACCATAAAGATGAGTCCACTGTTGTTAGAAGTCAAGAAAATGACAAAAATCCTACCATAAAATTTCTGATAATAAATCACATGTGTCCAACTCCAACCCAACCATTGATTTTTAGGTCAAAGTCCGTGAGCATCAGCTGTAAGGGTTCCCATTCAAAAATAACATGCCCACTCTGAATGTGAGATATGCTAAAAAACCCACAATGGATTTTCATAAATATAATGTATCATGTAATTATGCTATGCTTGGTAACTTTTTTCTTATAATCTTTTTAAATTAAACGTTCAATAGTTGTAGAGTTTTAAAAGAAAAAATTTCCTTTTTTATAATTTGTTTTTTTTTTAAACTTAAAAGAGATGATCACTTGAGAAAGATCAAGGAAAGAGAGGGAGAAATGTGGAAGAGAGAAAGAAGGGAGTAGACATGAGTGAGGGAGAGAAAGGGATGGGGGGGGGGAGGGGTTGAGATGGAGAGTGCATGAGAGAGAGAAAGAAGAGAAATTACATTTTGTTGAAAGCTAGCTCTTTTAGTAAGTTTAAAAACAAATTACTACTCCCTTTTTCTTTTATAAAAGGAGTTTATATTATTATTATTATTAGTATTATTATTATTATTATTATATATTACATTATCAATTATATCAATAGGAAATTATATAACTTTTAAAGTAATTATTATGAAAGTGAAAAGAGAAGCTAAACAATGCTATATTAAATTTAAATCCAACATTATCTTAGCGAAAATTTATTTCCATGCAAAGCGCAACATATTAACTAGTGTTTTAAGGATATTGATTATGGAACCAATTTTTTTTTTATATTGAAAATCATGTTACTGGACACTAATGATATTTTTAATAAATAGTGTTATGGGTAATATATATTTTTAACCTTTGGGATAGGTAGAATTTCTTTTTTCTTCCTTTATGCATGTGAATAGGTGTTGTTTCTAAACTTTGAAAATAGTTTGAGAAAATTAATTTGTAATGATTTTACATCAAAGACATAACATTTTTAACACAAGTTTCTCAAAATAAAGATGTAGAAATAACAAATCAAAAATAATAAGAAAGATAAAACATACATAAAATTTATATTGGTTCATCCTTAATCTTCAATTACATCCAAAAAATAATAGCTAATAACATCAAAAGTAACAGCTCCTACACCCAATATTCTCTAAGTCTCTATTTAGGTTTTCTTGATTATTCTCTCAAAAAAATCTCTTCAGGTTTCACTCCAACATTCCCTAAGCCTATGTAGACTTTCTGCATACCCAAGTATTCTTTGTATTTTACCATCTTTACCAATTACCATTATATTGGCTCTATTAATTATAAGTGTTCCTTGAACTAATTTTGGATTTTTCTTCAGGTCCTTAATTTTTTTTTCACAATAATTGGTATATTTTCTATCCGATGGTGATGTGTTAAGTTAATAGAGTCAATGTAACAACACTATTTTTTTCAACCAAAAGTCAAGAATTTTTTTTATTAGGAACTGCATGAATGTAAAATCCGATAATTTTTTAGACCAAAATTATCTTTAATCCTTTAAATAAAGTTTATACTAAGATTTTTTTTGGCGTACATAGTTTATATTAAGAATTTAAAAGTAATAGCTAATAACATCGAAAGTAGGGAAGCAGAAAAAAAAACTCTTAAGAAGAGGTCATTTATAATGAAATGGAATAAATTGTAGCAATGGCTGTGCAAGAACAATTGAACCAATCTCATGGAACGTTTTTTGCTTGCGCTCGTGCTGGTGGATTTGGAAAGGTAGGAATTCTGAATTTTTTAGGATCGAGTTTTGTCTAGCTGCTATTTTTTGAATCAAATTACAATTATGCATGATGTTATCACTGCGATCAAGGCATCAAAGACATTCTTAATTGGTCTTCTGCTTGTCAAGCAGGGACGGTTCTGGACCCATTCAAGGTGCCCAACCACACAGGGCCTCAAAAAATAAGGAGCCTCAAATATTAATTACTGCAACATATGTTCAATACTGAAAACTAGAGGAGATGGTAATGCCTATTTTTAATAATCAAGGGATCCAAGGTTCAATTTCCACAACAACAATTTTTACTACTTTTACATTTCCAGCAGAGAAGTTGCTTATCTTCATCAATCATCCCCAATTTTTTTCTCTCTCCTCTTTCCTTAATTCACGTTTTACTCTCTTAAAAAAAAACCTTCAAATTTCCCAAAATATCTCTGATATGCGCCCAGCATATGGTCCTTTCCAAGCCTCTAAAAGCTAAAAATCATTGACAAACAGCTTAGAATTGCATAAGTTTATGATAAATGTTGATGAATCCATTCCTATCATGTGTTGTGCTATTTTGAACATATTTACAGCAGGAAATCACACAATTCAAGCAAATGTTGGAAGCACAGGTCTGCCACGCCACCAGCGTGGATACCCACGCCTCCAGCGTGGGAAGTGGCTTCCAATTGCAATTTCCTCTGGTCTGCCACGCCACCAGCGTGGATACCCACGCCCCCAGCGTGGGAAGATGCTTCCTTCAGCAAAATTCACTGGAACACCACGCCCCCAGCGTGGAAAGCCACGCCATCAGCGTGGGTTGTGAAGTCTAGAGGCCATTTTCTCTGGAATGCCACGCTACCAGCGTGGGATACCACGCCACCAGCGTGGGAGTCTACTGTCTGTGTTATTCTGAAGGCTGAGAGAGAGGGCAGTTTTGGACTTTCATCTTTCCCTTATAAATGCTTCAACTTCAGCAGTGAAGACACGCTTTTGGGGAGGGAGAAAAACACAAAAATAGGATTTTAGAAGCTTGGGTTCCTTAGCTAGGGTTTAGGGAGTTGAAGGCTCAAGTGGGGTTGCATCTCCATCTTCTTCTCCTTGCATCTCAGCTGGGTATGCCTCTTTTTGTATCTCAGCAATTCATTATGAGGTTTGGCTGAGTTTTTATTGTAGTTAGGGCCAAGCATTTGATGTAAATTTCATTGGGATGTATTGAATGCTATTATTCATTTATCAAAAGCTATTTTACTGCACTTGCTTTAATTCCTTCATCTCTTTCTTAGACTTGATCAATCTTTGTGAGAGCTCAGAGCTAGGATTCACAATAGGAATATTGAGGCCTTAGTTTAGAACTAAGTGTAGTAACTTGCTTACATCACCTAGGAGTAGGGATATATGCATGCTTGTAGCTTAGCTTATTTATGTGTTTACTTAATGCTTAACTTGCAGAAAATCACTAAGGGATTAGGGTTTGAGTGTGGGTTAAAGAACTAAGTTATTGAGGAATCAAGGCTTAGTTAATTTATGAAAACACATTAGCTGAATAGCTTAGATATTTGAGTGTAGTAAACAGTACAATTTCATTGGAAGAAACATTAAGTGGGGGTTGCCCTAGCTACATCTCTTTATATATTGTTATTGCTTAACTTACTTGTTGATATTAGTTAATGTTCACGTTTAGCTTTAGTTTATTTCGTACACACACAACAATAACCTTATTCATTCATCTTATTTGTTGTCCAACTTATCGATATCATTTATAGTTTAATTGGTCAAACAATCCTCGTTGGGAACGATATTTTTCTTACTACTTTATTACTTGTATGACCGGTGCACTTGCCGAGTACGCAACAAGTTTTTGGTGTCATTGCCGGGGATTGTTTTAGCCAAATTTATTATAAATTTTTATCTTTAAGATTGGATTTATTTTGTTAGTAATCTGCTTCTAGAGTTTATGCGAGGTACCGCTAATCCCGTTAATCTTCAGTTTGATCTTGAGATTGAGAAAACTGCTAGGAGGAATCAGAAGTTAGCGAAGCAAAGAAAAGAAGCAGGGGTATCTAGTTCTGAACCTCAAGGAGAAGAAGAGCCACAAGAGGAACTAGATATGGCTGAGCACCACCATGAGCAGCCAAGGCCGGAAGACGAACTTATGGAGAATATTCTTGCTCCATTGTTCGTCCGACCGCCTTCCAGCATTGTCAGGCCGCCTATTCAAGCCAATCACTTCGACATCCAACCATCCCTCATTAGTTTGGTGGAGAAGAATCAATTTGGTGGCGAGGATGATGAGGATCCTCACGACTTTGCAGACCGTTTCATGATGATTTGTGATACCATTCGGCATCAAGGAGTGACCGATGATGCCATTAGGCTCCGCCTCTTTCCTTTTGCTTTGAAGGGAAAGGCACTCAGATGGTTAGGCCGTCAACCCTCTAATAGCATAACCACCTGGGATGAGTTAATGGCTAGGTTCTTCGCTCAATATTTTTCCATGGAGAAGTATAATCGTCTGGTGAATGAGATCACCAACTTCACGCAACTTCATGGGGAAACCTTGTGTGCAGCATGACATCGGTTCCAAGAATTGATCCGGCGTTGTCCTCAGTATGATATGCCGGTTGGGAAGAAGGTGCAAATCTTCTTCAATGGTTTGTCACCGGAATCAAAACTGGTAATTAATGGAGCTGCCGGAGGAACCATTAGATCAAAAATAGCTGCCCAGACACATGAGTTGATAGATTCTTTGGCCAGAATGGAAAATGAGAGCATTGCAAGCCAGCCAAAGAGGGAAGTCATTCATTTGGGTAGCACAGACGCAATGTTGGCTGAACAAAAACTCTTATCACAACAGCTTGCTATCCTCAATGCTAAGTTTGATAAGCTAGAGATCTCCAAAGCTCAAGCTTCATCAATCAAAGCAGGCATGGCTGTTTGTGAGTATTGCCAAGGGGACCATGAGTCCAATGTTTGTCCAACCTTAGTGGGGGCTGATCCAATTCAAGTCAATGGAGTATGGTATGACCAAAGGCCACCACAAGGTTATCAGAGAAACTACAACCAAGCTTCTGGGAGTGGAGGTAGCTATCAGAGAAGACCACATGGAAGTGGGCTAGATTACAAGTCCAACCACTACTTGCAACCACCTCCTATTCCTCCCAAGGAGCCCTCTGAACTAGCCCTCTGAACTAGCCCTTTGAACTAGAAAAAGCTATGTTGCAGCTGGCCAAGACCACAAATGACCATATCCAGAACACGGATGCTTTTATGAATGAGACTAGGTCTCAGCTGAAGAATCAAGGTGCATCCATCCGAAATCTGGAAACTCAAATTGGCCAAATCTCAAGGCAACTAGCTGAGAGACCACCTGGTCAATTCCCTAGTGATACAGTGGTTAATCCTAGGGAACATGCTAAGGCTATCACCACTAGAAGCGGTATTGTTATTGCTCCTAAAGAGAAGATAAAAGTGGTGCCCAGAGAGGAAGAGGAAGAGATTCCAAAAGCTGCTGCAGAATCTAAAAAATCTGCAGAATCTGAATTAGCTAGCAGCTCAAAGGAACAAGCAAAAGAGAAGGGAAAGGAGAAAGTCACAGCTGAACCAAAGCAAGCTCTGGATTTTTCCAGATTTTAAAAGCCTCCTTACCCCTTAAAGATGAAGCAGCAAAACCAGAAAAAGCAATATGCTAAGTTCTTGGAGATGTTTAAGAAGCTGCAAGTCAACATTCCTTTTGCTGAAGCTTTGGCAAACATGCCAAACTATGCAAAGTTTATGAAGGACTTGCTATCTAAGAAGCACAAGCTGCAAGAATGTGAGATGGTGGTCTTAACTGAGGAATGTAGTGCCATCATCCAGAGCCGTGTTCCACCTAAGCTTCGGGATCCAGGCAGTTTTAACATACCTATTGCTATAAGTAATGTTAATGTAGGTAAATCTTTATGTGACCTTGGTGCAAGTATCAACTTGATGCCTCTTTCCATTTGCAAATCATTGGGCATCTCTGAGTTGAAACCCACCAGGGTATCTCTACAATTAGCTGATAGATCCTTGAGGAGACCAAGTGGGTTCATTGAAGATATTTTGGTGAAGGTGGACAAATTCATCTTTCCAGCTGACTTTATAGTTCTAGACATGGAAGAGGGGGAGATACCTGTTCTTCTAGGTAGGCCATTCTTGGCTACGGCTAGAGCTATCATAGATGTGGCTGAAGGGAAGTTAGAGCTGAGGATGTTTGACGAATCCATAGTGTTCAATGTTTTTGATGCTATGAAGGTTCCCCATGATAAGGATGATTGCTTCCGGATTGATGTACTAGATACCTTGGTTCATTCAGACAAGTCACTTAAGCAAGAATTTGAAGAGCTTATGGAGGTCCAAGATGTGGCTGTCATTGAAGAGTGGAAAGAAGCAGCCATGGAGGTGTTAGAAAAGAAGGACACGGACATTGATGTTGGGGCGCCAAAGCTAGAATTAAAAGAGCTTCTAGCAGCCCTCAAATATGTATTCCTAGGAGAAGACAAGACCTACCCAGTCATCATTAATAGACGTCTATCCGAGGAAGAGGAAGCCAAGCTCATCAAAGTGTTGAAGGATCACAAGTCAGCCATAGGATGGTCCATATCAGACTTGAAGGGTATCAACCCTTCATTTTGCACTCATAAGATCCTAATGGAGGACGATGTGAAGCCGGTGAGGCAACCTCAGAGGAGACTTAATCCCATGATGAAGGAGGTAGTGAGAAAAGAAGTGGTGAAGCTTCTTGATGCGGGCATGATCTACCCAATTTCCGATACTGCTTGGGTTAGCCCGATGCAAACTGTACCCAAGAAAGGTGGGGTCACTGTGATTTAGAACGACAATAATGATTTGATCCCCACAAGGACTATCACCGGATGGTGGATGTGTGTAGACTACCGCCGGTTGAATGATGCCACAAGGAAGGACCACTTCCCACTTCCATTCATCGACCAAATGCTAGAGCGATTGGCTGGACATGAGTATTATTACTTCTTGGATGGATACTCCAGTTACAACTAGATTCCAGTAGCACCTGAAGACCAAGAGAAGACGGCGTTTACTTGTCCCTTTGGAGTCTTTGCTTATAGACGGATGCCTTTCGGTCTATGTAATGCACCAGCCACTTTCCAAAGGTGTATGCTTTCTATCTTCTCTGACATGGTAGAAAAATTTCTTGAGGTGTTTATGGATGATTTCTCTGTGTTTGGGTCTAATTTTGATGCTTGTTTGTTTAACTTGTCTAAAGTCTTAAAGAGGTGTCAAGAGACCAACCTCGTTCTTAATTGGGAAAAGTGTCATTTCATGGTACGTGATGACATTGTCTTGGGTCACAAAATCTCCTCCAAGGGGATTGAGGTGGATGAGGCTAAGCTGTTATTGATTGAAAAATTGCCTCCACCTGCTAATGTGAATGGTGTGCATAGTTTCCTAGGACATGCTGGGTTCTATAGGCGATTTATCAAAGATTTTTCTAAGATAGCTAAGCCTCTGAGCCAACTGTTGGTCAAAGAATCTGAATTTAACTTTGATGCTGATTGTTTGCATGCTTTTAATGTTTTGAAAGAGAAATTGACCACTGCACCTGTTTTGACTGCCCCTGATTGGAGTTTACCATTTGAGCTTATGTGTGATGCTAGTCAATATGCTATAGGAGCTGTGTTAGGCCAACGTAAGGACAAACTTTTACATGTCATTTACTATGCTAGCAAGATTTTAAATGAAGCACAAGTAAACTATGCTACCACAGAAAAAGAAATGCTAGCTGTAGTTTATGCCTTGGATAAGTTTAGATCTTACCTAATTGGTTCTAAAGTTATTGTTTATACTGACCATGCTGCCCTTAAGTACTTGTTGACTAAGCAGGATGCTAAGCCTCGCTTGTTGAGGTGGATGCTCCTCTTTCAGGAATTTGATCTGGAAATTAGAGACAAGGCGGGTGTGGAAAACAGAGTGGCTGATCATCTCTCAAGGATCCAAGAGAAGGAGCTCCAAGATAGTCCATAGCTGGAGATCATTGATGCATTTGCTGATGAGCAAATGATGGCTACTGAAAGCACTCCTTGGTTTGCTGATATGGCCAATTACAAGGCTGTTGGAGCAATTCCTGATGACCTTACCTGGCAGCAAAGGAAGAAATTCATGCATGATGCCCGGAGATATCATTGGGATAACCCGTTCCTGTACTTCCAGTGCACTGATGGGATAGTCAGAAGATGTGTGGCTGAATTTGATGTGCCTAAGATTCTTTGGCACTGCCATTCCTCAAGCTATGGGGGCCATTTTGCAGGCAATCGGACTGCTCACAAGGTGTTGCAAAGTGGGTATTACTGGCCAACTATCTTCAAAGATGCCAAGGCATTTGTGGAGAATTGTGATAGATGCCAAAGGAAGGGGAATATATCCCGGAAGGACAAAATGCCACTCAACAACATTTTGGAGGTGGAATTGTTTGATGTATGGGGTATAGACTTCATGGGACCTTTTCCCAAGTCTTTCTCCAATCAATATATCTTAGTAGCCGTTGATTACGTCTCCAAATGGGTGGAAGCAGTGGCATTACCTACCAATGATGCCAAAGCTGTTGCAAACTTCTTGAGAAAGAACATATTCACTCGTTTCGGTGTTCCAAGAGCAATCATCAGTGATGGAGGCACACATTTCTGCAACAAATACATTAAGAGTTTGCTTACCAAGTATGGGGTAACCCATAAGGTGGCCACGCTGTATCACCCATAAACCAGCGGTCAAGTTGAAGTATCTAACAGAGAATTGAAGAGGATTCTTGAGAAGACCGTTGGAAGTTCAAGAAAGGATTGGTCCAAGAAATTGGACGATGCATTGTGGGCCTACCGGACAGCCTTCAAGACACCAATAGGTATGTCGCCATATCAGTTGGTGTATGGAAAATCATGCCATCTTTCGGTAGAATTGGAGCATAAAGCTATGTGGGCCACCAAGTTCCTCAACTTTGAGCTCTCCAAGGCGACTGAAAAATGTTTGTTGCAGCTGAATGAATTAGACGAATTCCGACTTGCTGCATATGAGAATGCAAAGCTCTACAAGGAGAAGACCAAGAAATGGCATGACCAGCACATTCATCATAAGGAATTTGAGCCAGGGTAGCAGGTATTGTTGTATAATTCCAGATTGCGGCTGTTTCCAGGTAAGCTTAAATCCCGATGGTCTGGACCCTTTGTGGTTGTTAAGGTATTTCCTTATGGCACTGTGGAGATTTCTTCTCTTGACACTAACAAACCTTTTAAGGTCAATGGATGGCGGCTGAAGCCATACCATGGTGGTCAATTTGATAGGGATGCAAGTGCAATCCCTTTGTGCTCCCCTAATCCTTAGAGGATTAAACGTCAGGCTTGTGATGTTAAACAAGCGCTTGTTGAGAGGCAACTCAATTCTGTTTTGTGTCTATGTTTATTATAGTACTTGTGTTTTCCTAGATGCATAATGATGTTTTGCTTTGAATTGTGCTGGTTTTAATTCTAGGTTTATAGGTTAATTGTTGTTGTCCACTTTGCTTTTCCTTTTGTGTTTTCCTCAAGCTAGATTAGTTGATGGTCTAATTATGATTGCATGGGTTTTGCTGGGGGTTGTGTGGAAAATTGAGCTGAGTCAGGCAAGTTTGAGGCTGGAGTAAGAACATGGCGAGACCAGCGTCAGCTGAGTTCATCAGTGTGGGTTTTTGGCATTGGGGGTGTTTTTCATCTCTAATTGTATGCTGATATGGTGCTTGCTTTGAGGTTTCATGTATGAATCACCAATTTAGGCTGTTGAGTGGCAAGTCCATTGGTGTTATTGTGAATTGGGGTGGTTTGATACATGATTTCGATCATAAATTATATGCACTGCAATTTTCTTGTTCATGTAATGATTGTGGTGATGCTTCAGTGCATTAGAGGGATTTTCTGGAACTAATTGGCATGCAACCACTGTTGATATTAAATCTGGGAGTCATAAATAGGGGATAGACTGCTATAGTGTGGCATGTATGCTCTCAATAAATGCATCTTTCAAAATGTCTTGTTAGCATGTTGCAGTACCATATGCTTGCCTACCTTGCTTTCCTATGTCTGTTGATGTGGAGTGCACCATAATGGCCATGTTTGCTGCTCAGGGAATTCCAAGATAATCTAACCCAAAATTTGGAATTGGATTGCATTAGGATAGCCACTTTGGGTGCATGGTTTGTGCTTTAACTAGTAGGTGCAATTATCTGATGATAAACACCATTCTACGCATGAATGTTCCTTTTGCTCCTCAGTGGCTTTGATTCCTAGTAAGTGATTCCATTGTTGATATATTATTGAATCTGCTAGTTTACACCATTGTCATCAATAAGCTTTCAATTGAATCTGGGGATCATAGCTATGGTCTAGTATGCACAATGTGTTATTTGAATGAATTGTATGCTTTGAGATCCTTTGGTTCAAGTAATGATATGTCGGTGCTTGGATGATTGGATTGTAACGACTGTGCCAAATTTTCTATGGTCTAGCATCACATGCTTTCCTTGCGTTTAATTGTGATGATTCCATTGTTTCCATATGCATCATGTTGTTAATGCCTCATTCTATTGCTTTTGCATGATGACCATTCCAACACCAGTTGTTAAACACCATTAGGCATTATATTCGATCATGGTCTGTTTTTCGTGACTTGATGCGCTTCCATCAATGAATGTGTTGATTACCTTGCATTGAAGCTTGATATCCCTTGCAGTTCACCCTGGTGGCGTGGGGAATCATGCTGAGAGCGTGGGATCTACCCTGGAAGTGTCATTTTCTCTGCCAGTCCACGCTGGTGGCGTAGAGAGCCTCGCTGGGAGCGTGGATACCAGCCCCCAAAACCCAAATCCCCCTGGAACCTCACGCTGGAGGCGTGAAATCCCACGCTGGTGGCGTGGCAGCTCGGGTTCAGCTTTAAAATTTGATTTTAAAATCATTGCTGGCATTCCCAATCCTTTCCACTTCTTTCTAGGTCCTCTAACTCACCTTTATCACCACTAACTCACCAAATCCTAACTCCTCAACTTCCATAACCCCACTCACTTATTTAACTTTCCATTATTCTTTTGTTTTCCCCTTTTACCTCAGCAATTTCCCTCACCAGAACACATTCCCTCTTTCCCCAATTTGGTGCTCTGACCATTTCTCTCGTGGGATACCATTTTGTGCATTCCTCATTCTTCACTCATCTCATGGCTCGTGACAAGGTAATATCCCTTCTGTGTGTTGCTCTGAGGTTTAAGAACACCATGGGAAAGGCTAACTTTGAAAACCCCCTTTGCTGAAAGCTTCTGGTTTAATTTCTAGCTCACGCTGGCCGCGTGTGAATCCACGCTAGGGGCATGGCTTGGTTTTCAAAGTTTTAGGCTTGTGTGATGCAATGTATGGACTAGGGAACTTGAACTGTTGATGGTCTTCTCCTTTTATTTGTTTTGTCTTCATTAATTACTTGATTGCTTTCACAAGTTTGGAAATATTCACTCATAGAAGAAGCTTTCTTGTAATGCTCTGCAATTGTGCTTCCATTGCTTAAAGGATTGCTTTCTTTATGCTTTCTTTGCGTTATAATGTGTTGGGAAACACCATGTGGAGCATGATTCAGAGTGTCTAGGGTTTTAAGAGTTTTCATGCGTATTCAATTGTTAGCTTGCTACACTGAAATTGTGAATGAAATCCTAGAATAATGAGATGACACATTGAATGGTTAGGCCATGTTGCTGAGATTTAATGTTGAAAAACAGAATACCTTAACCATTGTGCATGTAACCACTGATTTGATTACTTACTTTGAAGCACATTGTGTGGGGTATTGTGTGACTCAAATCTGGGAATTGTATTGCAAATAGGCTTTATATGCATGTGTTCTGTGATGATAAGGTAGAATTCTGAGCTGGGAATAAGTTGTGATTATGAACTTGCTTGCCCAGAATATGGTATTAAGCAAATCTAGGAATGGTGAATAAGTGCTAATTCTGTATGACTGTGTTGGTGCAGCTCTAAATGCTCATACGGTTTGAATAGCTATATCTTTAGTTCACGTAGTGGGCATAAGCATAAATTCTCTAGATTGGATCGATCTGTTGTGAAACCTTATTTTGCAATTAAATCTAGGAATTCCAGACACAGCTTTTTCATGTGATTTCCTTTCCAAATTACTCCCATGCTAGTCAGCCCTGTTGTAATCATTGTATATTCATTATGGCTGTCTCAAGGTGCATATGAAACTCTGATTCCTTGAATGTTATGAAATTGTTGCAACCATATGTGATGATTGGAACATAATTGCTGATGATATGGTTGCAAATACATCTGGAAATTAGGCATGTCCAATATTATACCTTTTCTGTTTTTGACAAGCTAATGGAAGCCATGTGGTATATTGGAATCGGCTGAATTTCAGGGAAAGCAAGTGGACAAGGGTAAGCAAAAGGTCACCACTGGAGCAAGCAGCAAGCGCCCCCGAACAACTGAATTCGATGATGGTCGCTTCCGCTCTCGGGAAAACCAAGATAGGTTTGATAAGTGGTATCTTCCAAAGAAGATTATTCCCGAGAAAAGCATCACCTGGGAAGAACTACCAGCTGACTCTCCCATCCTTGAAGTGATCTCTAGACGTCACTGGCACACTCTAGTCAGCTTTCCTGCACCCAGTTCCAGTTCTATTTTGAAAGAATTCCTGGCCAATGTGGATCGAGAGACAGTGGCGAGCCGTAGACGCAGCTGGGTGAGAGGTGTCAAAGTCCCTTTTGATGCCAAATTCATAGAGAGCTTTCTTCAGACCTCCTTCCAGAGCATCTACAGCTGTGGCTTTGCAAGTAGATTTGAAAGGATGCAACCCATTCCAGGCACCAACAAAGCATTATATAGAGATGATATGCCTCAGTTGGTGGATGAACTTCGCCGGGGCATCACTGGGAGGTATTCTTCGTGGATAATGAAACTGAGTTCGGATGGAATTCCAGAGAAGTTGAAAAGACGAGAGTTGAATCCTGAGGCAGACTTTTGGCATCAATTCGTCAACCATACCATCCTTCCCTCAAACAACATGACGGATGTCAATGTAGAGAGGACTTGTCTGCTGTATGTTTTGATGAGGGAGCAGAATCTGAACATTGCTTCTGTTCTCTCTAACCGGATCCTGCACATGACCCTCGACAGCAGCAGCCGCTTTCATCTATCTCATTCTTCCCTTATCTCCCATCTGTGTATGCATGCCGATTTGGAAATCCCTGAGGATGAGCCAAAGGATGTGAAGCCAGGCCCCACTCTGACTTAGCAGACTTACTTGGACTCTGTGAAGCACATGCTTCAAGAGCAGCTTATTCGCACCACCGAGCTCACCCAAGAACAGATGGATGCCTGAAGTCCTCGACATGCACCACACGAGGGCTTAGAGGAGCCTCAGTATGATATCCCCGGATCTCCACCACGAGCTGCTTCTCCTCCACCTAGAGCGCAAGCATCTTCTTCCAGCCAGGCATCCCACCACGAGCACATCTATGAAGATTCTTCTAGCTATCTGCAGATGCAAGCAAAGTTGGACAGCCAGCATGCGATGCTAAAGGCTCAACAGCGTATGCTTGAGGCCATCTGGAGACGTTTGTCTATTGACCCTTCCGAGTTTCAGCCACAACCACCTGCACTTTCTTTTGCATATCCATCACCACCACCAGCTGAAGCAGAACCCATGGAGGATGACCAAGCTCGCTGACTTGGATTATCTTCTTTATCCTTATCTTGAATTATGCTTATGTTTATTTTCCGTTTTATGCTTTGGACTAGTTTTCTGTTTTAGACATTTTGTGCACCTTTTGTGAACTGATGGTGCATGTGCTTGGACATCTGAACTTTCTGCATTTTAGACTTACTAGTACTTTATGCTGAGCTCTTTGGTTAGCTCTCCTGCACTTTGTTTCATTTATCAGTTTTTATGCCATTTGCATTGAACCTTGGTACATATTTTGGATATATATTAGACTGATGTTCCGTTTATCTTGTGTCCTCAAATAACGCCTACTTATTTTGTTCTTTCAATACCTAGCCATTAATTATTTGCTGGGGACAACAAAGGTTAAATCTGGGAATTGGGGTATGCATTACTTGAGGAAATCAGTGATGTTGAGAACAAAGGACGTCTGAAATTCTTTTTGTGAATGATGAATCTTTTTGGTGAACAGTTTCTTTTTGTGAATTATGAACAGATATGATATAGGCAGAAACTTTCTTTTTGTTAATTCGTATAGGAATACAAGAATTGATCTAGAGTCTAATTTTAACTTTTAGAAGTAAATATTAGACAATTTTGTTAAAGCATGACTTGGATTTAGATTTGCCAAATCAGCGAATGTGTTGATATTTTGGGAAGCCTTGGTGATTTGAATTCTAGAATGATTTTGTATAGAACATGAATTGAGTTGAATGCTTGTATGACTGAGTTTCATTTTGAAATGGAAAACAAAGTTTGATCTGAAATCATCATGAGTCGAGCTTGTTACCATAGCTAGTGAGGATTGTGCTTATACAGTTACTTTCTTTGGAGAGAAACCTCATAGTAATAGTACGCTAGAACTTGAGCTGTGTCTCTATTATGCATGCATTGTTGAGAGGATAAAGGCATTCTTTTCTAGTAAGCTTGGGCCAAATAGACTTCCCTGAAAATTTTTACCATTGCTAGCCCCTTGAGCTTGAGACCTTTTTGTTCAATCACCTAATGCAATATATTAACCACTTTAATTTCTCTACCTTGATTGAGATTGGACAGCTAGGTGGTTCAGAAAGAAAGAAAAGCATATAAAAGCAAGGTGAATTCCATTAGAAGCTAAGGGCTGAAAAGTTAAAACAATAGAGCCTTCAAGTGAAGCCAAAAAAAAAAAGTAATGTTAAGAAAAAGAAGAAAGGAAGAGACAAGAAAATGATAAAAAAGAGTAATGGAATGAAAACCTCAGTTTTGAATTGAATGTATTTGAATTTAGTAAGGTTCAATCTCAATATTTCTTAGCTACTTCCAAAATTATCCTACCCATTGAGCCAAGCCAAGTTACAACCCTTTCAAGACCTTTTGATCAACTCTGCATTTGTTTATGTCCTTAATTTTAGGAATTTGAGAATAAGCTCAAGCTTATGGCAATGCTATGGCTGTGGTGGATTGAGGGATTATTTCAATACCCAAACACCTGAGTGATGAGTGAATATTTACCACGGTGAAGGGTATTCAAGTTAGACTTCTATGGTTGATAGATTTGAAAAGCTTTGTTTGAAGTTGATTGTGAATTAGTCATTTGTAGCATTCTATACTTGAAGTTTGTTCTATGCAAGTCATTCTTGAAAACTTGATCCGTGCTTCCCACACAAGCTTTTTGTTCATTGCTGAGGACAGCAATATCTAAATCTAGGAATTGTTTGATATGCGCCCAGCATATGGTCCTTTCCAAGCCTCTAAAAGCTAAAAATCATTGACAAACAGCTTAGAATTGCATAAGTTTATGATAAATGTTGATGAATCCATTCCTATCATGTGTTGTGCTATTTTGAACATATTTACAGCAGGAAATCACACAATTCAAGCAAATGTTGGAAGCACAGGTCTGCCACGCCACCAGCGTGGATACCCACGCCTCCAGCGTGGGAAGTGGCTTCCAATTGCAATTTCCTCTGGTCTGCCACGCCACCAGCGTGGATACCCACGCCCCCAGTGTGGGAAGATGCTTCCTTCAGCAAAATTCACTAGAACATGAAACGACTGCTTCTATTTTACTTTAATTCGTATTTATTTTATGAAATTTCGAGTTTTTTTTTCTTCCGAAAAAAACAAGAATAATGAAGGTTCAAATAATTCCTTTGTTAATTTTGAAAACGATAAAGAATCATAAAAATATTTGAAAATGATTTTTCAATAAAAACGTTAACGCATTATCTAAATAACGTAGTTTAAGTTATTCATTCATACTTGCCATACAAACCATTATTACCAGTTTATAGCTTGTCGTCTAAACAGTCCAAACAGTCCATATAGTCCATACAGTCCATAATACAGAGCATAGTAGAAAACATGTAAACAGAGAATTATCACAACAGTCTTCACCACATCTTCTTGTACAACTTCCATTTCACTGTTCCTCTGCTCGCCCAAATAATTGGGGTCATTACAGGTGTCAACCACAAGACACAAAATAGGGTAAGTCATGATAAACAAAATTTAAATACAACCACAACATTAGATACATAAAATTAGACTTATGTACTAATTAAATAAAATACAGAATAAGTACCAACTAATTAAAATACAGAATGCGTACTAAATAAATAAAATACATAATATGTACTAAATAAAATACAGAATACGTATTAAATAAATAAAATATAGAATACGTACTATAAAATACAGAATATTTTTTTCCCCTTAAATAATTTCTTTTCCACTCACAACACATAGAAAAATGCATGCTCATCTTTATTATATGATGCATGACTGAGATCTCAGCAACGTCTAAATAATTGTGGCCACTGTCAGATAACCCCACCCTCACCTTAGTGGAACGAACTTATCCATCCGGTCAGGGTAGCTCAGTGGCGCGTAGGATTATCACTTCCATCCATGTGATCATCATGGTGGTGTGGTCCTCACTGCGTCTACCCCCTAGTTATATGGACTCAGTTTAGTTATCTGACACTCCTCTTCACGAGATCTAACAATCTCATCATCATTATCTCATACCCCACTGGGTATATGCGTATGAAATGCATCACTGGTTCATTTTATTTCCTCATTATTTCATTTTCATCATCCCTTAACATCACAGAGTCATTTTCACAGGGCCTTCATCCCAGACTCATCACAACATCACAAGAGTACAGTTTTATCATCATATTATCACAGAGAATGATTTTTAACCTCAAATGTATACTGTCAACAACCCTCAAATCGAGTTATATCAAATATCATACCACAATATCTACGTCAACTACATTAGAATAAATCAAAATAAATCAAGTATCATCAAAATAATTTCTCAAAAGATAATAGTAAAGGAAATAGTTAAAACTTAAGTGAGGTTCATTTCAAAATAAATTAGCTTAAGGAACATAAAATTTATATCATCTATGATTTATTAAACATTAGTTAAAAGACTATCTAATATCAATAATTTAGAAGTATGCATGATCAACATAACAGAGGATCAATCAAATATAGATAAGCAACACAATAGTTACAAATACAGAAAATTCA
>PYAF01000227.1:139599-153815 GCA_007407185.1 Glycine tomentella | reverse complement strand
TGAGTTGATACTCTTACTTTCTTGTAAAATTAGGTCTATCATTATTAATAAAATCAAAGCAGCTAAATATTATTCTGTGATGTTAGATTGTACTCCTGATTCTAGTCATCAAGAGCAAATGTCCTTAATTTTAAGATGTGTTGATAGCTCTACCAACTCCTTTAAAGTTGAAGAATTTTTTCTTGAATTTTTAGTAGTTAATGATACTAGTGGTGCTGGACTTTTTTCAGAGTTGGAAAATATATTAAAATCTCATGACCTTGACATAGATGATGTAAGAGGACAAGGATATGATAATGGGTCTAATATGAAAGGAAAAATCAAGGTGTGCAAAAAAGATTACTCGATTTAAACCCTAGAGCTTTTTATTCTCCATGTGGTTGTCATAGTCTTAACTTGGTTTTGAGTGATATTGCAAATACTTCACAAAAAGCAAGAGACTTTTTTGGAATTGTACAACATATTTACACTTTATTTTCTAATTCCACAAAAAGGTGAAGTATTTTAAAAGAAAATGTGAAAATGTTAACGGTTAAGCCATTGTCAACCACACGATGGGAAAGTCGAGTTGAAAGTATCAAAGCTATAAGGTTTCAAATCGCTGATATCCAAGAAGCCTTACTTGAACTTGCTGATAAAGATAATGAGACACTAGTGCAAAATGAAGCCAAGTCGTTGGCAACTAATGAGCTCGGTAATTTTGAATTCTTGCTTAGTGCTATTATTTGGTATGAAATTCTAAGTGAAGTGAACTTGGTTAACAAACAATTACAAACTAAAAGCATGATGATTGATGTTGCTATTGATTTGATTAAAGGTTTGATATCTTTTTTTAAAAGGTATAGAGAAAGTGGTTTCTTTAATGTTTTGAATACAACGAAAGAAATAGCTGATGAAATTGGTATTGAATCTGTGTTTCCTCAAAAACGTCAAATATGTAGAAAAAGACATTTTGATGAAACTAATGTTGAGGAAACTTCATTATCACTCGAGGAACAATTTAGAGTTCAATACTTTTTGTATGTTGTTGATTAAAGTATTGTTTCTTTGGAGAAAAGATTTGAACAATATCAAGTTTATGAGAAAATCTTTGGCTTTCTATCTAATTCTTATAAATTAAATTCACTAGATGACAGTAATCTCAAATATCGTTGTGTTTGCTTAGAAGATTCTCTTAAAAAAGGAGAGGCTTCTGATATTGATGGGAATGAACTATTCGTGGAGGTAAAATTATTGCGAGAACTTTTACCTAAAGAAAAATTGGGAGCAATTGAAATATTACAATTTATAAAGCGTTTTACTTGTTTTCCAAATGCAACAATTGCTTATAGAATTTTATTGACTATCCATATTACTGTTGCTTCTGCAGAGAGAAGTTTTTCAAAACTCAAATTGTTGAAGTCGTATCTACGAACAACTATGTCACAAGAGAGGCTAATGGACTTGCTTTAATGGCTATTGAAAGCGATCTTTTGGAAGAAGTTGATGTTGAAAGTGTTATAGATGATTTTTCTTTAAGACATGCGAAGAGAGCAACTCTATTCAAATGACTTGTTAGAACCCTTAGGATGTTTTAACTAATTTTGGAATGTAATTTGGTAACATTTATTGAGCAAAATATTTTTCTTATTTAAATGAGTCATTTATTTTTAAATTGTCAATTGAGGGCCCCGTTTTCTAAAAAAGGGAAATATTAAACAGGGCCCCGAGAAAGTTTGCCCCGCCCTTGTTGTCAAGATGTTCTCAAACTCAACATCGATGGAAGCTCGCTTGAAAATCCTGTTCCTTTGGGATACGGTGGCATTTTGCGTCATTCTCTTGGACCTTTTCACCATTTTGACTTTTTTTTCTCAAAAACAAAATCGTGTAAATTATTTACATTTGCCACGATATTCTGCATCGATTACTTTACAACCGATGTAAAAAAGTACTTTTCTTCTTCATCTCTCCTACAATCTACATCAGTGACAACAACCGATGGTAAAATATTCTTTACATCAGTTGTAAAAGAATCGATGTAAAGATCATTATGTCACACAGAATGATAACATCTCCTACATCTTACCTGACAACAATAACTCATGACAGGTATTGTCTAACCACCCATTTTGATATTTTGTTTGGGAAAAAATCCAAAATGGTAAAAAAGGTTGCTATGTGTGGCTATGGAAACATTCATGTTGAACTGTTTGCCATCTTTTCATGGTCTCAAATCTCAATATAACTTAGAACTCAGGTTATAGGCATCTGGTCTGTGTAACAGATTCCATGACAGCTTTAGAGTTGATTAATAAGGAAACACCGGCATGACATGCATCCTTATGCAGCCATCATAAACCAAATTCGCTCATTCATTAACAAGCCTTGGACACTTTTCCTTCAATCATGTGTATAGGGGAAGAAAATTAATTTGCAAACAAACTAGCGAGGAGGATGGGTTCTTCTTCGGATGCTTCTTTGTGTACTTGGGATTTTCACTTGAATTTTCTCGTGTGAAAATCTTCACCATTAAAATTTTAAAAACCTTGTGTCCTCCTTTTTTTATTATTTAAATTTTTTCTCTCTTACTTTTAAGTAAAGATTAAGATTTCACACGATAAAACTGTTATATGAAAGGATCCTCTTCGGGACGCAATAGACGTCTCTTTTAATTTATTTAATTCTTGTGCTGTTTTTTATTTTTCTGAATGATAAAAATAAATAAATAAATTGTAGCAATACCATATTCACAAAGAAAGAATAAATTGTAGCATACATTAATCTTTCAAGAAAGAAAGAGTCTTATTTCAGAAGTTCTTGAATAAATTAACTCTAATTTTAAAACATAAGGAATGCTAAACTAAAACTGAAAGAATAATTATGGGTTGGAGTTTGAACAAATCAAATAGTATGCTGAGATGTCACTCTAATACATTGGTCATTCATATCATGTGCTACAAGTAAAATACTCCAAAAATTGATTGGAAGACTTATTAATTTCATGCGAGTAATTGAGATTGGGGCCCAAATGATCGAATTCGAACAATAAATTTGTTGGTTCAAAATTTCATCCAATAGTCATCATCATCTTGAAAAATTCATCATAGTTAACTTGACCATCACCATCCAAATCTGCTTCTTTAATCATCTGCTCCACCTCCTCATCAGTTAGTTTTTCTCCCAGATTGATCATAACGTGTCTCAACTGCATAACACGGAAAGATTTTAATATTTAGGCACATGTGCATGTCTTTTGGCATATATGTATTCATTAGTTAATACTATAAAAAAAAGTTAATACTAATAAATTAAGAGAGTGAAAATTAAACTGAAAAGCAAGATTCTCTTCCTCTTATTTTTCAAATGTCAAACCCCAAGGCATTTTTTTAAAACCAAACAGCTATCAGTCATAGGATGTGGAAAGGTACAAAGTACTGTCCTGAATGTGCATGTGAAATTAATGTACCTTTTTCTTTGACATATATGAATTTATGTACATGTTATCCTCTCCTCTCACCATACAATTTCATTCCATTTTTAATATACAATTATGGCAAAGGTTGTAGCATTAAAACGATGCATAGATAGTTTTATGTATTTTTATTACTTTTTGTTCTAGAATTATTGATGTTTTTTTATTTTTATTTTAAAATTAGTAATATTTTATGAATTTCAATTTTCTTTTTCATATAGTCTTTATCTAGAATATCTAGATTTGATCTTTACAAAGAATACTACACTTCTAACTTATTTAAAAGCACTTTGACAATATTTCATATTAAATTAGGTTATACTTTAAACTAAATATATAAAAAAATTATACTTATTAAATACTCTTTAATCCACATAATCATTAATTATTCTGTTATTCATTCAGTCATGCATATAATTAAGAAAAAAGTGCTAATATATGGTTAAATTTCATCTATATGAATTATCTCAATCCTAAAACAAAGAAGTTATGTTGTATAAATTAATTCCAAATAAAAAGGCGACAACACATACATATGAATAATTCAAGGAAGAAATTTGACTAAGACCGGTTGAAAGTTGAAGTAGAAATTTTATAAGAAAAAATTGCATATGCAGCCTCTATTACACGTTGCCAGAAAAGTAAACGCGCCATTTATAGAAAAAATATTAAAAATAATACAAAAGTGAAGATTCAAGAGTTGTAATCTAGTTTGCACTTTGCAACATCTTGACCCTACTTGCTTTTTGTTCAAGTTTGAAGAAACCTTACTTTGTCAGAAATCATTAATAGTTTGATTGGTCATTGCCGTCAGAGAAAGAAAAATACAATAGAAAGTGAATAGAAAGAATAAAAGTTTATATAATATACCTCACTTGCTGAAATGTAGCCATTTTGATCCTTGTCAAACACCTTGAAAGCCTCTTTGAGATCTTCCTCTGCATCAGTTTCCTAAACAAGAAAGAGAACATAACTGAACTTAGTCTCTGGCTGTTGTATAATGAGAAGGATATTAATCTTTGCAAAAATGCAATATTTTTGGAAATTTAGTAAATAAATATAGAATGTATATAATGAGAAAAGTTAATTAAGAGCATAATTTACCTTCATTTTCTTGGCCATTAAATTCAAAAACTCAACAAATTCAATGGTTCCATTGCCATCTGCATCTACCTCGTTTATCATGTCTTGGAGCTCTTCTTCTGTGGGGTTCTGATCCAATGACCGGATAACCGTGGCCAATTCTTCCACAGTAATGCACCCTATTGATCATACAGACAAATTATACCTAATAACATAAGTACATAACCATTATGTGTGTAATAACATATCAAATATAATTTATAATCATTACTATATTTCTGAAATGGAAAATTGCATTTGAACAGAAATATACAAAAGAAGTTGTACAAGAAATACAGAAATAAATAGAAAAGAGAGAATGAAACAAGATTTTTTATCCGTAAAAATGAAATAAGATATTGATGTGGAGGACGAAAATAAAGAAAATAATATATGAATTTGGTAAATGAATAGTTATCATTTCTCAAGTGAATGATGAAGCATGAGGGACATTGGCACAACCACAAAAGAGAAGGATTAATTTCAAATAAAACATGAAAAGGCGAAAAATCATAGATAGTGCATAAATGAAGGAGAAAGCTTGCTCACCATCTCCATCTTTGTCAAACAAGCCAAAGGCTTCTTTGATCTCACCAATCTGTTCTTCACTCAGAACATCTGCCATGGTGTTAATGTTTGTGCTTCAAATGAAAACTAAGACAATATTTTGTGACTTAGAAAAGAGAGAGAATTAAATGTGTAGAGTATAGCTAGCTAAATCTTAGATGGGGGGTATTTGTAGTGTGGAAAGGCTTGCAAGATTTCTTTATGAATTGTAATTTAAAAATGTACGAGAAGGAGAGTCAAACCACGTTTATGACTGTGTTTTGGTGTGATAGTTGTGGGAAAAGAATCAGATTGCAACCCATTTGATATCTATCCAAATACATGGGGAGAAGGTGAGGGTTGGGGCATGCAGATTTAATGCTCTTCGTACTTGTTTAATATATTATAATGGGGATGAATTTTTTACAGCTGGAAGGGTTTGATGTTTAGGGGACAAAAAAAGGCATCAATTGAAAGGGTAAGAGAGAATAGGGTATGGATTATGAACTATGGGGAGGTCAGAGGTGTATAGAGTCCTCTGTTTTCATCAATTTCAAATTTTAACACCAGATATTATATTTATATATTTAATTTTTCTTTCATCTCATTTTTTTCCTTTCCAAGATTCTTATTAAAAATTTATTTATTTCTTTTTATAAATTTTTTTTAATTTCTAGATGCATTAATTATTTTTTTATATGTCTTTACTTAATTATTTTTTTTAAACATTATTGAGAAATAATTAAATAGATAAAAAAATAAGAAAAATATAATTTTGAAATGATAGTATAATTAATATATATATAATATTATATGATTAATTAAATTAGTTATTTTTCTCAGCATGAAATTAGTTAAAAAAAACTTATAATTAACGACAAAAGAGTATATTTTTATTTTTATTTCTTTATTTACTTAGTACCATAGCATCTGTAAATATTAATTACTTTTTCTTCTTTATCTCTTTTTTTTCTTCTCACATTCCCTAAAATTAAAGTGTACTTGTGGTCGGATAAGTTTTTTTTTTTTTTAATTGAATAATGATTTTTTAACAATTAATTTTTTAAATATTTCATCAATACCTTTTACTTTTTTTGAAACTTTCACTTTTTATGAGATGATAATACTTATCATACTTCTCTTCTCTCTCTCGTTAAATGTTGAATAGGGTTTTAAAAATCTTTTTTGTTTAGAATTTTCCTTTCAACACGTCCAACCCAACCAAAAGACACGCTGGTTAGCGTAAGATCTAAAGAAAGAATTATTAGAATTCTTAAATTTAAATGAATAATTGTAAATATTCCATCACAACTTTTTTTTATTAATCCTCTTATTTAAGAAAAAATATCCTATAAATTTTTAAAATTATAAATTTACCTTTTCTTTTTTTCTTTGATAAAACTTATCTTTTCTTATTTAATAGTTTATATAAAATAATTTTGAAATAATTAAAATAAAGATCTTACAAGATAATAAAATATTTTTAAATTAAGCTTTCTTGAAGCTCTCGTATGCATATACTTTGGTATTGAATAGAGAGATCACTGTCAACGCGCTTTGAGAATTAGAAAAACACGCCTAATGTTGTAATTAATTTTCAAAGGAAAAAAAATTGTCATGTACGTGTGGAGAATGTACTTTCATTGGAAGGGGTCAAGACTTGAGAAGGAGTGCCTTCATTAATTTGCTTCGTTTGGTTTAGGTTTTTGATCTCTTGTTCGATGACGGAGAAATACAACATGAATTGAGGGTTCTTGTGACATGAGATAACATTGAGACAAGGGACCTAACATATTATGAGATGACGAAAATGGGCATAGTTCATGGTATTGTGAGTTCTAATCATTGTGATGACATTGAGGCATGGGAAATTCTAATATTTTTTTTTTAATTTAAAAATTTATAATTGACATTTTCATCGCATAGCTCAGATTTATGTGTTGAAATGATCGACACCTCTTGGTTTTTTAAGTATGAGTTGGGGTACAAGAAAAAGTTCATTGTAAGTCTTGAGATGATTTTAGTTAGAATATTTGCATTTGGTGGTGGTGGCTTTTATGTTCTTAATTATCTCAACCCGAACATTTGGTTTCATAATATGACGGAAATAGGATACATGAAGTCTTGAGTTTATGTGGTCTTCTTCTTCTTGTTGTTCTTGTAGTAGACTTTTCAAGTTACTTAGGTAGCTCTTGAAAGAAAAACAAGGATCTGAAGTGACGAAAATAACAAGTTTTTTGCCTAGAGAAAAAACCATTTTAAAATATCAACTGGGTATGTATAGTAAGAACAATTATAGAAGGGGGCTCCATTAAGTGGTTTTATACTAATGGGGACCAGAAAGACATCATTACTTCTCTCAAGAATCAAGTTGGTAGTAGATAAATAAACTAATGTACTAAACGAAACATGTGAAAACGATAATTCGTGCTTAAACATTGAACAATACTTGTCAAGGGTAAATAAATTAAAAATGTATTTGGAGATTAAAAAAGCATATTCAAATTCTGTTAAAACTCGCCATCAACGCACATGTACAAATAAAAGCTAAAACAAACATATTTGAATGTTGCCATGGTTACCCTGTATTGTCCATTTGGTACAAAGCAAAGCAAAAGAAGCACAATATTTTGATGATCCTGCCATGGTTCATTGAACAATGGGCTGCCAACACACATTCTATATTTCTCTGCCAAAGCAACAATGACAAATACAAAACATAATGAATCTAGTAATGGCACAAAACTAAGCTAATGGTTTTGAAGCGTGTCATCCTTAAGTAACTCTTTCCTACTATGTTGGCAAGATGGAAATATTCAAGATTGAATTATTATCCTTCACAAACAGTCGTTTAGAGATGTGTGGAGGGAAAACTTGACCTTCCTACCCGAGTTACTTTCTCCAAACTTAGATGGGCATGCCCCTTGGAACAATTTTGTCTTTGATCCACATGTAAATTGGCACTAGTACGAAGTAAGTGGATGCAATTGCACCAAGAATGAACCGATAAAGAAACACAAATGGATTTACAGACTTCTTTACATCCTCTACCTTGGGACCAAGCTGCATAAAGGCAAATGAAAACATACTTAAAAGAATTGTACTAAATTTACAACAAGGGAACATACTCTTCCAAATAGTGTAAATCATGCTTCTAGGTAAATACTTAGTATCCATTATATAGAGAGAAAAGTGAGGAAAATTATGCTAGTTATACATAATACTTCAGCTCCACTTAAATTATGTGTTTATACTCCTTTTGTTTGAGAATAGTAAGTAGTAAGTATGCATTTGTTTTTGACAAAAGCAAAAGCTGTAATCTTGAATGAATTTAGAGATCAAAAGGAGAAGAAAGAAAATGCAATACATACCTGGAGGGGAGAGTGTCCAGAAAAAGGCTTCACACCTGTGACTGAGCAACCCATGATGAGGCCGTGCCTGCGCACCCCACGATACCATTTTGGACCAATCCTTTTCAGCTTAACATCTTTGAAACCAGCCTTTTTAAACCATTCAATGTACTCTTCCTCCTTGGGGAAGAGCATCCACACATCTGCAAAGAACCGAGACAGCCAAAATGTTGGGTGTACCGGACCAATCACACAAGCTATGCCTCCTATCCTCAGCACTCTGTATGCTTCCGTAATGCCACGCTGCGGATCCGGCCAGTATTCAATACTGAACAACACAATAATAATTCAAACACTAGCAACGTTCTAGAAAATGCAAATTTATCATCTCTATTAGACTAATTTTCCAACCAGTAAACCTCTATTTTTGTTCCTGAGATTGTAAACTTAGTCCTTGATGTTACCAAACTTGGACTATTGTCTGAGTTTGTAAAATGTTATGATGTGTCATTCATTGTGATCCTTTTCTATGTATTTTTACTAATTAACATTAAGGACTAAAGTGAATGATATTTTGCAACATTTTATAATGTCAGGGACTAAAATATAAGTTTCATATAGTTGGGGATTAAAAGCTAATGCTTAAAATCTCACAACCAAAGTAGAGGTTTACTCAGTTACAACTTTTATTTATTTTTTTTCTTCTAAAGATCATTAAGTTTTTCACATTTAATTGTACTTATAGTTCGACTTACATCAATTTCACATCAAGCTAATCCGATTGATTATATAACTTTTCATCAAAACTAAAGTGCAAATTCAAACAACAGTAGCAAAGTCTTAACCCACTAGTTGAGATCAGCTGCATAGATTGCATAACACCATTGAATTTGGTTAAATACCAAATTCTAAGGAACGTCATTCACCGTAACATCTCTCTTAACAATTTCCTCCAATATCCTTCTTAATCGCCTTCTCCCCCATTTTTATAGGATTAAAAGCATGTAATTTACTCTTCTCATTAGTGCTTTTGGTGGCCTTCTTTGTACCAGTCCACCAGACAGAAACCTATGTTGTCCCCTTTTTCCTTAGTTTGAACGGATGTAAATTTTATAGGATTTATTAATCAGCTAATATGATATAAATATAAGGTCCAAATCCATACCAGGGATTTCATAGTAGTCATAGACTCATCATATCCTTAGATCAGATAAATTTCCTAACAGCTAAAAGAGATCACAAAAACCTCCAAAGGCAAAAAGTGGCAGAGACATTATAGTTAACTTCCAGCAGAGACATATCTATCAGCATAATCAGTTGGAAATGGAAGATCTTCAAGGGTTCCTTCTGCTTAGCCTTGGCAAGCTGGTGAGGCGACTGGTCAAGAATTGTAACATTTTTGGCATCAACCTGCTTCACTATACTGTGGCAAAGCCATTTCCTCCTCCAACATCCACCACTCTCATGTCACGGTCACAGAGATCAGCAGGCTCCAGTGCCCCATCTCTCATATCCTTAGTCCATGGCCCAAAGTTTGTGACATCATCATACACAATAGATAGAAACCTATAGAACCAAAATGCCTCTTTCTTGTGTTGGAAGAACCGAGGTCGAGAAGCAGACCTAGAGAAGGACATGCTGAATGTGGGGGTCAAGTTTTTTTCTGATTCTGAACTTATTATCACAACTCAGCACACGTACCCTTCTTGGAGAAGCACTTGTTGGTTAGAGTTAAAACTAGTGGAGCTATGCCACTAATGAACTTTGGAGTTTTAGCTCCATTGAGCATTAAGGAAGCAAGGATTTATATATATATGAAGAAAGGCTAGTACTATTACACTTCCAATGAACGGCACATTGAGTGGAATTACAACCAAAATCAATAGGAGACAGCTGTTGATATATATTATGTCATGAATTCAAGACAATGACAATTGACAGGAAAAGGATCAATTAGAAGAGAAATGATTTTTGGATATTTTACTTCTCAAAACACTTACTTAATACTCATCTTTTTTCTCATTTCTTTCTTCATATCAAGTCATATTATTTATCATACTTATATTTTTCTTTTTCTTTTTTTATCTCTCCCACTAAGTATCAAACAGAAATTTAGATGTACAAAATATCATTTCTGCTACTGGAATAAGGAAAGACAGTTGCAAAAGAGTGTTAGTGGTAAAGTGGTATTAGTTAGGGGTGAGCATGACCTTCTCGATCCTTACATTGACAGTGGGAATCAAACTCATATCCTTCTAAAACATGAGTATGTTCTTACCAATTGAATCAACATTTATTGGTTTAATGTGAATTATATAATGGTTAAAATTCATATATTACATTAAAAAGTCATATTGATCCGATCTTATCCCATATATTTTAAGTCTTAATAGGATTGAATTAAAATTTAAATAAATGACCCGATCCAAAATTTGGATCAAACATGAACAAAGACAAAACCATCACGCTCACCCGATCACCCCTATTGTTAGAATGGATTATGCAGAGATAACTTTTTACATTCCGTAATCTTGAGTTCAAGAGCTGGTCTTGGTCTTCAAGAGATCTCCCAATAAAGGAGGTAAAGAGATCTCCAACATGGAACAATGAACTAAACACCAATGCCAATTGGTAATCATATAAGTGAACTAAACACCACACTTTAACCCAAAACCTTATGTGTCTTCTCCTCACTTATATGGTGCTCAACTTCTCTATTTCTATCCGATGTGTGACTTTACATTATACTTGTACTCCAACAAATATGACAACTTCCATTTGGGAGTAAAGAAAGGAGCATTAAAATGGTTGAATTTATTAGGAGATAAAGATGCAAATTTAGTAAGTAACAAGGCGTGACAATCATATTGACAAGGTCTTCCAAAAAGATGACATGCATCCATGAGAATAAAATCACACTGTACCTTGTCTTGATATTTCCTGCCAATTGAGAAAGACACAAGACAGTGTTTAGAAATTAACTTTTACCTCACTTTCCTTGTTGAACAATTACAACTTCGTGTGGATTTGGATGAGTTTGTATTGGCAACTTCAGCTTCACCATGTAGTTTGATACTACATTCTCACAACTTTCGTTGTTTATGATGACATTGCATATTGTGCCTTAGCCAAGACTCTTATTTTGTTAGTGATGTGTCATGTGTGTAGGCTGTCTAATAAGCAAAAATTCACCATGATCAGCAGGAGTGAACTATTCATCATACATGGGCTTTTCCACATCAAATATTGGCTTTTATCCGCTTAACATACGGTTTGGACAATTAGAAGTTATGTGACCAAATCCTTGGCACATGAAACACTTTGGTGGGCATAGATGGGGTTGTGTTTGATACGGAAGCAAGTTTCTTTAACTTCAGAGCAACAATTCTCACTTTTTGTCCTTGGGAACTTCCTTATACTTAAACACACGTTCAACAATTTGGAGCAAATCCATAAATTCATCAGGTTGAAGTTTACATTCGGAATCTGGGATCTCCATTCCAATGTCATTGTTTCATAACATTTTTCTTTTGAATGCGACAGTTACTAGCAGAAGAGGAATCACTGTTGGAATCATCATTTTCTTAACTACTCCTATGTTCTTCTAATTGGGCTTGTTGGACTTCAACATTGGCTTGAAGTGTCAGCTCGTTCCTAAGTATAGGGACTAAATCGCAAATTTTAATTAAGTATAGGGATCAAATGAGTAATTAAATCTTAAAATATTTAAGATTTGTGAATGTAATTTCAGCCACAATGTCAAAGTTTTTGGGATATCTAGAACCGCAATGTGACCCTAATTATCATCGCATTTGTCTGCATTTTTCCTCAATATCAAGAATCACAACAAAAGCATAACTACAATTTAAAACTTTACATGTAATATACTTTCTTCATGTCTTCTTTCAAAATTCCTAGGGGCGTGTTGGAGGAAATTGAGAGATTACAAAAAAGGTATTTATGGGGAGGTGATGTGAGTGTGAAGAAGATTAATTGGGTTGGTTGGAGGAAAATATGTAGACCAAAACATCTTGGGGGCTAGGGGGTGAAGGAATTGAGTTCATTTAATATGGCACTTCTAGGCAAATGGAGGTGGGCCATATTTCACCAATAGGGGTAGCTATGGTGTGATGTCTTGAAGGAAAAATATGAGGGGTGGAGGGGTCTTTTGGAAAAAAATGTCCTAAACAACTCATCCCTTTGGCGGAGGGATTTATGGTTGGTGTGCGGGAGACAAAATTCCTTGAGGTGGTTTGATAGTCTAGAGAGGTGGCAGATTGGTGATGGAGGGAAGGCACTTTTTTGGAAGGATATATATCCCAGTTGTGGAGTTCAAAGATACCACCGAAGGTACAGTTCCTCGTATGGAGGATGTATTCCAACAAGAGAAAATCTGGCTGCTAGAGGAATATCAATGCCCTTTTTGCTTGGAAGCTGTGGAATCTGTAGAACACATTATGTTTTCTTGTTCCAAAAAGCTATATGGTCTGGTGCCATTGTTATTCATGGTTAGGTGAACAGTCGGTCTTGCCTCAAATGCACTTCCAACAGCATCGCAGATCTGAGTTCTAATGGTGCTTGTGTGAGAATGATATTGTGGAGGGCAGTGGTGTGGAGTCTCTGGAGGTTAAAGAATGATTGTGTTTTGATCTACAAACTGTCTTGGATAATGTTAAATTCTTCTCTTAGTTCTGGATAAATAATTTGACTGACATAGAGATTGGCACTTTCTCTAGACTTGTCTCTATGCTCTGATCTACTTTTCTCTCTCTCTATTTCTGAACTGCGCTTTTTTATTCAAATTGCAATTGTGAGGATATGTATACACTCATGCTAGCCCATGATAACACATTTGGAAGAAGGTAGTGGTATGTCCACTCGTGATTTTGAGGAAAGAGGGGAATTCTATGGAGTGCTTTAAAGTGATGCTGATTATTTGATGGGAAGGATATGGTTTCAACGTAATAGTTAATGCACATCAAAGTCATCAAAGGCCAGTATACAGCTGATACATTCAAAACACGGTGCTATTTCAAAAGGGCTTGGACATTTATTATCCAACGGTGGGCTGGGAAAACTTTCAAGACTCGAATGGGTGGCTGGATTAACGTTTAATTTTGGTTTTTATGTTGTTCACTTTTTGGTTGCAATGGGTACATTGCATTTAGGATCCATTTACATTTTAAGTGTTGGCATATGTTTTATCTGTGCCAAGATGTACAGGGATGGTACTTCTGGTGCCTTCCTAACTATATTTACTCATAAATACATATTCATTTTGCTGACCAAGAAACTTTCTTAATTCGTATACTTCTATTAACTTGTTTGCAACTATATTGTCCCTCTTTTTCCTTAGGTTCAATGGATGTATATTATTGGACTAATTAATCGACTAAGATGATATAAAGTTAAGGTCTAAATCCATACTAGAGAACTCATATGCAAGAAAGAAAGGCCTTCAAAAGCAAAAAAGTGGCAGAGAAATGAATGTTACCTTCCAGCAGAAACATATCTATCAGCATAATCAGTTGGAAATGGAAGATCTTCCGCATCCCCTTCAACAATCTTGCATTCTTTCAAGGGCTCCTTCTGCTTAGCCTTGGCGAGCTGGTGTGGCGACTGGTCGAGAATTGTAACGTTTTTGGCGTCCACATGCTTCACTATACCAAGAGTGGTGAAGCCAGTTCCACCTCCAACATCCACCACTCTCAGGTTGCGGTTGTAGAGATCAGCAGGCTCCAGTGCCT
>PYAF01000227.1:128212-139499 GCA_007407185.1 Glycine tomentella | reverse complement strand
GCATCCCCTTCAACAATCTTGCATTCTTTCAAGGGCTCCTTCTGCTTAGCCTTGGCGAGCTGGTGTGGCGACTGGTCGAGAATTGTAACGTTTTTGGCGTCCACATGCTTCACTATACCAAGAGTGGTGAAGCCAGTTCCACCTCCAACATCCACCACTCTCAGGTTGCGGTTGTAGAGATCAGCAGGCTCCAGTGCCTTGTCTCTCATGTCTTCGGTCCAGTGCCCCGGGTTTATGATGTGGTCATACACAATAGAGAGAAACCTGTAGAACCAAAACGCCTCCTTCTTGTGCTGGATGAACCTTGGCTGAGAAGCAGGCCTAGATGATGATGATGCTGACATGCTGCATTTGGGAGTGAAGTTTTTTCTGACCACCCTTAACTTGTTACCATGAGACAGCACACCCTTTTGGAATAAACACTTGTTGTGAAAGTTTAGGCCAATTGTTGAGCCTAACCCATTTGGAGCTATGCCACTAATGAGGTTTGGATTTTGATGAGCTCCATTGAGCATTAAGGAGGCCATGGACTGATATATGGAAATGCTAGTAATATTACACTTGCAATGAATGGCACATTTTGTGGAATTATAACCAAAATGGAAAGCAACAGATGATGATAGTTTATGTCATGAAAACAAGACAGGAAAAGGAACAATTAGAAATAGGGTGGAAGTGGTAAAGTAGAGATAGTAAGGATTACGAGGTGAGAGACAAAGACAGGGGATTGGTGGATATGCACCACATAATCCTGGCGCTAGCTGATGCTTGCCACTTGTGGCTTTTCCCATCATCACATGAATTGGCACTTGGGAGTTGTGGCCTTACCATCTCTTGAACTAGATGTGCTTTGGATTTTCTGTATTTACTAGATAACCTCCAATTTATAAATTAGAGTTTTGGTTCTTATATTTTATATTAGGAATCAAATTTATTATCATGGTTTATTTCATACTCAAGCTCAAGATTTGAATATTGAATTATTTGATTAAAAAACACAAATGATTAATATTTGTGTGAATCAATGTTGATATCCTTATCTAGTTGTATGATTTCTTTTAATTTATTTTTTTTATAAAAAACATTCAATTTTTATTTATAACTTTAATTCTTTTAAGTATTATTTCTTAAATTTAATTTTAATTTGTATCAAATTGAAGATACATTTCTTCTGAATAAACTGAATTTTTAGATGATTATAATTGTAATCAATGGTAATTTAGATTAATTTTAATACTGTGGACTTTTACATAAAGATTATGTATCTTAATTTAATAATTTATTCTCATAATTTTCTCACTAATTATAAAAGTGGTATCAATTTAATTTATTCATATTTAATATAATAAAATATTCATTAATAATAATATCTGCTTTTCTCTTTAATTTATTTTTAATTATACATTTTATTTAAATTTAGAAAGAACTTTGTAATCCAAACTTGCTATTTATTTTTTTAACAACGAAATTGATGTGTTAATCAAACAAATAATTGATCAAATTTGCTGTTTGTAACACCCCGTATGCATCCAGTGTATTAATAAGTATTTAATGAGATTAGTGCAGTAATAAACTTTAATTAAAACCCGCGGAAGCGATTATAAAATCTTATTTTTTGATTCATTATGTATGGTACGCACAACAACTAAATAAACAAAACCCAACACACTATAGCCAGCCTCGTTGATCTAAAACAACATAAAATAATGACAAATGCATCAATAATATCTCTACAGATATATCAGGAGAAAACCACAGATATATACATATATACATAATCAAGACACTCACTGTATCTATACAAAAGAATAAGCACCAAGTGCCCTGATCTCAAAAATCACTTCCTCACATGAGGGCATACGAAACATATAGAGTCCATATATAAAATAGAACCAAAACATGTGTACACACACATCTTCCCTCACAGGGGTACAAAATACATCAAAACCAAAAGAAAGGAGCCACAAAGCTCTCATCACACTGCTAAGCAGCTACATAGGATCTGTCTCTACTGGGGCCTCCCGCCCTGAGACCTATCATCCATGCCAGATGAATCACCTGCAAAAACGTAAACTCCACACGGGGTGAGATACACATCTTAGTAAGCTCAGGGCTCTTGGAGGCTTCTCCTCCCCCCTGGCTCACTTCCATGATACACCACATCAAAGGCATCACACTCACAACAATACATAGTTATCATCTAGCTCTAATATATATCCGCGGCACTACGCCCGCCACAAGATGTATCATCATCAGCATTTGAGACTCTCAGTCCCCAGTGTGAGATAGGAACTCACACCCGTGTCATCCCATCGGGAGCTACCCCTTTACACATAGATGCACGTATATGGCACCTCTGAGAATAGGCTTCAACCGCGACGGGACCACCTATCTCTTGGTCTTAAGGGATCATCATCACCCTTTACGTGAACAAACCAAACTAAGAGGTGCGCTCTACTCCTAGGGAGGTTCATATCTATCTAACTGGCCAGAAGATCTATTCAACAGGTAACCATACACACAAAGCATAGAATCATGCATACATATTATCATGAGAAAATTGTCAATGCACATGCATCATGTATGCAACCGTCACTCCCTCAGAGTATGGTGGAACACAGGCAGTGGGAAACATTCCCTAAGAGCGAAGAACTTACGTGGCAAAGCCGTGCTCTGCAGTTCAACCCCAAAACCATGGTCTACGCCACTGACACCGTCGGTGTCACGCCCTATACAAAGGCACACAGGCACAATCAATAATCAATCCAACCTTATAAGGCATAAGCACAAACAACGGTTCTCAACCATTTAGATGAAAGGAAACATCATTCATTTCCATAAAAACCCCTTAGTCCTCTAACTTAAGGTTATCCGAACTAACCAATTCAATAGACAACTCACAGACCCTCAGCGGTCTATCTCGGCCTAACCAAGGCACTAGAGTTTCCCCAAGACTCGGTATAAGCCAATACAAAGAGCTCAATGCTCTATACAGGCCAACACTCAAAGATATACAACATGACTTAAACGGTTTATTCCACACAATTCACCATTTCTATAGCCTCTCAAGCACATAATGAATAAGTATCAAGGCTTATGCATGTTCTACAATCATCAATTAACCAACATATTACCTACACATGCATTTCTCAGAGCCAAAAACCATAGTCCATGAAATCAACATTTCAAAGCTAATCCTTCATCACAACAACTTTTTAAGCATACTTTTCTAAAGGACCTAAGCCTAATTCTAACTCTAACTCAAATGTGTCACTATTCATCTCAAGAACAAAATCACAAATCAAACGGTAAAACTCGAGTTTCTTACCTCTAAAATGATAAGGAAGGCTAGTGGACGACCTTTCCAAGCTTGGGTGTCCGAGAATCGCCTCCTTTTCCCGCCAAACGCAAGTTTTGTGAAGTTCTCTAGAGAAAGACATATCTCCGTTTGAAGGTTTTTAGGGAAAAGTGATGAAGGATTCTAGCTCATAGGGTAATTCCCTACAAGTTTCATGTTGAAAGGGAAGTGTTTTGATGAACTTTGGTGAAGATAGGAAGCTTCCCTAGGCTCTAATGGCTTAGAGGAAGAAGAAATGGGGTTTTTTGCCCTCAAAATCGCATGAAATGACCTTTTATAGAGGCCCTGACAGAGGTCTTGCTCTGATGGCACCACTCTGGCACTATCGGCGCCACATTCCAGAGAAAATTGACTTCCTGGAGTACTTCTGACACTACCAACGCCATTCTGACGCTACCAGCACCACATTCCAGTGCATCTGGCGCTGATGGCGCCACTCTAGCACTACTGGCGCCAGATTCCAGTGAGAAATGACTTTCTGCTGCAATCTCACACTATCAGCGCCAGTCTCACGCTATCAGCGTCAGACTCCAACCGTCGCTAAAGTCATCGCTAATTTCGTCACTAATACTTTTGCGATAGAATTTTATGAATTTAAATTTCTCTTTCTTTCTTTTATTTATTTAGCCTAGGTTATTATACTGTTCCTCATTTCATAGGTAATGTCTATTATTACTTCCATGTTTCTATTACCACACTTATGCAAGTAATTATTTTTAACATATCCTTGTTACTAATTTAGTTAACAAAAGAAAGCCATTTATAGAAGTGACCATAGCTATTGGAAATGGACTGACAACAAAAATACCTCAGCATGAATGATATGCTTTAAAAATTAATAGTCCTATCATTTCCCCTGTTAGGTCTGGTTAAAAAAAAATCCGTTATACTAGTAATTTTATTTTCTTTCCTATAAATATATTTTATAGAAGATAATCATGTTTGAATTACCGTCCAAGTATGAAATGTGCGGCCCCCCTTAAAGCAAAATTAATTGGTAAGTTACCTTACAAGTTTGCTTATAAATTGAGTCGGCCAAAGAGAGTTTTGAGTTGTTTAAGGTCAATTTCAACTTTTAACGTCTAACCAATGTTTTAGATAACCACAGAAAAAATATACACACTAAAATAAAGCCTTAGCCATAGAGGGGAATCGTAAATTAAATACTATGAACGAAATATATGTATGTATATTTTGCTGTTGTATGGGAAACAATGAACATATTATTCAGTCCTTAAAAGGCTTAAACTACTAGAAGAGCTTAGATATGATCATCATACAAATTAGCGTATTACCATACTAAAGACGATGGAGGTATGTAATAAGGTTCCTGTATTTTTAGAAGGTTTGAGCAAATCAAGGTTCCTGAACTTCCTGTATTTCAGATGGACTGGTAAGTTCCAGTATTTCAGATGGTTTGGGAACTTCCCTGAGCTGGACGGAGTTTTCGAAGCAATTGAAGAAACCATAATGAGGGAATTTCTCATACCATGTATCTTCTCTTGCGTGCGTGTCCCAGTGTTCCCCAGAACTGCTCTGGCCGTACTTGTGAATCCAACCAGAACCATTGTGTTGCTCACCCCAAGTTCGGTTCCAGCGGTCTCCATGCCTACCTTCCCACCAGGTCTCCCCCTGCTTCACACCATTAGCATTTGGATCAAAATTTTCATCCCATTTGTCACCCCATTTATCCCATCCACCATCCACAAACCGCTCGGCCCATTTGTCGGTGTATTTTATGCTCCCACCGTACCCGTCGTATATGCCACCCCACCTGCCAAATCCATTTTATTTGTTTTCATTAGAATCTCAAGAAGGAACCTCAAATCAGATACACAGCAGATCAGTACGAAACACTGACAGAATTGAATGCAAGCAAAGAATAAAGGTTACTCGTATACAACCTTTCGCCTTTTTATATCATGGGAGAAAATCAAGCTTCGTGGAAAAAAAAAAACAAATCGCATAAAGCTTAGAACAACATATTCGAATAATGCATACTATAAAATTTTCTGAAATACTCTGATGAATTCGTAGCTTTTTTAGACAGAGTAGACAATAGACTGTGAACACATTTCCTTGAATTCATACAAATGTATTGCAGACTTGTTTTTGGGTTTGATAGCATGGAAATCATAAACCATGCTCAAAATAATTCAGTCTATGTCATCATGTTACAAGCTTAAGGCCTGTTTGTTTTATTTTATTTTATTTTCCAATGCAAAACTGCATTGGACAGGAGAAACTGAGTTTTTTTAATCAAATATTCTAAAATATTGTGCAAAGTACCATTTGCAGTCAAAGGAATCTTTTACACAAACAAACACTTTAATAGATTATTAAATATTTAAAAACAGTGAGGACTAAATACTATAAAAAAAGAACATTGAAATTAAAGCTCAAACTCTTAATCTACTTTTCTTGACAATTACCTTTCATGCCAAACATGAGCATGTCCAGGTTCAAGCGGTGTGTTTGGGTCAATACTGCACCACTTGTGTGCCCATTTTTCTGTTTGACCAGCAGCATTGTAACGCTCCCCCCATTTTTCCTGCCACTCATTACCATTAACATTTCGTCCCCACTTGTCTGCAGTTTTCTCAAAACTCATAAGCCCATTTTCCTGCAAGCGAAAACCATAGTACCATACTTAGTATTTATCTTAGTGAAATAAAAGAATCTGTTGTCCAAGACTCTATAGGTCAGACCTGTGAACGCCGAGGCTACAGCTACAGTTAATGCATTAATAACTGGCAAGCTACACTAGTGACCGATTTCACAAGAGCTTAAAAAACATGTGTCCAATTCCACAGAAGAATAAATATGAATGCACGCAGTGATAATGCTACTAGAAATATGCTACTGATCATATTTTCAGCAAACTATCATTATAATAAGAAAGGCATTTTAAATGCAAATTAAAATGTGTCAAATTTTGCTAACCAGACACAAGGATTCTCTCCAAAATTCCCGCCAAATATTTCCATTTGCATCACGTCCAGATTTCTCTGAACCAAGTTCCTTATAGCCAAAATCATCAGAAGCTTCCCAATACTTCTCTTGCCACTCAACAGCTTTGTCAGCACTAACACCTCTGGTCATTGTCCATCTACAGATCACGCCATCCGGTCTTTGCTCAATTCCTGTCTCTTTCCACCATCTGGATCCATCTGGATTCACTCCAATAGCTGATGATTTATTTGCCTCACTGAGGGCATGTGCTGCTTCTGCTGCATAATCAAAAGACGATTCACCATGTATCTGTTCCTCTTCCAAGGAAAGTGACAATGAAGGTGATTCAGAAAGTGACTCTGGGTCTGATGTAGTTTCAGCTTCCTTAACCTCTAAAAATGACTGAAAGGGTGGAAGAGTATCACTATGTTTGCTTTGAGAAAGTAAACTCTCAAATGGAATGGAGAGAAATTGTGGTGTCCACTCCTTCTCCACAACCGCACTGGGCATGGTTGGACGACCAGAAGACTTGGTATCTAACTGCAGCCCACTGCCATCATCTGAAGGAACATCACTCTCCACAGGGGGTGTCCAGGACCAAAAATCAGGGCCAGGCACACCATTTCCCCTAGTTTCTGACTCTGACACACGAATACCCCCACTCTGCACTCCCATTCCTGAACCTGATTCTATCATATGATATAAAAAATGAACAAAAGAATACATCAATATACAAGAAATCAACACTAAAATCTCCCAAACACAACATCCATTTACAAACAAAACTAAAATAAACCATTTGATTTCCTAGGGAATAAAATTCACATGTAAACTCAGAAATAGCATGTTCACAGAATGTTAGACTACAAACTTCAAAGATTCACGCAATTCACATACCAAGTAACATCAATTTCAAAGGTAACTTCAAATTTTGATGAATAAATTACAAGAAGTCAAAATACTAACATCTCCGAAGTACAATATCCATTTAGAAAGAAAACTATATTAAGCCACTTGATTTCTTAGGAAAGAAAATCCAAAAGGAAAATCAGCAAATAGCATCTTTACAGCTCGTTAGACCACAAAATTCAAAATTCACGCAATTCACAAACCATGCAACCTCAATGCCAATGCTAGCTTCAAATTTTGATAGAAAAATATTAAATAAAACAAAATACAAAGCCAGCCAAAACTTAATCGCAAAAGTAAAATAAAATAAAACAATAGAAGCATTTATTTCCTTGATTGTTTTTTTCCATTCTTGATTGCAGAAGCCACGTGTCGGTATTCCAAGATTACTAACGACAACTAGAAAATTTGATAGAATAAAATAGAAAGACAGCCAGAATTCAATTGCAACAAATTAAAATAAAATAAGCCTTGTTTTTCTTATTTAGTTATTGCTTTTCTTTTTCATTTCCACGATTATTGTGTCAATAACATAATAAAGGACTTAAAGAAAGAAAGAAAAACTACTATTTGCAGAGAAGAGATCGAAAGAGGCAAAATTCAGTTTTACCGTCTCGTCGTTCGTCGTCGGCGGCGTCGTGGTGGCTGGAATCGGCGGCACTGCGTTCCTGAAGGAGTTGCCTGGCAGCGGAGATGGCGGCGGCGGCGCGATCGATGACCTGCATGCGCTGCACCCTGTCGCGCTCTTCGGCGGAGACTTGGAGGAGCTTCTGGAACTCGCTGGTCTTCTTCTCCAAATCGTCGTTGTTGTTGTGATCAGTATTTGCCGCCACGCGCTCCGCGATTGAGTTGAAGTTCGCGCTCTTCCTCTCTCTCTCCACCGCCTTCTTCCACATCTCCAAATACGACGTCGCTTCTCCATCTTTTCCTCCTCCGACACTGGCATTCGCTCTGACTCTCACACTCGCGCATCTTCTCTTTCCTTCGTGCGGGAGAAAGTGCACCCAACGGTGCGGTGCACCCGCGGCGCAGGTTCCTAGGTTCATGAAGATCAGAGCGTGTTAGCGTGTGACTCAGGAATGGCTAACTTAGTGTGAGTTTGAGTGTGAGTGAGTGAAAGTGAAACATTACATCAGTATTTATACGGAGTTCGATCAAAATGGGAAGGGTAAAATGGTCAGTGGTAGTCATGTAAATAAGGGAAAATAGGGAGGCTTATTTTATATTCTTCTTTTTCGTAAAGGGATCCGACATTTTCTTGGGTTTCAAGAGAGGAACCAATGTATTTGGGTATCCAATAAACTTACTTTTACAAACCTCCAAGTACTTTCTTTCTTTTTATATCTCCTTCTACAAGAAAATGTTTCTTCATATCTATGTACTATTTATATTATGTTAAAATTATAATGGGAGTTGTCATGTTAATGTTAATAAAATTATTTAAAAGAGTGCTGTAAGATGGTGTTATTATTCAGCAAATAATTCGTACAACCATCGTTTTCATTTATCAGAAAAAAAATCTAACATTTTTTTATTCTTAAATATAAATATAAGTAAATTTTAAATATATACTGTTTTATTTAATGAAATTATCTTTAAAATATCATTCATTTAATAAAATATTTATACCTGACATCAAATTTCATAAAGAGTGGTTTAGGAATAAAGTGTATTTTTTATTGAAATTGATATAATTATTATCTATGAAATCAAATTTTTTTGGCTTATAAATAAGAATCAAGGGTGTAACTTTTATATTATATTTTATAATTATTTATATATTTTGACATAAAATGAAAGATAAATATTGTGATTAAGATTTTAAAGGTGAGAGTAATTGAATTCCAAGCACCGGACCCCGATATCATTTTCCACTTTTAACGGTTTTCGTGATTTCATCTGTTTCCTTTAACTAGCTTCAGCGTGAGGAACGTGACATGCAAGAAGATGGACGGTGGTGACAATCACTCCTATTTTACAGTGATGGTTTTCTCGTACTGCATGATGATTGTGTGGGACGTAGAGACGAGAGAGATAAAGAATAAAGAAAAAAGGTGACAAAAAGTAATAGGTCATATGAAGAAACAGAAAAAGGGATTATAATAAAAGAGCAAATATAAAATATAATGCGTTTGCAATATTATTTTTTCCCCTTTTATAATTGAGGGCCAATAAATGCGCATAGAGTGAATCTACAGATTCAGTTGTTGGACAAATATATTGGATTGGGTTATTGCCTGACTACCTGATGCAACGTGGAATTCAATGGATATTTGATGCAACGTGGAATTCAATGGATATTTGTTGAATATGTTAAACTCTTCCACAATGAGTATCTAAATCCCATACATCTTTGTTTATTGTCAACTACATGAAGGCACATTTAGACAAAGTGGATTCTGGATATATATATATATATATATAAATTATGTGATTATTACAAGATATAACACGGTCTTAATCATTTATCCATAATGATACTTATGATATCTTTTCTTTCTAAAGATCCCCAACAGAGTTAGTTTAAACTTATTTATTAAAAAAATATTTATTTAATAAAATATATATTTTTTTTTGTTTTCCTAGATGGTTTATGCTTTAAAAAAAATCATTTAGAAAAAACACATATACTAGCATTATTTTTAACATTTTCAAATCAAGTTTTCGAAACGTTAGAAGACTCACCCAATATCCATCCAAAAGAAAATCTACACAAGATACTCCTTACCATTCTAATTACATATTTCCGGAACTTCATGAACTCTCTCGAAAGGTAGCTTATAGTGTCTTCCATGTAAGGGTAGGTTCCAAATATAATTAAAAGTAACAAAAGAAATCTAGGGGTGTAGTTAGAGAAAATGATACATGCATCTTTTGTATTTAACGTGTGGATTTCAGCCCAGCACGAGGGGACTTCGTACTTTCTATTTATACCTCCCATTTTCTAAGTACTCTCCCTCTCCTCTTTGTTTTTATTACCAATAATACCCTTCTTAATGTCTTATACAATATATCATGATTCTGCGTCTAAAATATCAAACAGAAAAATATATATATCATGATCTAATATAACATTGAATAATGCATTTAAGACTTCATTCAATATTTTGTCTCTAAAATTCATTTTACAGGAATTATTTTAAGACATTCTACTAAGACATATAATATATAATTAATTTGAATATCATTATTAAAGATTATATTTATAAAAACAATATTTATTAAATTTAAAAATATAATATATGTTTATTAAATGTTTGACTTTAATATAAATCTATACAAAGAAACTTAATTTTTAAAAATTTAATACTTATATTTGTATGATTGTACATATATACATTAACAATTTTATTTTTATTGTTTGAAAAAATCAATTTATAAATAATATTTTAAATAGAAATTTTAAATTTATATTATTATAATATACTTAAATTAATAAATATATATAATTTAATCTCTTAATTTCTAACTTTTAATAGTTGAAAAAAATTTGGTCAAAAAAATAATTCAAAAATATTATTAGCTATTGGTATTTAGATGAAATAATAATTAAATATTGAAATTTTCAGACTTATCAACATTATCCCGTGTAAAGTAAATAATTTGGATCTATAGGTCCGTGTATATGTAAGAACATAGATTAGATGTTAATTTTTAAATAAATTTTCATACCTTAAAGGATTAATCTCTGATTTCAACCAAATAATACAATTTTTTAGAGGAGTAAATAATTCGTTTAGAAGCATAAAATATTAATTTGGCGCGTGGGTTCAAATATTTAGTAAATGATTTATATACATTTTGATGGTAAAAAATGTTGACAGAAGGAAATTTTTTTTTAAAGTTCAAATACTTATAATTTTTCTTTCAAAAGCAAACCCACAATACAATTAGGTGGCTGAAAGAAAACTGGAGGGCTAGCAAAACCTTTAGTAGACCTAGCTAAAGCATGGGTACCAAATTAGCTTGCCTTCTAACAAAACTGGTTGACACGTTTGATAATTGATGCAGTAACTCCCTACCACTATTAATAGTATTTCCATATTCAGTGGTATCATGTGTGCCATG
>PYAF01000227.1:111039-128112 GCA_007407185.1 Glycine tomentella | reverse complement strand
AAAAGCAAACCCACAATACAATTAGGTGGCTGAAAGAAAACTGGAGGGCTAGCAAAACCTTTAGTAGACCTAGCTAAAGCATGGGTACCAAATTAGCTTGCCTTCTAACAAAACTGGTTGACACGTTTGATAATTGATGCAGTAACTCCCTACCACTATTAATAGTATTTCCATATTCAGTGGTATCATGTGTGCCATGGTTCACTCTAATGGAAACTGTTTGACAATATTGATAGCGACCTTACCCCAGTGACGGATCCAAACTTCTAAAGAAGGGTGGACACTCACAAAATATTAAAGTACTGTTGTTTCAAATATGTCTATTTTATTGTCCAACACAATACTACCCACAGCAGAATAGTACATATTGCAGGTTAAACAAAAAGAGATAAAAAGAAAAGAAAAGAAAGAAGACAAGGATTATCTTCTTTTTTCTTTTTTAATTTCAGTACAAATCAAATTGCATACACAGTTGCCAACACCATATTCCTACAGTAGAGCAGATGTCTTGCTATAAAGGATATTTTCCGATACATATTCAGCTAAACCTTCACAAACAAAAGGAAGCGCCACACAGGCACAATCCAGAATACACTTGATTGATTAATTACAACTAATGTGGAAAATATAGATCACTGTTCTCCTTTTCATGAATTATTAAAATTAGTATATATAAAGGAAGCCATTTAAAAGCAAATAAAGGACATGAATAAGACAGAATAATCAACCTACTCAAGTGAAATTCACAGATGATAAAAATAAATTTCAATCAATTAATGGTTAAATGATAACAAGTACTAATTTTTTTGAATATGATCCTCCTAAAGTGACTAATGACCTTCCTAAAGTTCATTTTAGCTTATTTCAATATGCTAAATGGGAAAGCTAATAAAAAAAAAAGCAAAATGGGAAAGGTAATCAAAATAAGCTAACATAAGGATTACATGCCATTTAATAAGATTAACCTATCAAAAGCTCTTATTTGATAAGCACTCAATTAAGTTGTTTATCCAAAAGTATCCTTGATCATACAAGAACAGTTTGTAAAATATTGTACCTACCACAACTACAATGTGAGTTCCAAGTAACAGGGAACAAATGGCTATGAACCTCAAAACTATTGTACCTACAAGTCTACCCCATCTAACATAGAAAACTAGCACCATTTCACCGCTTGACATTTTTGCTTTAAAAACTAGCACATATTCATAATTTTGCTTTAAAACAAAAAAATCAGTATAAAAAAAAGAATGAGAAATCTGACACAAAATGGGTGAAGGGCAAAATGAAAAATCTTACATTTAAATCTGAAAATTAATTCTTCCATGATGCAGAAATAACCCAAGGCAGCTTCAACCCGAAATCGATTTTTCCCATGGTGAATCATGTTCCCCAAAAGAACCAAAATCATGGTCTTACAAGAGTCAATTACTACAAAAAGGGTAATCAAATTCAAAGGTACCCAATAATAAAAGTTCAATTTTTTTCATGGCATGGACAAAATAATAAGAAGAATGATAAAAAAAAGGGAAAACCTTGTAGTTGCAGATGGGGCAGAATGGCAGATGACTTTGACCCGTGCGGTCGTGCCTTGCATGCCGCGTGCGTGATGTCTCGGACTGAGATGGAGTCACTGTCATTGATCATGACCATGAGCAGAGGCGGAGGACTGCATCAGAGTCTCGCCACTGGCGTCGCCGCATCGGAGTCTCGGCCTTGTGTTACTGCGTTTGCGTTGGAGAAGAGAAGGACTTGTGAGAAGGACTGTGTCTGCGTTTGCACAGGCCATATGTTAATTTTTGAAGAAAGGGGTATTTTGGTAATTTCACCCCAAAATTTAAGGGTGCGCACTTATCCCCCTTCTCTTCAACGTTGGTCTGCCTCTGCTTACCCACATCCAACTCCTTCAACCAGCACAAAACCTGAAGCAATGCCATGGCTTCACCCTTATTAACTCATGCCATGCAATCTATTGTAGAGGACCTAGCTTGAATAAACTACCCTTGCTCATCTCGAAGACACATTCCAATACCAAGTTGCTTCTCTGGCTCAAAAAGTGTCCACAGATAAAGTGATAAGGGGATTATTGCCAACCTTTGATCATTGTCATGAGATTGTTGGTGTACCATTCCAACTTGGGTATTCATACCTTGAGCGCTTCTCCACTAGGAAAGAATTTCCTTAGCTCGATGAACAATATGTTCCATCGAAACAACCACCTCATCCCATAATTTTGTGTTACGAGCCCTCCATAGACTCCATACGACCATCAATAATACATGCATTCTCCTCATCTAGCTTTTGTAACATATGAAAGAATATATGGAAAACCCTTCCATCTTAGTGTAAAGGGGGTCAATAATGTGCCACAAACTCATCGAGATCCAACAAAGTTGAGCTTTCAAACACCCTTTAAAAATATGTCAAAAGTTCTCCAAACCTTCCTAGCAACTCAAATTGCAGGTTCCAGGACAGCAAATACAATTACTAGAGCTTAAGCCAAGCTGGCAAACAATCCCAAGCCACCTTCCATAAGAAATGTTTGGCCTCTGGAGGTAGCTTCAGTCTCCAAATTAAGTTCCTTCAAATCACCTCCAACTCCATTAAGTTCTTGAACCAACATTCTCCTATTCCATAATAAGTGAACTTACAATATATCTACCATTTGCACTCCATCTCCATACAACCTTGTCCTCTCTAACAGAATCCAAGACTTCCATGGAAGAGAAGAAAACAAGTAGAAGAAGCTAAGGAGAAAAGAGAATGGAGGAAAAAATGATTAGCATAGAAAATGAGTGTTAGCTTACAAGAGAAAGAAAGGACAGTGAGTTATACAATTGGTTACTAGAATAACTAACTTGTAACAAACTAAACTGACTAATAGTTATATCTATGCTAAGATCCCCCTCAAGCTAGGAATGGATATTGGACATTCCTAACTTGGAATACAGAAATTGAAAAGCTCCAGGCAGCAAATGTAACGCCTCAATTTACCATCCTATTATTATTGATTTTTAATAAAAAATTCTTTTCGATTTGCTTAAAAAAATACCAAACCAAAAATTTCCATCATTAAGTAATACTTATAATTTCGAAGTAACATAAGAGTACAAAAGATTTTTCCTCATTAATTGATATTTGTAAATCTGATGTACAATAAAATACAAATTGTTATTAATTATGTTACACAGTACAAACAATTGAAACACTCCGTAAAGAAATACATCTTTAAATACAACATCTTCAAATAACACTTCTTCAAATGAAATCCTCTACTTGTAGACAGCTAATAGTCTCTCTTTGCTGTTCATCTGCTCACCCGAACAAAATCGAGGTCATAGCAGGTGTCAACCACAGACACAAAAATACAGGGTAAGTTTATGATAAACATAATTTAAGCAACAAAATATATTAATATACAGGTATTCATACAACATCCTCAAAATATGATGCATGATTTTCTTCTTATATGATGCATGATTCTCTTTGATTCTTATCATGTGGTACCAACAGTCAAGATAGCCCCATCCCAGTGGCACAGAACCTATCCGATCAGTTAGGGTACTGCAGTGTTGCAATAGGAAGGTCACTCACACTTCATGTGATCATCATGGGTGGCATGGTCCTCACTGCCAATCACCCCCCAGCTCAGACTCCTTTTGTCTGAACGCACAGACTCAGCATAAACTTCCCTTTACATACCTTGTATCTTCCTATTAAAGCTTGTCAAACTTCTTCCTAAAGGCACCTAGCTTTACACGTGATTCTTCAAGATGGTAGGGTTTCTTTTCTTACTTGATTCAAGCTTTAAAAGGGAAAGATGGAATGAAATGAAATGAAGGTGGTGTGAAGGAGAGAGTTCACATGAGGTTTGTAGAAAGGGGTGGTCTTGGAATTGGCTTCAACTTAGGTTCCTCCTCCTCCCTTTATAGAGTAGGTGGAAAATAATTGAATATTACAAAAATCTCTAAGTCATGATGATTCCTTTACAAGTGTCCCTACACTTGTCAAGATTCTTACAAGTGTCCCACCACTTGTTATAATCTTAAGGTTTTCTTACCTTTCTTCCTTCCAAGTGTTCACTTACTTGGCAAATCATGAAGCTTCTCTATGCTTCTCCAAGCTTCACGTGAATGCTAGAGGAAAAGGGAGGAAAATCTTCATCAAGTGCCTTACAAGTGTCCTAACACTTGTCTTCATCATAAAGTTTGCCTTTACAAGTGCCCACTTGGCATTTCTTGAAGTTTCTCCTACCACTTGTCCATTTTCATGAAGATTCTCCCATCTTCTACATGGTTCACGTGAAGGCTAGATAAATGGAGAGAGATCTTTGCTTCATTTTCATGTTACTTTGTATCCATATCCTTCAAGACATGACACCTTGCTTCCAAGTGTCCTTCTATTTGGCAATTTCATGAAGTTTCTCTTTTATTCTAGCTTATTCACGTAGACAACAAGAAAGGAGAAGAAAATTTGCTTTCTTTCATGCTACTTTGTATAAATATTTACCTAAAGCATGATGGCTTCTTACCCCTTCACCAATGGTGGCTTACAAGTGACTAGATATCTCATAAGCTTTCATGATTGTATCTTATCATTTATGAAACTTAAAATATTTTTCTATTTATCTTTCCTTTTCTTAAAAAGAATAAAATTGTGTGGTTCTCCTTGTGTGCACATGTCACCTTTTCACGAGGAAGAAAAATTTAATTTCATCTTTACTTTACACTTGGTATTTTCTAGTAGGAAGTAAAGTCCAACTTACTTTGTCTTTCCACATGGCATTCATTAAAAGGAATTCAAATTCAATTCAAACTCTTTTACCTAAAGAATAATATTAAATAATAAAACTCTAGAGTTTTTCAGAAACTGACTTCAGTTACAGTATAAATAACTTACAAGCAGTCTACACAGAGTGCTACACAAACCTTATCTTCAAGACTGCTTATGTCTTAATTCTGATTGGTCCGTTCCACTTTTGACCATCAAAATTACTAAACCATTTTCTTAAATAAATCTGTACATCCTACAATTAAGAGAAAATTCCTTAGATCCTACATATCATTTTTCCATATTTTTCTAATGCTTGAATCCTTCTGAATACAATTTCAAAGTTATCACCATAAGAAATTCATAATAATTCTATTCTAGAGTTTCTCGTCACAAACTATTTTGATACTCTGCCAGTCAAGAGTATTCTGTAATTTCATCAAGTTCTCACAAAATCTCTAAGGATATCTGGTCATTTCTTGCCTAAAGGGCATTATGGTAATTTCATCATTCATCCTAGGGCATAATTGTCATTTCCACCATAAAAATCTAGCCAAAATATCTAAGGGTATTCTTGTCATTTCCAAAATATCCAAGGGCATTTATGTAATTTCCACCTTAAAATATCTCACTAAAATATTTATGGGCATTTTTGTCATTTTCACCTTAAGGGCATTTCTGTAATTTCTGATTTAAGAAAAGGGTAATATGGTCATTTCTCTTCAAACATTTCCTTAATGTCTCTAATTGATATTTCACCCAATTAATTCAAATACAGACCAACCAAATTTCTCATAATCTAATATTTACATCAAGAATAATTCATATAACATATATTTGCAGTTATTGAAATTTCAGGGTGTTACAGCAAAGCCTTAGTGTATATATCTTCAAGCTGATTAGTAGAAGTGACAATAAGCAATTTTACAATGCCTTTATGAATCTTCTCGCTAGGGGGGTGTTCGCGGGTCAGTTCGGATCGGTTTTAACCAAATTTAGGACTCAATTCAATCAAATTTGATCGGTTCGGCTTTCAGAAAAAAAAAATTTAAAACCCAAGCCAACCCGTTGATGAACGGTTCAGTTCGGTTCGGATCATCGGGTTACCCATTTAATTTTTTTAGAACTACTATTTTATATCACGATTCTTTCAAATATCCCATACAATTAATACAATATTATCAAATATATGAAAGTAATAAATGGTTCATTTAATACCATCAACATAATATTCTAAAATAGACTTATAATGTAAATTAAAACAAAAGATTTTTGAACAAGATTTACTATAATAGTCTGAATCACAACTGTTTCTTACATACCAAGCTTTGTTATAACCAATTTTGTTGCAACTTGCTAAAACAAACAAATAACAAAATATGATTCATTAATATTATAAACATGGCAAACAAAATATGAAAAAAAAAGGTGAAACAAATAACAATATACCTGAAAGTTTTTTAATAAAACTGTGGATAGTCAATTTAAGTCAATTGAGAACTTTTTTAAAATTGAAAATTATTTTATTTGATCTAATTTTTGGAAGCAATCGAGAACTTTTTTAATTATAAAAGTATGCTATTAAAACTTTTATAACATATGAATATTGTGTTGGTCCCATATGAACTCAAGAGGGGGGGTGAATTGAGTTTTATAAAATAATTAATAATTTAAAATCAAACTCAAAGCAATAATATGGAGATAAGAGATAAAGAAGATACAATCAATTTTAATGTGAAAAACCCAATTGGATAAAAAACCACGATGTCCAAATTGGATAATCAATCCAGTAGACAACTCCACTATGATAATTTTGTGTACAAGAGTTCCTAGTTTCCTAGTCTACCCTTACACAACAATTATCTCAGCTGGTATCTTTGTTTCCCAGCAAAAAGCTCTAGTCTTAATTCACCAAGAATAGAGACAGACTAGTATCCTTGTTTCTCAACCAGACTGGTATCCTAGTTTCCCAGCTAGAAGGCGTACGTCTCAATTCATCAAGAACAGAGACAAAACTAATATTTTAGTTTCCCAGCTGCGACCTTTTTTAAAGTCAAGAAGAAGAATACAATAAAATAGTTACCTTTACGCTTCTATTCCTTAAGCAAGTAAGTACCTTTAAATCCTGATGGAGTGTTGAAGAATCAGACTTGTCAAATGCTTCTAAATGACCTCACAATAATTCTTTCAATGATGCAAACATAAACTCTCTAAAACTTTAATATTATTTGGAATGGAATGCATATATGAACACCAAAATATGTTTCTATTTATACTAATTTAAAGATATGATTTAAACTAATTTTTGAATGCAATCCTAAATATATTCTATCATATTATCCAATGCAATCTTAAAGATATTCTATTATATTATGCAATGCAATGCAATCTTAAAAATATTCTATCCTATATTTTAATGCAATATTAAAAAATATTTTATCCTATTTTTGAATGCAATCTTAAACATTTACAATACCATACCTTTTTTTATTGTCAAATTATTTTTTTAATTTTAATATATATAAATAATAAAATTTATATAATTATTACGGGTTCACGGATCAGGTCATCGGGTCAACGGATCTGTAAATCTAAATCGGTGACCCAACCCATACATGAACTGTTTTGATCGGTTCGGTTTGGTTTTGACCCAAATATATAAATGACCCAACCCAAATTGTTCGGATCAGTTCGGATCAATTCAGGTTCACGGATGACCCGTACCCGTGAACACCCCTACTTCTCGCGAATCAAATGACAATCAATCTCAATGAACTTTGTTCTTTCATGAAAAACAGGATTTGCGGCTATGTGTAAAGCAGATTTGTTATCACAATACATAATTACAGGTTGTTGAAAAACTACTTTGAAATCTTCAAGTAAGAAAGTAACCCATTGAAGCTTGCAAGTAGCACTAGCTAAGGCTCTATACTCAGCTTCTAAAAAGCTTCTAGATATAGTAGCTTGTTTCTTAGACTTCCAAGAAATCAAAGAATTGCCAATATATATGGCATAACCAGTAATAGATCTTCTGGTATCAACACATCTAGCCCAATCAGAATCACTAAAACCTTGCAAATGGATGTTGCTATCAGTAGAAAAGAAAATCCCTGCACCAGGGTGAAAATACAATGAACACACTTCAAATAACCAAGAGGGGGGTGAATTAGTTAACACAGTCTTTTAAAACTTTTCTTTAAAACAATTTGCGGAATTAAAACTTGGATCGTATCACTCAATCACCCTTTATCAAAATCAGAATTTTCTTTCAATCTAGATTCACCTTAGAATGCATGTAATGTCTAAAATGCTTCTTGTTGATTATATAATTTCCAAATACAAGCAATGAAAGAAACACAGATAAAGAACAAAAGACACAACAATTTATACTGGTTCACCTCACAAATTTAGAGGCTACGTCGAGTGTCTTCCAACCAACACTAGGTTAGCGTTTTCGCTAAATCAAATTATTCTTTTACAAGCAATACAAATGATTATCTTTATCAACCCTAGATAAAGATACTGAATTCTAAAACACTATTAGAATACGAATCACAAAGATCCTGAGAACCCTACTCAGATCTTTACCCCTTGAGAATCCTACTCAAGAAAACTTGAAAGAACCAAAATGATTTACGCCACAAAATTCTAAAACATAAATTCTAAAAGAAAGAGTTCAAGAAATACACAACCTGAGATCATTAACAGATGATTGAATGAATGTATGAAGTTACCAATCAATCAGGTTGTATGAATGTCAATGCACAGACTAATCTTTCTTGAAATCTCTTTTTCTCACAAACACACCATTTCCAAAGTCAATAACTCTTTGATCTTCTCACAATATGTGTCTTTCTAAGTAAAATCAATTTCTTGATCTTTTGAATGCACTTAGAACTTTTGGTAAGACTCAATCTCAAAGTATATTTCGTTCTAAAAAATGTTTGATATGTCTAAGTGCAGACCCATAAAGCCTTTAAATAGAAAATTGATTTAACGGACATTAATCGATTATTTTAACATATGTAATCGATTAATTCAATCAGATAATCAATTAATATGTTTTTGAGCTTTTCTAGAAAACTTTCATGAACAACTTAATCAATTAATACGTGATGTAATCGATTAACACAGACAACTGATTTACGAAAACAAGTTGTAGTAATCGATTACATGATAATGGTAATCGATTAAATCAGATAAGCTCATATAGAAACAAGTCTTTGTAATCGATTATGCCTTACTAATAGTTGATTAAAGCAGATACTCATTATATGTAAAATGCACCTAGTAATCGATTACGATTTACCTATAATCGATTAAAGCAGTCAGACATATTTTGAAATGACACTTGGTAATCAATTACAGAAGAGTGGTAATCAATTAAAGTGTTCATCATGACTTTTCCAGGAATTAACACACATATGTAATCGATTACATAAGACAGTTACTTGATTAACACAATGCAAAATCTGATTTTTCCAAAATCATAAGCCATGTGATTTTCTTTGCAAATGCAAGCATTTAATCCTATATACTACACATGAATGTATGTAAATGCAATGCAAGGATCACTAGGCAATGTAATTGAACCACTTAGACAAATTACAAATGCCATCAAAATAATTGGGCATGTAAAAAGTTAAAACTTCAAGCCAAATACTTTAGTCTTGCTTTGATAAACTTGCAGCTCCTACTTCCAACTCCCCTTGTATCTAACACAGGGGACCCTTTGATGTATGGAAGAATCCTGAAAGCAACTTGTTGATGAGCTGAGGTAGGTTCAGCTTCAAACTGACTTAAATGTTGCACAACATAAGTGATATATGTTGTGTTAGTAAGGTAAATCAATCTGCCAAATAGTCTTCTATAGGAAGATGTCTCCTCAGCTAAAACAGGAGAACCTGAATGCTGATGAAGCCTTGTTGTATAATCAGAGGGAGTAGACACTGGTTTAGAACCAAGCATACCAGTGTCATTGAGGATATCCACAACATATTTCCTTTGACAAAGATTGATACCAGCAAGTGTTCTAGCTACTTCAAATCACCTAAAGCACTGTCTAACAATTGGGTAATATTCTGGATTTCAATCAAATCATTACCAGACAAAATAATGTCATCTACATAAACCAATAAGATAGTAATTGACTTGGATCCATGCTTGAGAAACAAAGAATAATCAGATGTACACTGACTGTACCCATGTGAAATGAGAAAAGAAGACAATTTGGCATACCATTGCCTACTTGTTTGCTTCAGACCATATAAAGATCTTTGAAGTTTATAGACTTGTCCAGGTTTACTGATTGCATACCCGAAGGAAGAACCATATACACTTCCTCATTCAAATCACCATGTAGAAATGCATTATTTACATCTAGTTGTTTCAAATGTCATTGATTAACAACAGCTAAGGCCAGTAAAAGCCAGATAGTGGTCAACTTAGCCACTGGAGAAAAAGTATCCAAATAGTCCCGACCTTCTATTTGAGTGTAGCCTCTGGCTAATAGCCTTGCTTTAAATCTTTCTATGGAACCATCAGACCTATGCTTAATTTTGTAGACCCATTTACATTCAATGGTGAAAATATAATGAACATTTATGCAAATAACCAAGAGGGGGGTGAATTGGTTTTACCTCAGAGTTTTTAAATTTTCTTTCAAAAATGCTACAGTGGAAGACTTCAAAGAAGGATCGTATCTTTAAAAAATAATTAAGAAACAAAATTTCTTTACCTTCACTTTTTCAAAACACTTTCACCTTAACCAATCAAATCTCTCTTGTGTTGTTACCAATCTTGTGATAAGAACAAAAACTTAATACTTCAAGAACAATATGAACATTAACAGGAATATTCAAACACACAAGATTTATACTGGTTCACCTCTCAACCCCAGAGGCTACATCCAGTTTTCTTCTAATCAAACCTTTGATTAGAGTTCCACTATAACAAATATAATATTCTTTACAAGCTTACAATGATCTCTTTTACCTTTCCTAGGTAAAATTCAAAATCTAAACCTATAGACTTTTCAAAAGATCTAGAACCAGAGATTCTCTCTCTTTTCTACCCACTAGAAACCTTTCTAGATAAATCTTTAAAGATTACAATTTGTTATAAGAACATTCAGAACAAATACAACACAAAATATCAAACAAAAATAATCAAGCTTATAGTTCAAGAAAGATATCACCTCTTATTCCTCAGTGAATTCAATAAAATGAATTATCTAACCAAATTGAGAATGTATGCAATGGATCTTTCTTGATGATTACTTTAATCAGAAAGCTTGAACAAAACTTCACATCATGTAGACAATTACTAGCATATCATGTATAACTCCATGACTCTAAGAATCTTTTGATTTTCTAATCTCCCTTTTCCTTTGTGTTTTATGAACTCTTGAAAGTGATTTTCTTAGTGTTTGTATGAAAACTTCACAAAATATTTCATATATAAACTCAGTGCAAGCTGTTCTATTTATAAAAAAAACAGACATAATTAACTGTAATCAATTATATCGTCAATGTAATCGATTATTTTAACTGATGTAATCAATTATTTTAACCAGATAATCGATTAAAGTGTTCATCAGGATTCTGGAAAAATGTCAAGAACAAAATAATTGATTAAGTCACCTTGTAATCGATTATTTCAGATGACCCTAGTTTTCTAATACACATAGATAATCGATTACATTCCCAAATAATCGATTATCACAGACAATGTGAAAAACTCATCAATACATATTTAATCGATTACGAATATCTGGTAATCGATTAAACCAGATGAAAATACATTTGTGAAATATGCAGTGACTCAGATAATCGATTATTCCGTGATATAATCGATTATCACAGAACACGTTCAATTCAGTGTTAGACACATTTAATCGATTACGAATCAAAGGTAATTGATTAAAATGTTCATAAGGCAATATGCAAATCCATTCACATGCATTTAATCGATTATATCGTATAGGTAATCGATTAAAACAGTGAAATACAGTTTTTATGAAAATCTAATTGCCTTTATGACTTAACATCTAAATGCTTACTACCATATGATTAAGTATGAATTAATGTATGTATAAATGCATGAATCAATCAAGATTACTGAGGATTATGAGGCTTTAACCACTTGAACCAAGCTTAAGCAAGAAATTACAAATGCCATCAATTGACTGGGCATGTAAAATATCAAAACTTGCATTCTTCATTCTTCTTGATTCCATATCTTCATCTTCCTCATAGCTAACAAATGGCAATCTTATGTTGTGGGAGATTAGTAAGAATCCAAGTATCATTAACTTCTAAAGCCTTAATCACTGCATTCATAGCTTCAATCCAATTAGGATCTTTAGAAGCTACTCTATAAGATTAAGGTTCAACTTGTTGTGTGATGGACAAGATAGCCTTTTGATAGGAAGGAGATAGTATGTTATAAGAAAGAACATAAATGAGAGGATAAAGGGTAGTACCTATAGAGAGATTGGCAGCAGTTGCTGATGGATATGTGATGTGAAAGTCTTTATACTTGGCTGGCCTATGTATTTGTCTCATTGACCTTCTAGGTGTGTGATTGGCTCTTTCTGAAGTAGCAGGATCAAAAATAGTGATATCAGGTTCAGTAACAGGATGATTAGTTGGTAATTCTGATGGAAAATACCAAATTGATCAATGGTAGTATTAAGGGAAGAGGGTGACATAGGTAAGACAGTAATGAGATCTGATTTATTCCGGGCAGTAAAAGGAAAACAGTCTTCATAAAAATGACATTTCTAGAGATAGAAATAGCTCTGGTCTTAAGGTCAAGGGTGACATATCCCTTTGTATTTGGCTTGACACCTAAATAAATAGAAGTAGTAGCTCTAGGATCAAGCTTTTTTTTTGTTGGCAGTTAAGGTACTAGTGAAGCACAGACAACCAAAAACTCTTAAAGAGGTGATATCATAGGAGGTTCCAAAAAGCTTCTCATATGGAGTTTTGTTGCCAAGAAAAGAAGGTATGCAATTAACAAGAATAACATAGTGAATTAAAGCATAAGACCAAAAAACAGAAGGTAAATTAGATTGAAACAACAAAGATTTGGTAACATTAAGCAAGTGTTGATGCTTTCTTTCTACAATACCATTCTATTGAGGAGTTTCAACACATGAAGTTTGGTGTATACATTAAGTTTGGTGTATAATTCCAGTTTCATCATAAAACTGTCTCAAAATGAATTCTGATCCATTATCTGATATAATCATTTTCACCTTTGTATCAAACTGTCTTTCAACCATAGCAACAAAATTCTTTAACTGTGTTTGTGTTTCAGCTTTTGAGTGCATAAGAAAAATCCAAACAAATCTTGAATAGTGATCTACTACAGTGAAAAAATATTTGTAACCATTTAAAGAAGTTACACGATAAGGACCCCAAATATCAACATGTATAAGGGCAAAAGCAAATGAAGAATGAGATATACTACAGGGAAAAGACTACCTTTTCTATTTTGAATGATGACAAGCATGACATACAAACTGTTTATCAATTGTGAGAACATGATAGAATTGTTTTAACATCAACATCCTTTCATAAGATGGATGACCAAGTCTAAAATACCACAAATCTATAGGTGTTTTATTACAAGAAAAAGCTGAAACACTAGCAGAAACAATAGGAACAGAAATAATGATAGAACTTGGATCGTACTCTTTGAGAGTCTAGGAAGCATCTTCAGCCTATAAAGACCTTTCAGTCTTCCACCATATCAACTGTACCAATCTTCTTCAGGTTCTGCATGTCCTGGATAAAACATTTATCATTCATGAAAATTAGCTTGCAAGGCAAGGAAGAAAGAAGCTTAGATTATGAAATCAGATTCAATTGAAAACTAGGTATGTACAAAACATCTTCCAAATAAAGAGACCGAGAGAATTGCATTGTGCCTGCATGAGTTGCAGTGACTGTGTGACAAGTGGGAAGTTTAACAATTATAGGATTGATTTTCTTACAAGAGGAAAATAAATGTGGAAAAGCTGTGACATGATCCGTAGCTCCTGAGTCCAATATCCATTCACTTGGGCCTGTCTTGTTAACACTACAAGTAATGGATAAAACATTACCTTTGTGTGCATTGTTGGAACTAGTGCTTGTACTAATCTGATTCACATGTGAATTGTTGTGAATTGAACTCAGTTGTTGTAGCAATGCCATAAAAGCTTTAAATTGTTGTTGAGTCAACTTCATTTCAGCATTCTGTGTATCTTAATTTTGTTCTGGAGTATAACTATCTCCCTCTTCTTTCAACACATTCATACTATTGATACTCGAGCTTTGAGCCTTGTGAAACTTATATCCAGGAGGGTAACCATGTTTCTTGTAGCATTCATCAATAGTATGACTAGTAAAACCACAGTATGTACAAAGTTTGCTACCTTTCCCAATGGAATTTCCTCTGCCAAAGCCACTTTGATTACTTTTCTGCCTCTGGAAACATAGTTATGTGGGAAACCATTTTTCTTAAAGCATCTTTCAACTGTATGATTGTCTTTGCCACAATAAGTACATGAAAGTACTAAATTCGATGAGGTTGCACTTGCTACATTAATCAGGTTATTGCTTCCTACATATCATTACCGTTAATCTGTCTTTCTTATTGAACAACATAAGAAAAGACTTTAGCTATGCCAGGTAAAGGATCCATCATCAGCACATTGGATCTAACATTGTTGAATTGATCACTCAATCCTCTAAGGAATTACATGACTCGATCTTCCATAACACTAACAAGAGCATCACAAGTACATTTTGGATTGCATGTACAAGCTGAATCAGGCCTATAACTTTCTATTTCATCCCAAATAATACGCAGTCTTGTAAAATAATCAGTTATTGTTTTATCACCTAGTTTGATAGAAGACATATCTTGTTGCAATTCTGAAATTCTAAGCAAATCACATTGTGAATATCTTGATTTCAGATCCTCCCATATGTCGTAGGCATCATCCATCCAGAGAATACTTTGTCTCAGAATGAACAATCCAAGAAACCACCATATTATTACAACTTTTCCAAGCTGGATAAAGAGGATGATTTGATGTGTATTCATGAATAGAACCATCAACAAACTCAACTTTATTTTTCGCACTTAATGCAGTTAGCATTGATCGACTCCATGAAGTATAATTCGATGAATCGAGAATAGGAGAAACCATTGTTGTCGTTGGATTCTCTCCTGGATGAAGGTAATACAGGCTATGAATGTTTAGTGACAAATCTTGTTTTGGTTGATTGCTAGCCATAATGAAGGATAAGGAGCGGAAGAACATGAACAAAGAAGAAAGCAAATATAATGAGTTGTGCAGCAGCTCTTCCATTGAAGAGCTTTGATACCATAACAAATCCAAGACTTCCATGGAGGAGAAGAAAACAAACAGAAGAAGCTAAGGAAAAAGAGAATGGAGGAAAAACTGATTAGCATAGAAAATGAGTTAGCTTACAAGAGAAAGAGAGGACAATGAGTTATATAATTGATTATAAGAATAACTAACATGTAGCAAACTAATAACTAACTTGTAACAAACTAAATTGAGTTATATCTATGTTAAGACTCTCCATGATCGTTTACAAGTGAGATTTTGTGGGATGCATCGACTTCCTTTGTCTCCAACACCGCATTCAGTATGGACCTATCCCACCTCTCCTTCCTTTGACTGATCAAATCACTCATAGTATGTTATTCATGTCAACTATAGGGGTGTTCCCAATGGGAGAATCACTATCCCACAGCCAAACATCCCTCCAAATATTAATCTATGACCCATTCCCCACTTTCCACCTACCCCCCTGTGCCCTTATCATCTCTTTGGCACTCCATATATCCAACTAGGAACCACATACTAATTATTTGGGAAATAACACACCTTCAGCAGATGAGAAATAGATGAGTCTGGTCTATCCACTAGTCTCCATCCTTGCTTTCCTATTAGGGCCATATTAAAATTGTGTAATCTCTAAAGTTTAGTCCACCTTCCTCTTTTTGCATAGTAATCTTCTCCCACTTCATCCATCTGATTCCCTTATGAGAACTGTTTTTAGAACCCCACCAAAACAAATTCAACATACGTTGAAGCTCGTCGATTAGCGAAATTGATAGAAGATGAACACTTTTTTTTAATGGCTTAATACTATTTATATATATTAATTTCTTGATATATTTAAGTATTCTTTAGGTTACAATAAAAAAAGAGCCCTACAATATTATATAATTTTAAGTAACTATTAATTAATTACATTTTAAAATAATCAGTTACTCATATAATTTGTAACAACATTACATAATTAATAACTCTCAATAATATTACAGGCCTTTTCACTACCAAAAAAATCTTACAGGCCTTTTGGGTTTCAACTTATGATGGTATCAATGATTTTTCAATAATAAAAATCTAAATTTAAATAGAAATTTAGTTGTTATATACTCCTAATTCAATACAAATTTAATTAATCAATTACTTTATACAATATATTAAATAATATGATTTCTAAGAGGTATTGGATTAGGATTTTAAAAGACCTTTTTTTTATATAAAAAAAATATTGTTGTATTCAATCAGGATTTTTAAATGATATAAATAAGTCTTATGATATTCAATTAAGATGTTTACAATTTTCTTATGAGGGTAACAAAATTCAATGATATTCAATTATGATTTTTTATAACTTATAAAAAGTCTTTTTGGTATTCAAAAATATACAAATGTCGATTGATTATTTTTTAAAAAGGATTTTGATGGATTTCATCAGACTTTTTAGGATAAAACATCTATAAAACAATTTCACCCAAACCCTTGAAATATTGTTAGACTCTTTTCTTTCTTTTTCTCATCACACACCCTCTTCTCTCTTTAATATTCTTCAAGATGTGTGTACCATATATGTTTCTCCTATTCTTTTGAAATAAAAAAATGACAAATATACTTCTCCCCTATGCACTTTATGTTTGTTTTCTAAATTAGTGTTTGTCTTATGTGTTAAGGCTAATCATATTTTCTTTATACTAACTATGTTTATCACCTACAAATTAAAAATAATTGTAGTAATTAAAAAAATTAGAAAATCAACATATAATTTTAAATCTATTGTTCAAATTCAAAAGTGAGAATGAGAAAATGTTATTGCAAGAAGGATTAGTATAGGAAGACATAAAGCTAAAATCATTTAGCTATTAAAAGATTAAAAACACTATATTGGTTTTACTTTTTTTTTTATCCAAACTTCATCATTTCTTATTATTTTTTTCACTAACTCTTGT
>PYAF01000227.1:72650-91085 GCA_007407185.1 Glycine tomentella | reverse complement strand
TATATGATATTAAATATTTAAATTATCATACAAAATAAATATTGAGTAACTTTTCTATTTTTTATATATTAAATACTTATTTCTAATACTTTTTATTTTTTTTACTTCTTGACACATGATTAAAAAAACCTTGATATACTTGTCAGACATTCGTTTACCTAATGTAAAGGAATTCATTTAAAATGATTTAATAAAAAAATTAGAATTATTTTAAAATATTTAATTTATAAAAGCATGGAAATTTTTTGAAATAGATGTTATTATTTTATAGAAAATATTAAAAATATCAATAAAAGTGAAAAACATGTCTGATCGAGCAACAGAATCAATTGTTTGATAATAAATATATTTTCATTTAGTTTACTTTCCAAGTATTTGTTAAACTACTTAATACATTTTTTTTACAAAAAATTCATAATATTTCTTTAAGAAAATATTTACTATGTTTTCAATAATACATTATGCGAAATTATTATATATATGATATTAAATATTTAAATTACCATACAAAATAAATATTGAATAATTTTTCTATTTTTTATATATCAAATACTTATTTCTAATTTTTTTATTTTATACTTCTTGACACATGATGGAAAAAAATCTTTATTTACTTGTCAGTGGTTCACTTACCTATTCTGGATTAGTTCATAACTTGGAGGAATTCATTTAAAGTGATTTTATAAAAAAAAATGGAATTAGTTTAAAACATTTAATTTAGAAAACAATGTCCAAATTTGAAATAGATTTTATTATTTTATAGAAAATATTTAAAATATCAATAAAAATAGAAAACATGTCCTATTGAACAACAGACTCAGTTGTTTGATAATAGAGATAATTTTATTTTTTATTTTGCAAGTATTGGTTAAACTACTTAATTATATTTTTTATAGAAAATACCTATATAGTATTTATTTAAGAAACTGTTTACTATGTTTTTAATAACACATTATGCGAAATTATTACATATATGATATTAAATATTTAAATTACCATGCAAAATAAATATTGAATAACTTTTCTATTTTTTATATATCAAATACTTATTTCTAATATTTTTATTTTTTACTTCTTGATATATGATGGAAAAAAACATTTATTTACTTGTCAGCTGTTCAGTTACCTATTTATGAATTTGTTCCTAGTGTAAAGGAATTCATTTAAAGTGATTTTATAAATGGGATTAGTTTAAAATATTTAACTTTGAAAATCATGGCCAGCATTTGAAATAGATTTTATTATTTTATAGAAAATATTAAAAATATCAATATAAGTAGAAAGCATGTTTGATCGAGCAACGGACTCAATTGTTAGATAATAGAGATATTTTTATTTAGTTTACTTTGCAAGTATTGATTAAACTACTTTGGTCAGGATGTTATATGGGTGATTGTCGATAGATTGACGAAGTATGCTCATTTCATTCATATTAACATGAAGTACCAATTGGAGAAGCTCATTGAATTGTACATCAAGGAGATTGTTAGACTACATGAAGTGCTTGAGAGTATAGTTTCTGACAGAGATCCACACTACACCTCAAGATTTTTGGGGAAGTTTGCAAGAGGCTTTGGGGACCAAATTGAAGCTTAGTTTCACATATCATCCTCAAACAAATGATCAAATTAAGAGGAACATTTATTCTCTAGAAGATCTACTAAGACTTGCATTTTGGAGGAGAAAAGAAGTTGGAACAAGTGTTTGGTTGTTTTCCCTTAGTGGAGTTCACATACAACAAAAGTTTTCATACTAGCATAAGGATGACATCATTTGAAGCACTATATGAAGGAAATGTAGACTAGTTAATAAAAGTTTAGAGCACCAATGCGTCTAGATGTGAAAACAATTAGTTTAATTAATAAGGAAAAAGGAGAATTAATTTCTCACTCATCCTAATTGTTTTTAGTTGGGTCTAATCAAGGGAAATAATAAACTAATCAATTACTATAGAATCAACTTGAAAATTAGAGCTTAATTAATTGACTAAATAGAAGATTAAGTGATTAAGGGTGGCTAGGAGAAAAAAGAAAGAAAGAAAACCTACAGGACCCCACAAGTGGGATGTCTTCATGACCTAGGATCTCTCTACATAAGAGAGAGAAACATACCCCTCCCCTCTTGTTGGTGTCGCCGATTTTGAGGAGAGAGAGGGTGGCTTCTTCTTTTCTTGCCCATTGCTTGGTTGTGGTGTTGTGAGGTGAAGTAAAGGGCTCTAGTTGTGTTTCCAAACCTTTTCTCGTGCCTTTCTTCATCCTTCTCTTCTCTACTTATTATAGTTATCATCTCATTCTCTTACTTCATTTCGATGGCTATGTCCTAGGGAGTGCTTAAGGATTCAATCCATCCCATACTCATTTTTTTGCTTCTTTGTGTCACCAAGAGGTAAGGGAGGAGTACTTGGTCACTTAGAACCGATGCTTTGATTATGGGAAGTTAAACTGCATTTGTGTTGCGCTTTTATATGTGTTTGTATGAAACTCAAAATTATGTGTTGTGATCTTGTGAATGGTACGTTCTATTTTTGTGAATTCTGGGCACAAAAACGAGTTCCTGGATCTCAATAACCTTGGAAAGCATATATGATACGTCTTATTTGAAGTTGTATAGCATTTGGAAATAAAATTTTAAGTTAGGGCAAGTTATGTACACATACTCCTCTGTTTTCGAAATTTTTAAATTTGGTATTGGAATTTGTGTCTATAGACCTCAAAATAGAAATCACTAGGTCCAAAAACCTAGGATTAGACATAAAATACACTCCATTTGAGTTAGTATAACTTATGGAATCACAATTTCAAGCTTTGCTCTTTTTCGGTAAACCCATCTATTTTGCACGAACCGTACCTATGGGCCTGATTTCTATATATTTTGACCATGGAAATGAGTTCTTTATGTTTGAAAACATAGAGTTTGATATAAAGTATGCGCAAAACATATTTCTACAACTCTTGGAAATTAGAAAATAAGTTTTGTGAATTTTATCAATAGGTGCAGGTAGTTCAGGTATTAGGGCCAAATGGGAGTGGTTTTAGGAAATTTTGAGCCCAAAAATTAGTTTCTTGCATTTGAAAATCTTGAGATGCATGTATGTTTTGTCCTAAATGGATTTCTATATCAATGAGAAAATTGATTTAAAGTGGACAATGATGTACCATTCTAAAAGAGAACAAAGAATAAACATGTAGGAAATGCATAGAATAATGATGTGAATTTTAGAATGTATTGTTTACTTAGACTGAGACCTTATAATGTGAAATTGTTAGAATTACTATGTTATATGTTCTATGACCAAGTTAGTGTGACCACTTGGTAAAGCATGTTGCATGTTATGAATGTGATCTTATCAATAATGGCTGATTATGAACTGTTGCGCTTTGGGATTAGGTCCAAGGGTGTTCGACCCTCGAAAAAATTTACTTTGGATGTCATTTAATAATTTAGTGAACAATTCAAATGAACCTAGGGGATGTTGAGTGGTGATAACCTAACTAAGGGAATTTTTGGTTAGTTCGAGGGACTCACAGGCCTCACTTTGCATTATTGACTAGAGCAGAGCCATATCCATGGTTGGTGAAAGCACCATGTCCTATACCGACCTGTGGTGTGTCCTCCCAATCATCATTCATATGTTATGTAAGACCATGAAGGCGTGAGAGTCTTAGTGGTAGTGTTAGGCCCAAGATAAGAGTCGTGTGAGAGTAGAATTGAGGAATAGGATGTTGTGAGTGATGTATGCTAAAAAACAATACGTGGTTGTTGTTTAGGTCATATGTGGGACTTAATGTTTGTGTTTGTAGCTTTTAAAGGGATGGAGTACTCACTCTCTTGTTACCATTTTTAGGATCTAATCTCGAGTATGACATCGACTCCCCCATTCTTCATTGATTCCATCGAGAAAGGGTTAAATCATGATGATACGCTTCATTTGGATCACTTCTACAGTTTCTTTCGCTATCTTAGTGTGCCAATGGACGCACTAGAGTATAGGTTCCTATAGTTGACTTTTACGTTTGATGGACCCAGCCCATGCCATCTTATTATTGTTTTCCATGCCTGTGCCAAAGGTCGTCTTTCCATCTGAGTCTCCTTCATCCCCGTTGGACAATGCAATGTCCTCTACCAGATTTGATTCTTCATTCGAGGACATTGAGGCTACTTCCTTTGCTCCGATGTCTCCATGATCGATGTTACCTAAGTCATAGGTATCACCCAAGGTAGACTTGGTCGATCTTGTATCTGAGGATGTAGGATGAGATTTGAAGGAGGATACGTTGATTGAGGAGGATCTGTCTATGGATGAGAATGACCTTGTCACGGAGCCTGATCTGATGGAGGAGGACTTTTCATAGAAGTCTTCTTATGAGTCTTACTGGGGAACCTCTTTTCCTTCTGACTACTTTTCTTTTTGGGTACAGTTGACTTCAACTTAGGTATAGGTGACTACTTTAAGTCTTAAGTTTTTTTTCCCTTATATATATATTTTGGGATAGACAAACTTAGGCTCAAACTTTTTGTATCTATTCAGTTATTACTTACTTTATATGATTTTATTTGTTACTTTGGGCTTGTATATGCTATTTACTAGTTTAACTGAGACGCTTATGTTTTGTTACTCATTATGACACATGAAACTTATTTATCTATCTTTGGTGACCATGAAGGTTCACCTATTTATCATTACTCATTTGAGCATGTATGGTTTTATTTATGTTGTGAATGTTTCTATTTTACTCACTCACTTGAAGTTTTAAACAATAAACGATTGCTATGGTTTATTATGCACGTGAAGTGTGGGGAAGGTGTTAGCACCCCACACATCCATCGTGAAGACGTCAACTTTTAATCGAGTGTGCTAAAAATAAAGTGACTTTTTAATTGTTTGTTTTTCCTTAAGAACATGACTTATTTTTTTATATTTTGTTTGTTTTTTTTTTTAGAAAAAGAAAGCAATTTTTTTATTTCTTTTTTCTTTTTGGGAAAAGAGGATAATTTTTTTTTGTTTTTTAGGTCGACAAGGGTTTGTCCTCTCCTATGTATCCCCAAGTGCAATGAGGATATTAGACTTACGTAATTCTTTGGTAGCAAATAGCTTGTGTGTTAGGTTGGCTTTATCTTTTTTGAAAAATTTGTTTTAATTGCGTGAAAAAGAGTTGTTAAGGTGTTGGACCTTAAGGCGATCTCGAGTAATGTGTAATTTCTATGGGGAAAAAGGAGAATTGAGTGATCATTTATTTTTAGTATTTTTAGATTTTTTTTTTTGAAAAAGATTTTGGATTTGCGGTAAACTCGAGTTCAAGCAAGTCGAGGACCCAACATGAAATCTACAAAATCTATTCACATGTTATTGAAACACCACCAAGCGAGTCTAAAACCCAACATGAAGTGTAAGGAACGTAAGCATGTAGTAAAGAAAATAAAATAGAATTGCAAAAATAAATGAATAACTGACCTACATTACGTAATCAAATGGGAATAGAAAGGGATAAAATAGAAGTAGGGAGTACACTTAATAATTGAGGGTGCATACATGAAGAAAGGGAATGCAGTTAGTAGTGCTTATTTCATTTCACAACTGACCTGGTCAGAAGGTAAGTGGATGTAGGTATGAAAAGAGGGGAGTAATCACAATTATGTATTTTTTAGAATGGGTCAGGCCCAACAGGTAAAGGGTTGTGGGTTATGACATGTGGGTATCAATAGCATTATGTATTTTGTTTCATAATGGACCAAGCCAGGTAAGGAAACGAAGTTATGAAGATAGGGGCTGTAAATAGCATTGTGTATTTTTTAAAAAATGGGTTTGGCCTAAAAGGTAAGGAAATGTAGTTTCCAAAACAGTGGGTGTAAATAGTTGAAATAAAGTTTTTTTTTTGCTAGGTTGGAACCAGGTCAGAATAACCCGACCAAACCCGCAAATAGCACCAGGGTTGGAAAACACTTGGTGCCCTTGCAGCCAAAACAGTGCGAGGAAGGCAAAAGCCTCAACAGAGGAGACATGCCCCCTAACGCCAGCAGTGCGGAGGCCTGGCGACACAAAGCCACCGCCAGGGAGATGACGACACGCGGTGGTGGTGCGAGGAGGATCAAAGAGCCTCAACGAAAGAGGCATGAGCTCGTTGACGCCACCAGCGCAAGGGCCAGGCAGCACGAGGCTGTCGCGATAAGGGCGAGGGCGGTGGCGGTGCATGGTGACGAGATGAAACAAAAGAAAAAAGAAAGAAGACAGGGAAGGAAGAGAGGAGAACGGAGGAATGAGGGATACCTGAGAGACCCCTCTCGCTTATCTGATGGCAATGCCAAATGGCGTTGCTGGATTGGTTAATCCCCGTGCTTTGGGATTCGCACCTCCTCTCTGTAATTAATGCCCAAACTCTTTCCTTTTATGCGCTTTTGTACTGTTTCCACTTAACCTAATGGGCTCTCAAAGAGCTCATTCTCTTTTGGAGCCTTTTTTTTTAACTATTCTATTTTCTTCTTTTTTATTTCATTTTATTTTTTTAAAAAAAACTATTCTTTTTTTAGGGAGACTCAAACAAAATTAGGGTATGACAAAGTCTATCCAGAACAACCCCCTGGGTTTGAGAGTAATACTTGTCCACACTATGTTTTCATACTCTATAAAGCATTGTATGAACTTAAGCAAGCTCTCAGAACTTGGTATGAATGTCTTAGTTCATTTCTTGTAAACAATGGCTTTGAAAGAGGAAAAGTGGATACAACTCTATTTCATAAGAACCATGACTCCTAATTTATACTAGTTCAAATATATAGACGACATTATATTTGGTGCTATATTAATGAACCTCTCCGTGAGGATTTCTCTAAGTTAATGCAGGTTAAATCCAAAATGAGTATGGTGGGTGAACTAAAGTTCTTTTTAGGACTACATATAAAACAAACCAACAATGTAATCTATATTCATCAAACCAAGTATGTCAAGGAAGTTATCAAGAAGTTCAAGTTGGAAGATGCAAAAGAAATCAAGACTCATATGCATCCAACAACATGTCTTGGATTGGACGAAGAATTCAATAAAGTGAACAACTCTCAATATAGAGCAATGATTGAATTCTCACTATATTTAACTATGTGTAGACCTGACATATTGTTCAGTGTTGTTGTTGAACTATGTGTCAGATTCAACCAAGATCCAAGGAAAGTTCATTTATTCGGTTGCAACCTTCATTATAGATTTCTTACAAGCAGAAAAACTATGGTGTATTAAAATTTCAATATGCAAGTTAGCTGCTTGTGTTGTTAAACAATTAACAAGTTAGTCATACTTAATTGGTGTGTGTTAGTTGGATTAAATAGTATATATCCATTACGTACACTATATATATAAACACTAGCACTACTTTCAATCACTTGTATAAAAATAGAATGGAATATACTCCTCTGCAATAATTTTATTTTGCGGAAGATCTACATCTACTTGATTAACTAACATACATACATTAAATACATGATATTAGAATACCAAGAATGAATCAAACATCTTATACGTGTGTAGCAATTAATAAACCACGCGTAAAAAGTCGATTCCACGTGTTGAGTAGAAACATGCAAGAACATATTCATTGTGCGTTGGAGGGTCCTATACACTAACAAGTGTTCCGCCATGCAACCCAATTCCCATTGTATTTCACAGCACAACGACTTAGGCGATTGAAGAACCGAAAAACAAGAAAAGAAAAGAAGAGAATGTGGTCAATTTCAACGTTAATCTCATCCTCTCTCTACACCGTGAAGAGAAGCATAATCCCTCTCTCTCCATGCCTTTTCACTTCCAAAACCCCATCATCAATCTCCATCTCCCTCAACAACAACAACAGCAACCACAACATCATGTTAACCTGTAACCCTAATGAAATACCAGAAATACCCTCGGTGCCAAAAACCGAACCTCCTCCTCCGGTTCCAAAAGAGCAACCTGTGGTTCCAACCCCGGAAATAGACCCTTGTATGCCACCCGAAATAGTGACCGATCCTTCTTCTACTCCCTTTGAGCCGTACCCTACTCCCAAACCGGATGCTCCCAAACCGCCGCTATCACCGCCCGGGCCTGACACGCCGCTGCCCAAGCCACCGGATACGGTGCCGCCACGCCCACCGGATGTGGTTCCGCCGCATCCTCCGGGACCGGATATTGTGCCACCGCCAACGACTCCGCCGGATATAACGCCACCCACTGGACCAGCTATTATTCTGTAGCGTACGAATTGAGCATGCCATGCAGAGTAAGAATGGATATATACGATAGATACAAAAAGGCCTCAGCTTTGCTGCTTTTTTTTTTATTTATAGATCACATGTATCGTTTATAGTGTGGGATCACTCACTCATGTTCGAATCTTGTGGAATCACTGTGCCTCAAACTCTCTCTCTCTGAGTATTTAATGTAGCTTCATATCCAGGATTTCCACTCACTCACTGTCTCTGATTAAGCTAGACTCATTCTAGTTAATCGAGTTGATCAACGTGTTCAATTCTCTGCTTTTGTTTAACAAGCTTAATTGTTTAATGCTGTTTTTTTATTCTATAAATACTCCCTCTTATCTTAAATTTTTGTTGTCAAGTTTTTTCACACTGATAAGGTAATAAGGAATTTATATAAATTTAAACTAAAATATATTCATTGCTAATTTTAAAAAATTAATTTCTATACTATTGTTGTTTATTCTATTTATAGTTTGTTTCATTTATAACTGTTGATATTTTTTTGTTTTTTTAATTTATGAAAAATATTATCAAACATTATTGTGCGAGAATAAAAACAATTAAAATTTTGAGGAAAAAAATATAAAAGGAATATTGACTCTTAAGTTGTTGTAAAATAATGGTAACTCTTAAGTGACTAATATAGTAATATAATTCCTAACTAAACACAGTTACAATCTAATAGCTAACTAGCTAATTGACTCTTAAAATTGATTTTCATACAAGAACTAACAGCAAGCTATATAAAGGTGGCAGGTCCCGAACGACTTGTTGGCTAGAGAGAAATATTGGTGTGACTAATTAAAATATTTCTCAACTTAATACTTGGTAGACTCAAATACCTATTTTCATTATTCAACTCAAGCCCCGAAGAGAAGGAAGAATAATTAATGTTACTCTAGTTGAATTTAGTGGCACTCATGCCACCTTTTCATTCGGTATTTTTTTATAGGTAAATAACAATAATTGGAGCGAACTCAGAACTGTATTCACCTAAGGGTTATATCGATAAGTGCAACAGTTGCTTCCTGCATCAACAATGTTGTTTCTGCACCTTTTAAAGCTTTCCGAACATAATTTTACATTCCCGAAAGATCTTAAAAATTTACTTCATTATGCACCTTTTTTTAACTTTCGGAACATAATCCGAAATGTAAAATGTAAAAAATTTAAAGCTTTCCGAACATAATCCGGAATATAAAATTACACTCCGGAAAGGTCTTAAAAATTTACTTCCTGCACCTTTTTTAAAGTTTTGGAACATAATCCGAAATCTAAAATTTACATTTCAGAAAGACATTCTGGAAAGATTTCTAGAATATAATTTTATTGCAAGAAGCAAATGGGGGATATGCAGGAAGTAGTTGCCCAGTATGACTCTTCTAGCCCAATTTGAGGCCCATGTACCTGTGGCTCTTTTCCAGATTGGCTTCTAGTCCATAATAGTCATTACCTCGAGTTGCCCATTCTTTATTCATCACCTGCAAAGAACCCATGTGGTCTTGAACTTCATTTTTTTCTAGCTCATTTATAGAGAAAATCTTAGTGGATTGTGAAATGGAAAGGATAACATGGGAGCAGTTTTGAAATTTTCTTCATTATCGTGTTTAGTTTTTAACTTACACATGCTATATATTGTACTCTATGATTACGAGTCTTATGACCCTTTAGTACAGGTTGACCCTTTAATAGAAGGGAAAAACGATTAACAGAGACTTTTTTCTACACATGTATTACATACACAGAAGGAAGAGAGGGAAAAAGAAAAAGGTGAAATAATCATTTATGTAATTTGTGTATAGGAACTAGGAGGAGTCTGTTATGTAACTCAAGTTCATGCAATAATCATTCAAATTTCAAGCATCGCAAGCATTGTACTCAGATGTTTTCAAGCTCAAGACTGTCACCATTTTCAATAAACAATAAATAACTCAGAAAATTAAAGAGATTCAGTAAGGATAAGAATAGAAGTTAATTACAATAAAAATGTAGCACATGAGTTTCAACTTTTACTTTTAGTTTGAAACATTTCACATATCTACTTTTAAAATTTAAAATTCCATTTGAAAGTCCTATAGTACTGATAAAATCGATCTTGTTAGATTAATACATATAGAACAAAAGAAAGGGGAGATTTTTCCAAAATCAAATCATCCTACAGTTGAAGGTTAACACATCAATAATGTAGAAAATGCAATTTTACCTGCAGAATTTTCTATTGAAATGAATGGATTACCCTGAAGAAGAAATTACAGTTTTCTAATTCTTCCTGTTATAAGATTTACTTTCGGCTGCTGCCTTGCTGGACTGCATGCTTCTATGACCAACCATAGTATCATGATACATGGGTAAATAGAATTCGGATATTTTAGTTGATGTCAAAATTTAGAACTTTGTGACTAGGGACACGGTATTTTTTTTATCGATGGAAATAAAATACAATATCAGAGGGTTTACAATAACTCACACATCATATTTAATCAACTAAATTAGACTCCGTTGACTAGGGACGTGGATTAGTATGCGGTGTAGCTATGCTGTTCATCACTTCTCTTATTTGCTTTAACTTGTCGATAAGATATTCTATCCACAATTAAAACAAACCGTCAGGCACATCATAAGGGATCCACATTGACGTGTGAAATTTAATTTGCAGTTACTACATTACTACTGATTACTAAATGGTCAATAAGAAAACAGACACACGTATAGAAACTGAAATTAACTATACCTTTTTGTTTGGTTGGCTTGTTGAGCTTTGATTTCTTTTCTTTCTTTTTTTTGGTTAGATCACAGATATCCTCCACTGGACTGGACTGAATGGGTAGGATCATTATGGGTAACAAAGCTCTCTCTCCAAGTATTTAACACACTGCATGTCCAACATTCGAATCTGAGACCTGTGATTAAGCTAAAAAAACTTTGACTTCTTAGAGCTAGAAAAATAGTTGAAAATTAATTTTATGTGCTTCCTGGTTAAATGACTAAACATGAGTCACATGACTACAATATATAGCTTACGTTGAAATATTATGTTTATTTTGTAGTTGCTACAATAGATCGCTGTACTAAACATCTGGACTGAGTTTGTCTGTACAGTGTTACATACATTGTCCTATGTTTCATGTTTCAAAATGATGCAAGCACTTGGCCCCTCAAAAAGAAATCAAACAAAGGACATTGCTGTAACACTCAAAAAACAAATAATGGCCTAGCCAAAAGAGTCTAAAAAGTTTCTTCCCCATTTATGAATTTAATGTTAGATCTGTTAGTTAATTTAGAATTAGAATATATCCAATTGCACAAGGATCAGAATCTGAATGGTCAAGAGGAACAATATAATCTACTACAACTGCACAAAAAATCAATTTAAACAGAACCTGTATGATAAGTATGGATCAGAAATAGATGCAAAAAGATGAAAGGATCCGAACCCAACAATGTTGTCTCCTTAAGACAATTTGTTCCATCCAATTGATGCCAAAGGTTGATGAACAATTGTCTTCCAGGATAGAATGGATCAACGTCTGAAGATTGATGGCACTTCAAATCAACAGTCCAAACGAACAAAGCTAATGCTTGAGGAATCTCTTAGAAAGAGTGAAGAGTTATGTGATATGAAAATACACTAGTATCTAAGCGAGAATATCAGAAAAAATTAACTATCAAAACTCTATTAATTTTTCTACTTATTTTCTGACTGTCTTTGTATCTATTTATAGACAACAAGCAACCCTGTTGAAGAGTTGCCGGTAAACCATCGCGACTCTTGGCGATGAACCTTCGCAACCATTTGTTATCGGAACGGTTGGGAGTAGTTATTATTTTTCTAACCTTTCCCAGGAGCGGTTGGGAGTAGGTATTATTTTTCTAACCTTTTTCCAACCGCCTCTTATTCATAATCCATGGAGTTTAAACAAAAACTCCAAACATTTAAATTATCTGACAAGTATGCTTAAAGCTCAAACTGTATATAGATGATTCATTGCACTGAAAATAAGCTACATATTGAAACTTTGTCAGCGCACTCAACTCAGGTACAGTTAGTACTGCCTACTTTTCAAGGTAAAACTCAAGGCTTAACGTGCAAAAGGAGAAATATTCAAGGCTTTATGTATGAATAGGTACCCACATTGAATAAACTAGGCAAATTAAATTTTTCTTGGTTTTCACTTTTCACTGAATACCAACACTAAACCCCGCTACCATGATGTCTAACTTTTGAATGTTAGACAGCAATCAATTTTTAGTAAATGAGAGATTGAGAATCTGATTACAATGGAGATAATGAGGCATGTCAATGATGGTTACATGTTTTTTAACATAACCAGCTATAGAACTTAAAAAAAAAAAACGATCTATATTACTCTGATACAATTGAGAGATATGAAGTCAGGGAACTGCAAGATACTGTCACTGATATGTCATAGTAATAAATTATTTCTAATCTTCATCCAATTACCATCAGTTGACTAAAAACATAAATGAGGGATTTTATTGAAACAATAAAAATTTGAGTAATGTACAAGAAAAAATAGTTTAAGAAATTATATCTTATTTCAAGTTAACTTGATAGACGCAGAGAGACTGAGACAGATAGAGCACGCTAGTCACTAGAGGTGGAAAAAAAACTGTACAGAAAAAATGAATATGGAGAAAAGGCTTTGTCTGTGAATAGTTTGAGAAATAAATGTCTCTCTTTTTCATTAGTTATCTACTTATCTTTGATTCTCGTTAGTAGCTGTCTGTGACATTAGCACTCTATACGCTTTCAGAATAATCGTATCTTGGGGTGTGTTGTATTTGTGCATCATAAGTGACCAGGGTGGAAATGGCAAACATGAGATTGTAGGATAAGAACATATGACATGAAATTCTCAATGTGGAGCTCCTCATCATCGGCTCATTGTTTGCAAGGTTTTAAAAACCTGTAGGCAACTGCAATATCAAGGATTCAAGACTTTTTAATCTCTACAATATCTGTAATTTTCTCTAATATTTAGGATCAAGACAAAACTGCGACTACGACCGCAATTTAAAATCTTCACACTATATGTGATATTGTTCCACGGCATACATTGTGTACAGAGAAAGTAAGCACAAAAAGAAAAGAAAAGTAATAGAGTGATGCTACTATATACGTGGAAAAAAGCAGTAGAGTGCAAGAAAAGTTACTTGTGGAAGTGAGATGGAGCTGAGTGGTGACACAAATTGATGATCGTCTAAATATTGTACATCGTAGTATGGATTCGAAATCAAAAACGATATGATGAGTAAATTAGGAAGGATACAGAGAAAGGTATGTAGTAGTTGTAGTACAAGATAAAAGCAAAGAATAAGATAAGGGGAGGGTAAGGATGGTTTCACATTCTTTTAGCACTTCTCTGGTCAATGAGGCTACCATTCTTTGTAAAGTACCTTCCAAACTGCTTACACGAGGCTAGATTCTTATCAAGGTAAATGTCACCTCTAGTTTCACATTGCCGACAAAACTGATCTACCTTGGCATCTCAAGTCTAAACCTCAACTGGGGCTTAAGACTTGTTCATTTTGGCTTCTTCGATGACATGGAGAGCAATCTCAATAGAACTTGTTTTTCATTGCTCAAGGCCAAAAATTTGATTAGATGAGGGGATATTGTAATTATTGTCTCAGATATGTTGCAGCTTGCAGTCGATACAAGTATGAATGTTTCTATTTTTATATTTTTTAAGACAAGTATGATTGTTTCTTAAGTTGAGAACATATTTCATTTCTCCATATAGTAGTTCTAGATTACATTAAATCGTCCGTGCTTCAAAATTTAGATGTTATAGTAGTTCTAATTATAAGAAAAAAGATATAGCTGAGATGAACCATGTCATTCTGTCATTTATTACATCAATGATGAGGTTAATGTTTCCAAGGGTTCACCATATGGTAATCTATGTTAATGCCAGTGGAGTTCTCTATGGGTTTTTTTGTGTGTCAACATTCTCTATGGTTGTACACATTGACATATTACCATCGAGCCCTATAGATCATTGTCAAATATTTAAAGCCATGGCCGCTTAAATTACTTTAATTAAGGGAAGTTTGTTACAATAGAAATTTTTAATTTTCAGGAAATCTTAAGTTGGATTTTTTTTTTAACATTTCCCACAAAAATATTATGCTGGGGCCGGGAGTGGAAATCTAACTTTTCCAAATTAAAAAATAATTTTTATTGCAGTAAAAAATCATATTACCATTATTAAATTATTTAATAAAATAAATAATTAAATATTATGATAAAAATATTATGTTATTCTTTTATTCCTAAAAAAATTATATAAAAATACTTATCACCAACCAAATTTAATCATTCTTAGAAATCATATTTTCATGATTCATTTTTTTAGGAATGTTGATTCATGAGGAAAAAACTCTTCTTGTATCAAATGTCCCCTTAAATAATTTATTATCATTTTCTTAACAGCTTCCATTTTTCCAAGAATGTTAATATATACATATATATATATATATATGTGTGTGTATGTGTATGGATTAGAAAGAAAGATTGTCCTGTTATGATGTGCTTCTCTCTTAAGTTAAAAAAATGCACTAGAAATAGAATATGTAGGTAGTCAGATACAATAATCATATTTTATCAACACACCAAATAATTTATTAAGTAAAATAACTATCTTATCTTATTATATCCTGCTACTAAATAAAATAATGTTTTAGAAATTAACCCGCTATTAATATTAAAAACAAAATAATATTGAATTGTGATTTAGAGTAAAGTCTTATTCTTTAAACAGGTACCTTGCTTATTTTGTTTGTCTTCAAGGCCAACCCCACCCAAAAAGGTGAAAAGGGAGAACAATAAAAAGGTAGAGTGAGTAAAGATATGAGATGTGTAAGTGTCACCTTAAATATGACAAAGATGTTTGAGTGTTTTGGCACCACAACGATATGTCATGTTGCAATACTATGAGAAGAGTCTTTTTCTCTGCAGCAAATTGCAAATTCCTTAAACTGAAATGGAGTTATTTAACCTCTATCCATTAAAATTTAAATGGGGTGCAACTACTCCTTTTGTTTTTTTGTTCTTTCCTGTTTAACTTCAACGTAGAAAGAATATATAAAAAAAAAAAAAAGATGCACAGAAGAAAGTAGGAAGACAGAGAGAGAAAAAACTATATACATGTATCAATAGCTAGGAATGAAAGTATCAAATAAACAATGAAAGGAAGAGATCTTATCATTTAAATAACAATAAACAACTGAAAAGAAAGGAGCTTCTTATTTGTATATTAATTTGATTGATTCATATGCACATTCAATACATCTGTAAGTGAAGTCGGAGGAGGGTGAAAAAAATTTATATAATTAATGAGGGTGCATTTTTATGTGCATGCTTGGACTCACGAATTATATGTTTGACAAAGTCCTAACGAAGTAAACATGTAAAAAAAAAAAAAAGGAAGTATACTTTATGTAATGACCCTCTTTGAATTTTGCTGGAGTTATAACATTTGAATTTAACTGTACCTATCATGATCCTATTTCTCCACCTCACATATCAAAATATTATGAGAAGTGCTAGTTTCTAACACTTTTTAAGGAGACTCTTTTTCTTATTGAAATTATATATAATGATCCTATTTACTCTCTTTTCTAAAGACGCTATCTCTTATTGGAATTTATTAGTCTGAGAATGAGACCCATAAAACTAGGATTTAAACCACATATTTATTACAGCCATATGAATTTCATCATAAAAAAGAACATGCTACTAATATATATTATTTTGGATAAAGACAGAATAATAAGACGTGTGAGAGAGGGAAAAGTAAAGTGTAATGAATTGAAACCGCAAAGTGAAGTGGCTCTCAGCTTGCCACACACTGTCTCGAACTATCGAACTCTAAAATGTAGAGGCCCTACAAATGCAAGTTGGGAAGAACTTGAGAATAAAACTTGAATTCAAATCACCATAACACCTGCCGCGCTGCCTATTACTATGGTCACTTTGACAAGTGACAATAAGTTAATTTTTATTTTTTTTTATATAGAGATCGAATTCATGATTTTATTTTATTTTTTTTATCATTAAATCAATCTTATAATCCTATAGTTTGGTTACTAAATCTTTACATCGAAATCATTCAAAGTTCACACTCAATATCCCATCATCATTCAACACTCCTAAGAAATATTTTGTTTAGATAATGGTGATATAATTTGTTTTGACACTATTTGTGTATTACTATAAGAATTATATCTTACAGGCATCTTAAAATTTAAATGTATACTTAACTCCAAAAATTTGTTTAGATAATGAAGGTTGTTCCTTATCCTATTTATATATAATTTTTTTTATTATAATATTAGTTAAAGTGAGATTTCTAAAACCCTCTCATACTAAGAGCATTTCCAATGTAAGGAACCTAAATGGGTTTCTTACGCAATTTTTTGTGACTCTGCACTATTTTTTGTGGTCCCCACAATGCCATGTCACTTCTAAGAAACTCATCCAATATTTTGTTCCAATGCAAGAAATCACAAGAAACTCAAAAAAAATTCACATATTTATATTTTTTAATAAAACTTAATATTTTTTCAATTTCATAAATATAAATTAAAATAAATAAAACGATGAATGCGTAACAATATAAAACAAAATTTACATAATAATAAATAATGGCTCTTTTGTTTTTACTTTTCTTTGCATTTATTTTCTTTTTCTTTGCAATGACTCTTTGAAAAAGAATGCACAAACGAAACGCGTAACAAAATTTTTACCATCTCATTAATAATATAATTACTTTTGCATTTATTTTCTTTTTCTTTGCAATGGCTCTTTTATTTTTGTTTACCAGTCAATTTATTATGATCAATTTGTGCATTTTTTTTTTCAAATCAGCACACATGTACACGCATTGAAAGCTTCTTCACTTCCAATTTTTTTTTCTCTTCTCTGATGCGCCTTTCTTCTTCACTTCCAAATTCTTTTTTCTCCTTATCTATTGCACCTTTCTCCAAGCCTTCTCCTTCTCTGTGCATGACCTTATGGGCTTCTTCACTCTCTTCTCCGCGCCTCATCGAAGGTCCTCCACTCCAGCTAGCTTCCTCGCACCGCGTCCACCGTCGCAGTCTCTTCACCGTCGCCGTGTGTCCACCGTCGTGGTCCCTTGCAGTCGCGGTCCTTCGTCGTGGCTGTCCTTCACCGTTGTAGTCCTTCGCCGTCGTGGTCCCTTCACCGTCATGGTCCCCTCGCCCTCGCGCCATCAGGTTAGTTATTTTCCCTCTTCCTCGCGCTGGTAGTTGATTTGAAACGCATCTCTCTCTCCTCAAGTTTGCGTTCCTTATATAAGAAACAAATTTTTCCCTTCAAGAACTTGTTCCGCCACGTAAGCACTCTCCAATGCAAGATTTCTTCACAGAACCGTTTCGTCATCTGAAGGAACGCTTGAAGATAGCGCGTTGGAGATGCTCTAACGTCTAGACATCTCAATGCATGGTTAATTAAATGTCTGCATCTCTCGAAACTATGTTTGCCCAACGGATCCAAAGACTATCTTTTGTGTTCGTTCACATTCTCCATTAGATGTCCATGGGCATGGGTATCATCGCAACTTCAACTGAAACCCAAACATATGGTCAAACGTAAAGGTTACACTATTAAACATCTACAAATTATTTGATATTTGTCAAACAGTGAGTAACATAATAGACCTAAACAACAACTATATTAAAATAGATTCTAATATTATTTTAGAATTTTGGAATTAGACCAATCAAAACTAAATTATAGATTAAAGACTATCTTTCATTTATATATGTTATTTTGATCATATCATTGATTAATACGTGATCTCAAAACAATAGACTTTTACACAAAGATCATTAACTCAATATCTTATCATCACTTCACTCTAAGAAAATATTTTCTTTAGATAATGATCAAAAAATGTTTTGACTTTTTTTTATATATTACTATAGCAATTATATCTTATAGGTAAAGTATTTTACTAATTATTTTTATAAATATTTGATAGTTAATAAAAAAAATAGTCTTTAAAAATATGTATTTTTTGTTTTAACCTTAATAAAATTTATTCATTTTTATTTTTATATTTACTAAAATAATATGATTTTAATCTTTTACTACATATGTTTTGTCTTTAGTAAGGAATCACAAACACATTATTATTATATTTATAGATGAAAAGGGCACATTAT
>PYAF01000227.1:50574-63003 GCA_007407185.1 Glycine tomentella | reverse complement strand
GGGACTTCAGATTTGCTTTTCTCCCTCCTTTGGCTTTAATTCTCCTCCTTTAAGCCCTAAAATGCACAAATGGTGATGAAATGAGATTAAATTAAATATAATAATAAACTAACTAATTTTATTCTAATTCCTAACTTATTTATCTAAATTATAATCTAAAACTAGCCTAAAACTAAGATGTGTTTGCAACACATCAGTTGTTTCATGTAAACCTCTTCCTCTAGATCTCCATTGAGAAAGGTTGTTTTCAGATCCATTTGCTACAGCTCTAAGTCAAAATGTGCAACCAATGCTAAGACAATACGAAGATAATCTTTCCTAGACACAGGAGAAAATGTCTCCTTATAATCGATCCCTTCCTTTTAAGTAAATCCTTTGGCTACGAGTCTTGTTTTATATCTCTCAATGTTGCCTGATGAATCTTTCTTTGTCTTAAAGACCCATTTACAACCAATGGCCTTTACACCATCAGACAATTGAACAAGATCCCAGACTCCATTAGATGCTATAGAATTCATCTCATCCTTTATAGCATCATACCACAATTTCGATTCTTTATAACTCATGGCTTGTGAAAATGTTTCAGGGTCATTTATGGCTCCTATGTTATAGTCAGATTCTTGAAGATACACAACATAATCACTAGGTATCGTTGATTTCCTTATTCTAGTGGATTTCCTTAATGTTATATCACGATTATCTTGATGAACTTGTTGCTCAATTGGTTGATCAACAATTTCTTGTTCCTTGTTAACAACTTGATCTATTGGATTAATATTAGCAACAGATTGTGGATTCTCAATGATTGGTTGCATAACACCCATTGGAACTGAAGGGGTGTTGTGAACAACAACCAATCTCATGCTTGAAGTGGATGGTTAAGCATCTGTATGATCTTTCTCAAGAACAAGGTTCCCAAATTGATCGCTCCCACTAATTAAGTCATTTTCAAGAAATTTGGCATTTCTTGATTCCACAATTCTTGTAGTATAAGATGGACAATAAAATATGTATCCCTTAGACCTTTCAGCATATCCAATGAAATACCCACTAATAGTCCTTGGGTCAAGCTTCTTTTCTTGTGGGTTATAAATTCTAACCTCAGACGGGCATCCCCAAACGCGTACATGTCTCAAACTCGATTTCCAACCTTTAAATAACTCAAATGGCATTTTTGGGACAGCCTTGGTTGGAACCCGATTTAATATGTACACAGCCGTCTTAAGTGCTTCAATCCACAAAGATTTAGGAAGCTTAGAGCTGCTAAGCATACTTCGCACCATATCCAATAATGTTCGGTTTCTCCTTTCTGCTACACCATTTTGATCCGGAGAACCAGACATGGTGTATTGAGCTACCATTCCATTCTCCTGAAGAAACTTCGCAAATGGACCAGACGCTTGCCCATCTTCAGTGTATCTACCATAATATTCTCCACCTCTATCTGATCTCACGATCTTAATTTGCTTACTGCATTGTTTCTCTACTTCCAATTTAAATACCTTAAAGGCATCTAATGCTTCATATTTATTATTAAGCATGTAGAGATACATGTATCGCGAATAATCATCTATAAAAGAGATGAAGTATTTCTGACCATATGTGTCCATGTCTGGACAACAAATATCCGTATGTATGATTTCTAATAGTTCAATACTCCTCTTGGCACCTTTCTTTGACTTGTTAGTCTGCTTTCCCTTAATGCAGTTTACACAAGTCTCAAAATCACTAAAATCTAGAGTACTAAGTACTCCATCATGTATCAATCTCTGAATTCTCTGAATGAAGATATGTCCTAATCTCCGATGCCACAACATAGAGGAATCTTCATTCACAACACATCATTTTGTGCCAACATTAATATGCATAGCATTGTAAGTGATCATTTTGCACATTAATATAGAAAAGACCATCAGACAATGCATCATTCCCAACATACTTAGATTTATAAAACAAACTGAAAGATGTCTCATAAAATGTAAAGGAATAATCAAAAGGTACTAGTCTCGAAATTGAAATTAAGTTCTTAGAAAAGCTAGGAACATAAAAGGTCTTTTCCAAATTCAAAACAAAACCACTGTTCAAAATCAAATTGCAGATCCCTATAGCCTCAACAGGTGAGCTCATCTTGCTTCCTGAATAGATGCATAACTCACTTCCCACTGGCTTCCTTAGGTTTTCCATACCCTACAAGGTATTTGAAACATGGATTGTAGAACCAGAGTAAATCCACCATGTGTTATGATTTATGTTTATCATATTAGATTCATAACAAACTAAAGAGATAGATATATCTTTCTTTTCAAACTATTATTTGAACTTAGAACAATCTTTCTTCATGTGCCCTTTCTCTTTACAAAAAAACATCGAGATGGTTCCTTCTTAATTCCACCTTGGGTTGGTATTTTACCATTTCCCTTGTTCTTGTTGTCTCTTTTCTCCATTGTGAGCAATGAACTCTCTCCATATTCAATCTGCAACCTTCCCTCTTCCTGAACACACATGGTCATAAGTTCATTAATAGACCACTTTTCTATATGTGTGTTGTAAGATATTTTAAAGGGACCATATGGTGCTGGGGGAGTATTCAAAATAAAGTGGACAAGAAAACTGTCAGACATATCTACCTCCAAGGTTTTCAACTTAGCTGCAATATCCCTCATTTGCATAATGTGCTCACGCATACCCTTCAAGGCAGTGAGCTTCATGGAAGAGAATCTCATGATAGGGTATTGGCCAATGCTTTTTCCGAAGTCTCAAATTTCTCATCAATATACTTTAGGAGCATTCTGGCATTGTCATATTTTTCAATTGAACCCCTAATATCAGCGGATATATTAGTCTTAATGAACATGACACACAGATGGTTGGATTTATCTCAAATTGCTCACTTTTTGTCTCTCACTTCTCAATTGCCCTAGCCTTAAACCATGTTGCACTTATATGAGACCAAAATAGAACCTTAATTAAATGAAAGATATTTTGAATATGATATAATTAAATGTAGTAAAATTAGTTAAAATTCACTTATATCTGAGACCAAAATATATGAATTTTTTTTATTTATATGTGAGATCGGAAAGAGTATAATATTTATTAAATTAAATTTTTTTAGATAAACCAACTTATTTCATTTGATTGGAAATTTGTTAGACAATACAACTTGGCATAAAATAAAAGAATAAGGGACCAACCTAAGAATTAGATGCTCTAGCTAACTCCTAAGCTACTAAATCCGTTTGCCTTCTTACAAAGCTAACATGAAAATTAGGTAAAGACCGAAAGAGGTTCCTACACTTAGATATGATTTGGCCATATTCTGATATATCCTTGGCTCTTCGCTTAAGGCTTTCCACAACCCTTGGTAATGCATCTCAATAATCAGTAATGTATAACTCTAATCTGCAAGCCAATGTAATGCATTTCGTAATGTCAATGCCTCTCCTTCGTGAACCCATGGTAAGATTTGCTTCCAAATTGTGTGATCTTAGATAAAACATCCTTGATCATTCCACAAATACATTCCCATACCAAACATATTAAATTGATCTTTATACATGCAAACACGTACCGAATGTTTTCAATATCCTCAAGGTAGTTTCTCATTTTCAACCTAGTCTATTGAGATCCCTAAGTGTACATTGTGGGTAGTTACATCTAGAACATGATCTTAGATCTTGTGACGTGCTAGAAGAAGTGTGTATCATGACCGACCGCTCAAGTCCGGTTAGGTATCGAGTGGGGACCATGGAGGGGTCGACATTGTGAATCACTAAAGAGGTACACAATAGGCATGACAAATAAACTCGTACCCATTAGCACCGCGATGTACCCGCCTTGAGTTTCACGGGGACTTTTCACTTTGACTGAGGATTGGTACGGGTACGGGTAATACTTGATTTTAAAAAAGGGATACAATGGGAATATACATACCCGTCTCGTACTCATACCCATCCTCATACTCGATGTGTAATAATTAAATTATCTCTATTCTATGTAACATATATTACTTAATTGACATTTTGTTATTGTTTGCTTTTGTAACTGAAGCGCATACTTATGTTACTTTGAGATTTTTGTTACAATGATTATCAAGCATGATTGATTCTTACGTTCATTTTGATGATAGAATTAAAAGTTTAGGATTGATCAGATATGTATATAATGGAGTGATAAAGTCTTTATTTTGTTGTATATGGTGATACTATTTTATAGAAAATCAAATGTTATTTTTTTAAAATTATTTTTGTTTTTATTTTATCTTAAAAATTATATGGCGGGTATGAGTAAAGAATAGGTATACCGAATACTCGTCGGGGATAGAAATGGAAAACCAAAAATTATACCCACCAAGGATGGTGAACCATTTAGCCATCTCATTCTCGTCCCATTGTGATGATGAACCATTTGGCCATCTCATTCTCGTCCCATTGTGATGTTCAGTATACAACCTCATAGTTCCAAGTGCATAAACACAAAGAAACTAAGTGGTCAATATCATTCTATGACTTGTGGGGTAAAATATATATATATATATATATATATATATATATTACTATAATTTAGTTTGCATTTTCTGTTTTTCAATATTTCATAAAAAATTTAAATATTTCTTTATTTTTTATACAAAAATTTAAAAAATAAAAAATGAAGTAATATACTTGTAATTAAAAATAAAAAATTAAATCCAAATAACTCTTTTTACTTTTTTTTAAAATACAGTTTCCGCCCCTGATATTTGCCTTTATTAAATACATTTTGTTATTTTCTACAGTGATTTAAATATAATAATAAAAAATAAATACGATCAGAAATAGTACTGCAACAAAATAACAAAAAGGAATTATGTAATAATAGAGAATTATGAAAAATAAAACAAGAATAAAAGAGAGAGTAAAAACATACCCATAAAATGGAGACATCTGGAGGCCCCCTGCTAATTGATGATTGATTAACTTTCTCACTAATCAATCAATTAAAAAAGAGTAATCATATTTTTTGACAACTAAAAATATTTTTTGAATAATTTTGAGTTGTCATAATTTGAGTGAAAAGGGAAGAAAATATAAATAACTGATTGATGATGTAGTGTGATAAAAAAAGAAATATAAAGAAAAAAAATATTAATGATATGTTTAAAATTTTTAATTATCAAAATATAATCGCTCCATTAAAAAAAATTAAAACTCCATTCAGCAATTAATTTAATTAAATAAAAACAAACCTCATCCCATCAAATCAAACAGTACTAGTTCGGTATCCATAATCCATGACCATAAACTATACTATAAATTTGATCTTTTGCACTATATTAATTCAGCGTTTTGAAAAGTCAGTCCACGACTTTTAATTTATGGCTATGTTTAGATAGTCTCTGGTAACCGTACGCGTAACTGTTACCCAAGCTTAAACTTAATAATAATAATAATAAAAATAATAACAACAACAATAATAATAATAATATTAGTAATGTGTAGAAAGTTAGTAACTTTTAAAAAATATCATTTATTATGAATAAAAATATTAGACATCAAAACTAAATTAAACGGCTAGTATTGCATTGTAAATTTACACTATAATGTACTACAAAAAATATTTGAAATATAATTGATATATATATATATATATATCAAGTTTTTAATTTAACAAAAAATGATTATTAGCTAGTACGTTATATTATAATGTTTATATAAACATATAAGGTGTATGTTAGTAGTTTAATTTTTGTATTAACAAAAATTATCTTAGTAAAAAGTAATCCAATATCAAGTTATTAGTATGTGATATTTTTTTTATAATTTTTAAGTACTCGTATCATTTTATTTTATTTACTTATTTCATGAGTCTCACTTTTTCATAATTAAATTAGATAGTTTCTCTATTTGTATACTTAAGATTTTTTTAAAAAAATACTTGTAACTTTTTATAAGACTATTTTTAAATTATTTCTCACCTTACCATATTATTTTCTTTTGCTTTATATATTATTCTACTTCAAAGTATCATTCTAAAATGAGTCTAAAATGAGTCAAAACTAATTGCAAGATTAATCTTTTTTTATCATATTTTAGACCTAAATGGTATCAAGAGGCTGATTATAAAAGTCTCAAACATAAACTAAAAGTATTACATGTAAAACAAACTAATGAAAAAAACTTAAGCCTAATAAAGACGATAAAACCCAACAAAAATCCAAATATAAAACATGTATAATCTCTTTCGAGTGAAGTTCCTTAAGTAGATTTTTGTCAACACATGATAAAAAAATTGTAAATTCATTTGATTAGAGGAAAACTTTTATTTTGTATTTTTTTAATGTGTATAACTAGAAATTTACCAAAGTATATTATTTTATCAGACCAAATATATCTTATAAAAATCCAAAAATGGTTTTTGTAAGTCACAAAATCAATTTTTTAATATGTTGTCAAAGTATCATTGATATTTGTATAAACATGTTCCAGGGCAAATCTGGAATAGACATGAAAGAATCATCCTAGATAGGCGATTGACATAAAATCGACTTAAGGTATGATCGTCATTGCAATTATACCAAAAGTAAGGGTCCCTAATGCAAATAAGAAGCAGACATGTGACAACAGGACCTACAACTATTATAAATAAAGTAACACCAATTATATGTAACTAATTATGCTCATTTTTGCATAAACGCAAATCAATACAAAGAAATATTTCTCTCTAATTCTATCCACTTTCTCTTTCTATTCTTGCTTGAATCTCGAATCTTATATACATTGTGTCGAATACCATAACAAAATCCATACACACTAATTATAAAAATATAATCCATACTCACAAACTTTAATCATCGATTTAAATAAATTCCAAAATGCTAAAAGGACAATAAGCAGTAAAATAAAATATACAACCAAACTTTATCCAAAAAAATGAACTACGGAGTTTTATATTGTTTAATGGATATTATTATTTTACATTCTCAACACGCGTCGTGCAGTGGGAGAAGCTTTCTGTGCAAACTGGGTGCGGTTAGCAAACAACGTTGTCCAAATGATGGGTGCCACATTGGACATACGTGGCGACAGAAAGTCCAAGTCAGCAACCTTGACTCGTTATAAAACCCCCAATCTCACCGTGTCACCTAATCCATAACGCTTTCATACACATCAAAGAGAAAAAAATAACAATAACAACTAAACAAAAACCATAAATTTTTTAAAACCTCTCTTCTTTCTTCTCCATCGCTGCCGGAGAATGAACATTCCGGCGACCCTAACTTCCCCGTCGATGAACAATGCTCGTCTCTCCGACCACCGTCGCCACGTGTTCCACGAAAACACTCACCTCCAAAAAACCTTCACTCCCTTAGCCTAGAAGAAAAAAAAAAAAAAACCCCGTACATAACTACATATAATCCCTCTTTAATTCTTTTTTTCCTTTTTCCTTTTTTTCAACCTTTCCTCTCTTAAGAACACGCTGAATCCGTGAGTTATTATTGACTGGTGTAGGAAGTAGGAACGATGAATGTGTGTTGACTAGGGTTTTCCCGTTTTTTGAAAAAAAATAAAATTAGAAGCTCTGAAGAAAAAAAGCATGGCTCCGATGAAGGTTCAACCAATTGCAATTGACATCGATTCCAAGAAGGTGAAGGAGACCGCGGCGGCGGCGGCGGTGGTGGTTCGGAACGAGTCGGTGCTGAAGTCGCGCCTGAGAAGGTTGTTCGTCTTTGACCGCCAGTTACCGAAAATCAACAACAACAACAACAAAGATGCAGCAGAATTCGAACCGAGCTCGGTGTGCTTGGCGAAAATGGTGCAGAATTTCATGGAGGAGCAGCCACCGGCGCCACCGAAATGCGGCCGCAACCGCTGCAACTGCTTCAACGCCAATAGCTCCGACGAGGACGATTTCGACCTCTTCGGAGCCGCACCGGCACCGGAGTCCTCCAACGCCGACGCCACCGAATCACTCAAGGTATATATATTCAATTAAATAAACAAAAACTAACCAATTTTGATTCCGAATTCAATTTCAATTTTTAATTTTCATAAAAATTATAATAATTCTGTGGTGTGCAGAGCTTGATCCCCTGCGCGAGTGTCGGCGAGAGGAACCTGCTAGCTGAGGTGGCGAGGATCGTTGAGAAAAACGGCAAGTCGTTTAAGCGAAAAGACGATTTGAGGAAGGTCGTTGCAGAAGCACTTTCCTCTCTCGGTTACGATTCTTCTATTTGCAAATCGAAGTGGGAGAAAACTTCCTCTTGTCCTGCTGGTATATAATAATAATATTATTCAATTAACTTTTGAATTTGAATTTAGATTTGGATTTGAGCTTTACTGAGTGTGTGTTTGTGTTTAGGTGAGTATGAATTCATCGATGCGATTGTGGAAGGGGAAAGGTTGATTGTTGATGTGGATTTTAGATCTGAGTTTGAGATTGCGCGATCGACGGGAACGTACAAGGCGATGCTGCAATCGCTGCCGTTCATCTTCGTCGGAAACTCGGAGAGGCTGGCGCAGATCGTGGCGATTGTTTCCGATGCGGCGAAGCAGAGTCTGAAGAAGAAAGGGATGCACGTTCCGCCGTGGAGGAAGCGCGATTACATGCTCGCGAAGTGGCTCTCTCCATCTATCATTAGGGAGAAGGAGAACAAGCAACCCCCGTCCTCCTCCGTGCAAGCCGCCGCCGTGCTGGAAACGTTGTTTTCTGATAATGCGGCGTCAACGACTACGGAGAGCGATTGCGGTGAGTTGGAGCTGATTTTCGGCGGGGAAATGTCGCCGGAGACTGAGTACGGGGAGGTTCAGGCGACGACGACGCCGGTGGTGAAGCCGAAGAGTGTTGAGAGAGGGACTAAGGTTGTGACCGGATTAGCCTCTCTTCTCAAGGACAAACCATAGAACCAAAAAAATTTGTTTTTTTTTTTTTTAATTCTGGATTTTAAAAAATTAAAATATAAAGAGAAAATATCGGATGAGGCGCTCCTCTTTTTCTTTATTTTTTTTCCCCTTATTAAGTATTTTTGTTTTCCCTTCTTATGTTTGCAAGGGGAAATTTGTAAGAAGTAACTTTTTTTTCTTTTTTTCTTTTTAATTTTTGGTTCACACCAATATAAGTGTAAGAAGCTGCTATATGTTTTGTAATAAAATAAAAATAGCTGAAATTGAGAAAAATCTAAAGTTGAGAGAAAAACAAGAAAAAAAAAAAACCGGAGGATGCATGCATGGCGCCGAGAGATTCTTTTGTTTCGATTTCCCAAATGTCAGTACTATGCTTCTGCTATGATCAGGATTTTCTTTTAAAAAAAAAATTGTTTTGAATAGTAACTGCTTTTCACTTTCTTTGTTTTTTTTTTTTTCGGTGAGTGTTGTGTTGGTTTGGTTCATGATTGAGAAAGTGCAGAGAGGAGTTACAACTTACACCCAGCAACTTTCAATTTTTTTTTTTTGGCATTTACAACTTACAACGTTATGGTCCCTTGAAAGGAGACAAGGGAGGATGAAACTTTTCTTTCTTAAATTTTTCTCATCTTTTCATGAACACCAGATTTATTACTTAAGCTAGTTCCCCTTTTTTAAAACTAATAAAACTATTATTTTTTCTTTTTCTAATTTTCATTCTAATATCCATCGAAGTTTCCAGTAGATAAAGATCATGGAGCATTCAAAAATGTCAATCAATTTTATGTTGTGTAATGACATGTTAGATTATAGAATACAAATTTGGACAAAACATTATAAAGTGAATGTGGTTTGGTGACTGTGAACTGATCAGAACGCGGGATGGAGCTGCAGAGGATGGAAGAAGGCTCGTGGCATCTCCAATTTCGTGAGTATTGGGGAACTTGGGAAGAAATCGCTTGAAGGAGAAGAAATAGATGAAATTATTTTTTTAGTAAAAGATAAATTATTATTGAATCGGTTTTAAAGATAAATTCTTTATTCTTATGTTATCTTAAAACTTTTGGAGTACCACAAAAGCAAAAGAGGAAAAGTGAAAATCTCTCCTTTTTTCTCTCGATAGGGATGATAATGAGTAATAAATTGTAATATCATTCTTATATTTACATTTAAAAAAATTTGTATTTGATTTTATATTTGTGCACGAGTAATAACTTTAATCATTATTATTATAATTTATTGAATATTTATATACTCATATCCACATTCATAATATATATTTTACTAATATATAAAGTTAATAAATCAATAAAAAATTAATTAAAATAATTACTATAAGTAAATTAAAAATGCATTATTAAATTTAAAAAATATAACATTAATAGCAAACAAACATAATATTGATTCATCCAAACTTAAATCATAAATAAACAACATTACAAAGATAATTATCAAACATAATACGACATGAATGAGGTAAAAAAAGGAAAAAAAAATTGCTTTTGGCATAGCAGACCCCGACGAGAGGCATGCACGACTAACTATTAGCTCAATGAGGACTCTCGGGCTCATGGGTAGTTCAATATGCTCATGGACGGTTGACTCGAGATGTGGATTGTCCAAAAACACTTTAGTATAGCGTACTTCTTCAGTTTGAACCGGATTTTTAAACCAAATTTATTCTCACGAGAATAAATGAGACTATTTAGGTGAAATTCAATATAAATGATTCTTAAAGTTAGTGTTTTAAACACTTAACAAAATTATAATTAAACTAGGTCATTAAGTGGTAATGATACTCTCTAAGACATGCCAAAAAAAATATTAAAATCAATTAACTTATAATTATGTATTATAAATAAAAAAAATAGATAAAATATTTGACCTCATCATCATAATCAACCTTTTCATATTTCTAGAAGGGCTTATCTCCCAAAGTATATGTGTTACTTTGGTCCACAAATACTAATAAAAATTATAACATAACAAAAAGACTAAGGATTAATGAAAATAAATAAAACTTTTCAATAGAAGATAAATAATTCTAATTAAATAAATAAAATATTCTAGTTTTCATTAAATTAAAAGTACATAATTATTTTCATAAAAATTATATATATAACATGTATTATTTACTTAAATAACATATTATATTATATTATATTATATTATATATATATATATATATATATATATATATAATATGCGAGACGGATTGAATATTATAATACCTATTTTTGTATCTAGTTTCAATATAGTTTCAATATAGGGTAATTATCTTTTCTATTTGTAAATATTTTTGCAGAAATTCATAAAATCCAGATATATTTTATCATCCTTCTAACCAAGCAAATCCTTTAAAGAAGACCTGACAGAATATGCTTAATTATTTTTCAATAGTGTTAATACTTTATAAACAAGTAGTAAATGAAAAATAAATATAATCAATGTCCTAAAACATAATTATTTAATATTTTCTATACTCAACAAATACGAAAATAAAAAAAATATCACAAGAGAATTTAGAATTTTTTTAAAAAAATTCTGATGATAAAAGTAAACATCATGAATCCACAGTTTCTCAAAAAAAAAAAAAAAAAAAAAAAACTCAGATTAGGTGAGCAGCTAGTTTGACTAATGAAAAATTGATAGGGTCACTTGGGCTTGACAATGGGAAAGTGCCATGGATGGCAGAAAATCAGATATGGTTGTAGCAGTACATTATATTTTTGTCACTTCCTTAGCTCCTGCTCTCTAGTCAAGTTGGTGTTTATAATTTTTCCATACCAAAACTTTATTATATAACAATTAGATTATATTTTTACAGAATAAAGAGAAGAGAGAAATTAAAAACGTAAAATAAGATAACATAGACAGTGAAGAGAAATAAAGGCTAACATCATTAAAATATTATATAAAAATATAACTTTTAAAAAGTTATATCTTTTGTACGAAGATTTCATTACATGGAAGGAAAATGAACTATAAAAAAGTAATAAGTAGAGAAGTTAATTAGAATTACGGATAGCATAAAGTTATTTTTCTATTATTATTTAATTATATATTATCACGCATAGTACTTTTTTAAAAATAATATAATAATTATTTAAAAAACATATTTTTTAAATTGATTGGTAATATAGTACCTTTATTCTAATAAAACATGAATACTAAACTTTATAAATTTTAATAAAACTTCATAATTTTTTATTTTCCATCCGTGGATATATGATGAAAATTTTCCTTTAACTTGCTTCTTTCTTGATGGGATTCCGAATTTACGAAACTCTAATGAACTAAAAATAAATAATTCACAATCATTGCAGTGGGCCCCACCGTAATCCATTGCGTTGGAGACAATGACCAGTCTGCCACATTTTGAAAAAAATAATACCTAAATGCCACACGATCCAAAATAAATACCAAACTGCCACGCGGACAAGTTCGCTAGGCCCAGAAGCGATGTACGGTTGCTGACGTGGCGGCAGCGCAATGGTCCACGTAGTTCGCTACCACCTGTAGCAAACTACGCAGTCAACAAGTCAGAAAG
>PYAF01000227.1:39811-50474 GCA_007407185.1 Glycine tomentella | reverse complement strand
CGCTTTCTGACTTGTTGACTGCGTAGTTTGCTACAGGTGGTAGCGAACTACGTGGACCATTGCGCTGTCGCCACGTCAGCAACCGTACATCGCTTCTGGGCCTAGCGAACTTGTCCGCGTGGCAGTTTGGTATTTATTTTTGATCGTGTGGCATTTAGGTATTATTTTTTTCAAAATGTGGCAGACTGGTCATTGTCTCCATTGCGTTGCGCAACGTACAGTAGTATAATATTTAATTTTATTTTTTTTACTGATTTTGCAAAACTCATTTATAAAGTGAGTAGGGTCCATAACAAAGCTCCTGTCAGAACAAAAAATACGAGTCCTTTTCGTACTGGGCTTAATACTTTAAGAAAATTTAAACATTACTATTAAAAAAAGGATTTTTTTTAAAAAACTTTGTAATAACAAATACTTATAAAATGATAAATAGCATCATGAAAGCAACCCAACACCTAACCTCTAACATAACAATACTTTTATTTATTTTTTAGTTTCATTTTTGTTTGTTGCCCATTTGATGGTGAGAGATTACTTAGGAAGTGCAAATTTGATTTCTACGGAGCTTGCCTAACCCACACGAAAAACCAAATCATCAGCATGTGCTCGTGAGCACATCCCTATGGTGAAGGGCTTTTCAATTTTCATATAGGCCATTAGATGTTGTAACCCTTTGTTCTTTTGATGAATATGATATGCGATATTGATTTTTTTTTATATAAAATGTTTAGGTGAATTGTGTTTGAGAGTTCACAAGAGTCAGAAAATGTTTCAAAGTTTAATAAAGATTTATAGATAATTTATTAATGATGTTTTTAGATTCACAACAAGAATCCAAATATATGTTCTTGTGAGATATATGAGTTTGTTGTTTACTAACTGAGTTAATTTTTATTGATATATTGGAACAATAATTTATTAATTAATATATTTTGAAATGGGCAAAACAAAATAAGAAAAAGAATCATAATGAATTATGGAGAGTGGCACAAATGGTGAGGAATGTACCTAACAGAGAGAGGGGCTGTGGGGAGAGAGACAGAGTGAGAGTTTAATTTGAGGGGGAAAAGAAAAGAAAAGAGAGTGAAGAGGCTTTATCCAATCCAATGGTGATTTGACATGTCTCCTTTGTTTGGAGGAGTCAGTGAGAATCGTAAGTAACTGAGGAGTGAGGACGGAGAGTGTGGTTTTTTCTTTGTTTATTGCACACTGATATGATAAGGATCCACTCTGACATGGCCCTATTTATGCATCACCTCATATGTGGTCCATTTACTGTGTTCTCACTAAAATAAATTGAATTGCTACAAAAAAAAAAAAAAAAAATAGAATAGAAATTTATAGGAAAATATCAACGTCTACTTTCTTTTGGTTCGACATGATTGGTAGAAATAAAATAGTAAAAAGTAAATTACTTCTTTGTAAAAAATAAATAGATAAATGGTAGGAAATCACTATTTTTTTTATATGAAAGTATAATGACTCACTACATTATTTTTTGAAAATAATTAAAAAATGCTTTATCAAAATAAAAGAAATTTTAAATAAGTCTCTAAAAATTTTCAGTTAATTTATCCGAGTCTTTAAATTTAATAATTTAATGTCATGTTGGTTCTTAAATGTATGCTGATCTCATCACTTAAAGTCATATATTCTTCAAATTTTGAACAAATCTAATGGATGAATTGCACTTTTAAAAACATTTGAATTTTTATTTATCTTAAAAATTCATCATATAACAATACTATACTTTTTAGGAACTAATATAATACAGTAGTTTACTAAAGAAGAAGTATAGATATGACAAATGATAACATAAGAAATATGACAAATAAGAAGAAAATTTATAAAATTAGCATATCAGTTCCTTAAATATATTTTAAAGCTTTGAAAAATTAATTTTTTACTATTGGATAGGAGATACCCCAAATTCATTTAAAAAAAGTAAGACAAAGAATAAAATGTAAAATATATAGAAAAAATAATTAATATAATGGAGAGAAATGAAAAAAATCTTATAAAATTATATAATTAGCTTATCAACTTGCTTTTAATATTGGTTTAAATATATGTGTATCAAGGAGAAAATACGCGTTAAGGGTGGCATATATTATAGATATTCTATGAAGGTGAATACCGCGTTAAGTGAGGCAATATTTTTGGGTCATAATAATGGCTTATACAAAGCATAAAGCAAAAGAAATGGTGAAAATGTTATTTTAAATCCTTCATTTACATTATGTGTAGCTGTAGCAAAGAATGTGTCCTTCATAGTTCGTCATCCAAAACTTAATTTTGGAGTTATCTTGCTTTTTCCTTGTTGTACAAATAATCCTACAAGGCATGTTCTAAAAGATGACTTGTAAACAAGAGAATTCTTCAACGTTTATTGCGTCAAGCAAACATTACGCAGTACAATCTAAGCTAATAAAATTGAGATGATTATTAATATGTCAATACGTTGCTTGCATCAAAGATGGTGCAGCTTAATTGGTGGTTACGTACTCGTTTATATATATATATATATATATATATATATATATATGTATATATTCTTATGATCCTTTTATGATCTAGGTTTCAAACTTGATGAACACTCATCTTAGTATTTTGCACTTGGTATAATAATATTAGCGACAAAAATGTTGTTTTCGTAGAAGGATTCTTTTTCTTTTTTCTTTTTTTGCGTGCAAATCTCGGAAGGAATTTCTAAATTTCAGATGGAAAACAACGTTGTTAATTACTTTTAATCTCAACCAACAAATCATTAGGATGTTGGATTTTACAGCAATCAAGATAAATATCTTATTGATAACAAGTCAAATAATGCAGTCTTTAGAATGTGTGTGTGTGAGAGAGAAACCCCTCAATTCTTATGCAGTATTTTTTTCAACTGTAAAAGGATCTTTACCATTGATATAGTAAAAGAAATCTCATGCAAGTTGGCAAAATTTCATTTAAACATTTATTAAGAGATTCATGCTTATGTAATTTAGATTAAATGATTGTGTATTTTTTTTTTTACGTTGTTAGTACCTTGTAATTCAATTTTTACTTGCTTTTTATTTAAAAATATTATATTTTTAACTTTAAAATATTAATTGTATACTTTTTAAAATTGGATCTTTCTTCTTCTTTTTTAAAATAATAGACAACATCGCTTTAAATCCCAAAATCAAATAATCCAATTGAAAAACTTGATTATACTTAAATTAAGCTACCAGAAAAACCTTTATCATGAGATACAGCTAGAAATCGTTCAAACATTGCATCAAGAAAAACACGTTATGATCAAATATGTACTTATATAGAGAATATTTTATATTCAAAATAATTTATAATAAAAATATTATTTAGAAATCCCTTTAAAATAAATTCTTTAATAATTAAACAAATCTAAATACGCGTCTATGTAATCTAATGATAATTTCTCTGTTTTCTGTGGTGCAAACTTTTCGACGTGGTTTAGTTTGTTGTCAGAGTTTGCCATCCTTGTTGCATTTAATTCTAAAGTTTACACACATGTAATTTAGTGTAAAAAATTCATAGTTTCAATTTACTAATATATGATATATTAAACTATTTAAATAATATGTAATATATTTTAAATAATAATAAAAAATTATAACGATAATACATTAGTAAAATTTATCTTAATTACATTATATTTAGCTTGAGATATTTTGTTCATGATCACATTGACATAATTAACTGATCCAATAACCTATACGCCAATCAAATCAAACCCATATCTAAATTATTGAGGGGACGAAAGTGTTAGTTGACTTAATTAATAAAATTATGAACTTGTAATGAATGTAAGGATTTAATTCTTGATTTAATCATACGGGAAAGACCCCCAAGAAAATTAGAGAATCAGTGTCTCTTACTTGTTACATTCATGAAAAAATATTTCGTTTAGAGTTGTCTTAATATATACAATTTACCAAAAAAAAAGTTACATTTATTTATGGTATATTTTGTGGTTTGTTATAATAATAAAAAAATCGGCTCTAGCACTTATTTTATATTTGATAAAGGACTAAAAACGAAAGTAGAACATGATAGTGCAAGAATGCACATACACTCACTCTTGTTTAATCAGAAAAACAATACTCACTTGTGAATCTTGGTGTTTCACACACTTACACATATGCACACTGAAAAATGAGAGAAAACTGCAGTGTATTATTCTGCTCTCTCTGCATTACATATATGCTCTGTTTTCTGTCTAACATTACCGAGTAATGACAGCATCATGGTGTATTTATACACATCTCAAGGCTAACAAACTAATCTAACTGACTAACTGAATTACACCAATACACCTCCTAATTCAGATTAGTTATAGATTGTACACCTAGTTTACATCTCAGTTCTACAAACTTAGCATTCTTCAATGGCTTGGTAAGGATGTCAGCTAGCTGCTCCTCTGTTCTGCAATGCTGCATTTCCAATCTGTCCTTGCTGACTTGATCACGGAGGAAATGATATTTGGTCTCAATATGTTTGCTTCTGCCATGAGCAATAGGATGTTTTGCCAAATCAATTGCTGACTTATTATCAATCAGTAGCTTCACTGGTTTTGCTTCTCTAAGCTTCAATTCCTCAAGCAAAGTTTCTAACCAAAGAGCTTGACAAGCTGCTACTGAGGCTGCAACATATTCAGCTTCACAGGATGACAAAGCAACAACATCTTACTTTTTTGAACACCAAGAAACTGGTTTTCCACCAACCATAAACACATAGCCTGTTGTACTCTTTCTATCATCCTTATCTCCACACCAATTCGAATCACAATAACCAAGTAATTCAGCTGCACCTCCATTTAACTTGTTAGGATATAAAATGCCAAAATCTAGAGATCCTTTAACATATCGAAGGATTCTCTTGGCTGCAGCAAGGTGAGATATCCTTGGATGCTCCATAAATCTGCTTATCACACCCACAATATAGGCTAAATCAGGTCTGGTGTTGCACAAATATCTCAAGGAACCTACTACTTGCTTATAGTAAGTAGGATCTACTGCTTCATCGCTGCCATCCTTCTGTAACCTGATTCCAGACTCTGCAGGTGTACAGGCCGAGTTGCAATCCATCATGCTGAACCTCTTCAACACATCTTCAGCATACTTCTTTTGACTCATGAAAATACCCTTGCTGGTATGAGTAAATTCAATCCCAAGGAAGTAGGATAGCACACCGAGATCACTCATGTCAAACTCTTTCATGATTCTGGTTTTGAAATCTGCAATTTCTTTTTCATTGCTTCCGGTTATCAACAGATCATCAACATATAGGCATATAATCAGTATGCTTGTTGTTGTGGAATGCCTAACATACACTCCATGTTCTGTGATACATTTGACAAATTTCAATTGCTTTAGGAAGCCATCAATTCTCATGTTCCAGGTTCTTGGGGCCTGTTTTAGACCATCCAAAGCCTTCTTCAACTTGTATACTTTGTCTTCATGCCCTTTTACTTCATAGCCAGGAGGTTGAGAAACATAAACTTCTTCTTCTAGTGGCCCATTTAAAAACGCAGATTTCACATCTAATTGATATAAAGACCAGCCTTTGAAGCTTGCCAATGCAGTTACAAGTCTGATTGTTTCAATCCTTGCAACAGGTGCAAACACCTCATAGAAATCCAGGCCAGGTTTCTGCAAGAAGCCCTTTGCTACTAATCTGGCTTTATACTTAGCAATGTCACCATTAGGCTTGATTTTTGTCTTGTAAACCCATTTTACATCAATAGGTCTCTTCTGTTTTGGCAAAGTTACCAATTTCCAAGTCTCATTCTTCTCAATTGATCTGAGTTCTTCTAGCATGGCATTTCTCCAATTTGGACTCTCCATAGCCTGCTCAAAACTGACAGGATCTGCTTCAGCTAATAAAGCAAAATGCACAAGCTCACCTTCTGTTGTGACTGCAGAATCAGGAAACAGCTCATAATCATGCAACCTTGGAGGTACATGCCTTTCTCTTTGTGACCTTCTGACTTGAATTTCAGCAGCAGGTTCAATAATGTCCTGATTATCATCAAGACTCACAGTAACACTGCCAACATTGTTGTCTGTCTTGCTTGCTTCCCAATTCCAGCTATTCTTTTCATCAATCACAACATCACTGCTTATTACAATTTTCCTTTTCTTAGGATCAAACAGCTTGTAGGATCCAGTTGAGGTATAACCCAGAAGAATCATCTGCTCAGCTCTATCATCAAGCTTCTTTCTAAGCTGTTCAGGAACATGCCTATAGCATAATGAGCCAAAAATTCTAAAATGACTGACACTAGGCCTTTTACCCGACCATGCTTCCTCTGGAGTCATACCATGCAGCCTCTTGGTTGGACTTCTATCCAAGATATAAGCTACAGTAGCCACTGCTTCACCTCAGAAATAGGCAGGCATCTTCTTTGTTTTCAGCATGCTCCTTGTCATGTCAAGAAGAATTCTATTTCTTCTTTCAGCTGTTCCATTATGCTGAGGTGTATATGGAGCTATCACCTCATGTATGATTCCTTCTTGGTCACAAAATTTCTGAAATTCATGTGAGACATACTCACCACCTCCATCAGTTTTCAGTATTTTGATTTGCTTTCCACTTTGTTTTTCAGCCATCAATTTGAACTTTTGAAAAACATTAAGCACTTCACTTTTCCTTTTAATGAGATACAGCCACATTTTCCTTGTAAATTCATCAATAAAAGAAACAAAGTAGCTATTTCCACCAAGAGAAGTTACCTCAAAAGGTCCACATACATCTGAAGAAATTACTGCAAGCTTTTCAGTGGTCCTTATAGGAATTTCTGACTTGAAGGACTTTCTAGTTTGCTTGGACTCACAACAGTCAGCACATACTTCATTTGGCTGCACAATTGAAGGCAGACCTCTGACCATATTCTTGCTCTGCAGTAGGCTTAAACTTCTAAAATTCAAGTGCCCAAACCTTTGATGCCACAACCAAGTCTCACTGCTGCATTCACTAGCCAGACAATGATGCTGCATGACTTGAACACCAATCTTGAAAGTTCTATTTTCTGACAGAGAGACTTTCAAGATTAATCTCCCTTTACCATCAAACACCTTCAAATGGTTGTGCTCCATCTTCATTGAGTAGCCTTTCTCCAGTAATTGACCGAGACTCAACAAATTAGTCTTCATGTTTGGAACATAAAGAACTTCAGTTATTGCAGCCTGCTGACCATTCTTCTGTTGGATCATCACTCTTCCTAATCCTTCAGCAGTTACAGTGCTATTGTCTGCAAATATGACCTTGTTCTTCACACTTTCATCAAGGTTTGTAAACCATTCTCTATGACCAGACATATGATTTGAACAACCTGTATCAAGATACCACAAATCAGATTTGTCATCTTCTGAATTTGTAGTAGCCATCAACAGAACTTCTTCAGATTCAGAATCTTCCTCATGAGCCATTTGTGCTTCTTCTTCATGCTTTCTTGGCACTTTCTTTCCTCTACACTCATATGCATAATGACCATATTTTTGGCAGTTGTAACACTGCACATCTTTCTTAGGAATTCTTCTTTTCTCATAGTTTCTGCTCACTTCATGTTTCTTGGAGCTTCCAGCATTCTGATTCTGCACAGAATTGCTTCCTTGGCTTCTTTCTTGGTTCTTCCACTTGTTATTTTTCCATTTTCCTTTTTCCTTGCAATTCTTTCTTCCATCACCTCCTTTCTGCTTGAATTGAGCTTGTAAAGCTTGCTCTGTTTTCGCAGAACTCCTCTCATTCAACCTCAGCTCTCGGGCTTCAAGTGTTGCTTGCAGCTCTTCAATTTTCATTGACTCAAGATCCTTTGATTCTTCCAATACAACAACCACTTGGTCAAATCTGCTTGTTAGTGTTCTCAACACCTTTTCAATTATTGTTGATGTTGAAAGTATTTCACCACAAGCTTTCATTTGATTTGTGAGAGCTATCAATCTTGCAAATTAATCACTTACACTTTCTTGATCAGCCATCTGCAGTAGTTCATATTGCCTTCTCAGGGTCTGCAGTTTCACCTTCTTTAATTTGTCGGAGCCCTCATAGAACCGAGCCAAGCTATCCCATGCATCTTTTGCAGTTTCTGCTGTTGATATTTTCTCCCAATTCTCAGAATCCATACACTGCTGTATCAAGAAGAGAGCCTTGACATCTTTCTTTAGACTTACTTGATGGGCTACTTTCTGCTCATCTGTTGGCTGCCTCTCAAGCTCCTTGACTCCATCATTCACCTCTTCCAATACATCTTGAAACCGAAAAAACACTCTCATCTTCGAGCTCCATCTATCATAATTCTTTGCTGTCAAGATTGGAAGATTCATAGGAACATTGCCACTCGGGAATGCCATGCTTTCTCTCAAGAACCAGGATTTGGAACAAAGCTCTTGATACCACTGATAGTGCAAGAATGCACATACACTCACTCTTGTTTAATCAGAAAAACAATACTCACTTGTGAATCTTGGTGTTTCACACACTCACACATATGCACACAGGAAAATCAGAGAAAACTGCAGTGTATTATTCTGCTCTCGCTGCATTACATATATACTCTGTTTTCTGTCTAACATTACCAAGTAATGACAACATCATGGTGTATTTATACACAGCTCAAGGCTAACAAACTAATCTAACTGACTAACTGAATTACACCAATAGAACACACACTTTTTTGTTTGTGAAATAATATTAACAACAACTAATTATTCTTTTACCCCCATTTGTATCAAATTGCCCCTTGGTGTATAGTTTAGTTTTCATATAAAATAAAACTTAATTGCTTTGTTTTACCGTAACTGAAAAGAAGGAATAAGTTGGATACTAGAAAGTAATTAAAATAAATCCACCATTTTTACTCACTTCTATTTCAAGGAATTTTTTTAGATTTTTTTTTATAAAAATAAAAACAGCTTAAAATAATTTATATTTATATATTGTATTATAAAATAAATTGAACATTTTATCGTTGGAGTTGGAGGCGCCTATAGTCTAATAATTAATAGGGAAACAAATTTAGCACCATCCAACACATCATATTATCATGTTTTGGGGATGTCATGTAATGTCTATGAAGCATATGCAATCTTATAGAAACAAACGTGCCCCAAAAATAACTCAAACACACAAAGGAGCCTAGCTCACAACACTCCAAGATTTCATAATCAAGAGAAAAAGTAGAAATACAACGCTCTCAATAAAGTTCAAAAATCAACGTTTAATGACCCCACGCGCACAAAATGTTTCAATCAATATGTAATGTTGTAATGTTTTTTTTTATTTGATTGATACAGATTATTTATTAGCTATAACTTATGACTAATCTATGTTGTCACACTTTGAAAAAAATTCTTTTTCAATTATATTTTTTTATTTATGAAATTCGAATTCCATATTTTATTTAAAAACATCAAATCTAATATTATTAGGACCCATAAAAATATGAATATGAATTTCACTGATATTTTATTCGTTATTATTATTTTACATTATGATTTTTGTGGGGCTGAATACTAAAAAAAAATTATGATTGGTCTTCTATTGTGCCATTTAGACCACAAGTTGCAACCCATTTTACCAATTGATGTTACTGGGGAGCCACGACTGAGTACTCATTGAGTCATATGCGACAAAATTGATGCCATAGGAGAGAAAATGACAGCTTCCTCGAATTGAATATCAATAATCGAGGGCCAAGGACGATCAAATCAATGTGATTCCATGCCACCCCAAATGTAAATAAAGAGTTGGGTTATTTTCAAACTGTTTAAATTATTTATTAGTTATATTTCAAGGTCGTTTATTTACTTAAATATATAAGTTTAAATTTGATCATTTATAGTTAAATTTGATCACACAAATGTGTTAAGTTTGATTTTGTAAGCTTAACATTAATAGTTTTCAAATAACTTATTTATATATGTATCACATAGTAAACACAGTATTTGCTAACATTTTATTCATTATATTTAATTGAGAAATTATAAATTTATATAAAATATATTATTATATAACTTTGTTTAACATTATAAATTTATTATTTTATTTATGTATTATTATATATATATGGCATCTACCTAATATCAATTATTTTTCACAGAAATCCATCTTCTTTTTTTTTTTTATTTCAAAAACTTCATTTTCGATCTTAAATCATCATTATAAATACAAAAGAATATTTTATTACGATTTTACTTCTTTTTTTAGCATAAATATATCTGTTGAGCACTAAATTAATAAACAAATTATATTTGGTAGAATTCAATAAAACAAAATTAACTAATCCATAAAAAGGTTTTACATTTAACTTGTTTAAATAAGTGAGTCAAGTGTGAAACTATTTTTTCATATGCCTAATTTTTAATCATGAGTTTGACTTGATTTATTTACACTCGTCTTATTTGATTTATTTTCTACAAAAAAATTCTCTTTTTTGGATGGGTGATTCTTCCATTATTCAACATCAACATCAACAGCACCTTTAACCCAAATTAATTGGGGTCGGTGGTAGATGAACCCAATGATAAATCGAAAATAAAGTAAAAGAGAGAAACAGAGTTAAATATAAAAGAATGGTGAGAGGAAAAGAGAAAAGAGGAAGAAAAGAATTAAAACAGGGAACAACTGGAACATAGAACTACTAAAGGGTTTA
>PYAF01000227.1:13681-39711 GCA_007407185.1 Glycine tomentella | reverse complement strand
CACTTTCCTTCTGGCAAAAACATCTGCTAACTCCCTCAGTTTACCCGTTAATGATCCTATGTTCCAGCTTCCCAATTTCATTCTAAACCCCTGGGCTGTGTTTGCCCGCCACGCTCGCCCATCTGCGTGTTGGGACCCTTGCCTTCTTGTCACCAAATCCGGGTGAAGACCTGGCGCCTTGCCTTTCGGCATGGACCCTTCCATTATTAGTGAAGCTAAAATCACCGTACCATACGGCAAGAGGAGAAACAGTTTTATGCGGAAAACCACCATTGATAAGCTCTGAACCAAACCAATGAGCAGCACCCGGTAATAAAAATGTTGCTTTCTAAATGTATGCAATGAATTAGAAAACAAAAGGGTGAAAGGCAAAAGTAAGGTGTTGCTTTCATTTAAATTATTACTTAAATTAGTTTTGATTGGAGGCTTTAGATTTTACTTATTGTTACCCCATGAGGTATGTTTATATCTCTTCTAGCATTGAGCCATAAGTTATTTCTATGTATATAGTTAGCGTGGTGAAGCAGTACAATCAACATCAAGAAGAAAATAGCATAAGGTTCATTAACTTATTGAGCAGAGGACAGCTTGCATCACTTCTTTAGGAAGTGTATATATCACAGATTCACAGGAATCAGAAACATCCAAGGAAAATTAAATAAATTAAAAAATAATTATATTAGTCTTAGGAATTAGGATCACTTGGATCTTGAGATTCTGCATATAATGCTTTCCATTTTATGTTCTGCTGCTCCACTGAAGGAATCCTAGAAACATGTGGCATAATCCCAATACAGTAAATGACATTTTGAGATGAGCAGCAGAGAGAAAAAAACAAAACATAATAAAGGGTGGTGGTAAATGAAAAAGGCTTTCACTTCTTTTAATTCATTACTTTATACATAGTTGTACAAGAACCTCTGTGTGTGTGACATAGTGCTAGTGCATCTGTTTTGGTTGTCTGTTTGTACTGCCTTTGCCCTTTACCATGTTTGCCATAATGAAATGACCATTATCTTCTTTCTTTTTATGAGATTGTAGATATCTTTTCTTATGGTTAATCTTATTTGAATTAACTAAGATTATTATTAACTATAAAATTATTTCTTTAAATATTTAATATAATTTCATATTTTAAAACTTAAACTTTAAACTACTAATTGAATAAAGATAATTTCAAATCAACTAACCCTCGTGTTTTTTTTATAATAAATGATAATTATTTATTAGAAATAATTCTATTCAAGTTGGATAAAATTATTATAACAATTTTTTTTTTCATTAAATATTTAAAGTTTATGAACAAGGTTTAACATAGTTGCATTGGATAGATAAATTATATGTTTTTTTTTTAAATATAATGAAAAAAGTTCGATTTTCAAACATTGAATGTGAAAAAAATATTATTGAGAGACAAATCTCATTTAAATAATCTCTATTATCGATAATTAATCTTATGTCTTTCGACTACTAGATACTTTACTTTCATTTAAGAAAAAGAAAATTTAACGTTTACATATAAGACTTTTAATGCGATTATCTGTTACACATTCATGATTTAGGCCCTTTCCTTTTTTTTTTTTTTTTTCGTTGCATATGGTTTATGAAGAATCTGTTTTATGCTACTGAGAATATGCCAAGCAAGTCGTGTCACATTGACATGGACCAGAATTCCTTTCTAACTCCTATCATGTTAAGTTATATAGTTATTTTTTCTGGTACTACCATTGCTCAGTGCTCTACTAAGATTTTGATAAGATAACAAAGCTTGAGTGCCCCCACATATTATACACTATTAAACCATATCTAATACACAATTGCCTACCTAGGCTTCTAATTTGTCACTAGTGTTGGACATCATCATGTTATATAGTGGATTTTCTCTTCTTCTATTAATTAACATTATTATGCCACCCCTGAATTAAATAAAGAAATAAAAACGGGGTAAGGGAATTTGTTACATGAAATGTTTTGACTCCAAGAAATTGTGCTTGAAGCTCTGGTTGAAGTCGTATTGGTTCGGTTATCTCTATAGGATAATGTGAGTTGGTTGGGCCAATTATTCAACATTAAACTGACATTGAAGAAAAGTTCTAGATGGGTTGAATTTCCTTGGAACCAGTATTTGGAAAGATATATTTCAAACTTGAAAATCAATGTTGTTATTTTATTTTTTGTTACTGAAAGCGATGTAACAAACGTGGAATCAACCTTGCATACCATGTTCTCTTTCTTTTTATTCAATGAAAAAAAGAAAATATGTTCGCCCAAAAAAATTACAATGGAATACACCACCAAAAGACATGGTTAAAATCTTGGGAGGTAGAAGAGACTCAAGAGAGACGCCTTTTCATACTCAATAATTTATTAGAGAATGAAATTTGGAAATAAGGAAAAAATTCTCATGTTTTGATTCTATTCCATCCAATCCAAGATGAATCTTGTCGTCGTTGATTATCTTTCACAGAATGATGTGTTCCTATGTCACTAACAAACTAAAGGCTTTATAGCAAATTCTCATGTCAGAATTCATTAGAAGCAAGTGGCTAACTGAATAATGTTGGATAACATCTTAAATTTGAGTTATCCAATATATACTAAAAATTATGTGTATGATTGAACTGTGACACCTTAAATTAGCCCCCAATTAGTACATGTGATTTGAAAATCACACACGCTTTAATTTATTAATAAGAAACATTATTTATTACAAGGATACCCCTAGCTCCCATCATACTAAAAGCCTAAAATAGATATAGATAAGAACAAAGCAGATGTGAGTTCTACCCTTATAATATTAAGTTCTTTATTTTGAATTATATTAACAACAAAAGTATAGGGATAGGTATGAAGTAACATTATTATTGGAACAGCTAATGCTACAAGACATGCAGGGCCAAGGAAAGTGTCTTTTGCAAAAAAAATAGTAATCAACATTATATGCTACGAAAAGCATAAATTATACATGTATATCAGCTGGCCCATATAGCAGCTGGTAGAGGGAACTATATGTGTTGCATAATTTGGCTATTTTTTCATGATTAACAACATAGCAATAATGTGTCAATTACATTGTATTTAGCTCTTTCATGATAAACAAACATAAAAGTGGTCCTCATTATTGCAAAAAAAAGCTCACCCATCTTTTATTTTCCTAGTCTACTCCCGGAGTTATAGCTGACTAGGCAGTGCTGCAAAGGAAAATATTAGAAAGAAACAGAAAAATCTTTGTGCTAATATTAATATGGAGGAATAATTATATGGAGTCTATAACTTTATAGCCATAAGTAGAAGCCCACATATATATGGACCTAGAGCGCTAATATTAATATACTGTGTTTAAAGCAGAAGATTGTTGTAATGGTATAAAATTTTGTTATATTTACATGTGTGAGAATGACCTATTTAGTGGAATAATTCATGTTCAATTATCTTTGTGTGTAAAACTTTCTTAGATCAATGACAAACATACATTATGAGTGAGATTTATCTTTTATCCAATAAATTGGGATATGTAATAGTCTCTGATTGAGAAAAAAAAAAAATCTAGTGTTTGTTTCATTTGGATTCATAGAACTAGAGCTTGCAGCCAAGCTGACATTAATACTGTGTACCTGTTTTGTCATTTCTGTGTAACTGAAGGCATGGTGTGCACAACCAGCTATCAGTGTCTGCTTTAAGCCTCAATCATACCAGAGAATATTTCAGATGCATAGTCCACAACAAAACCAAGTAGTGATATCAAATTTACCAACTCTTGAGAACAACATTAAACAAAGTTTGCCATAACATAATATACCCATGGACACAACTAAAGGAGAGGGCCATAATTTTATTCTTTTATATAAAAAATGAATCATCATGTTCATACTACCAAAGAACATGCCAAAACCCACCTTATATTATTAGTTTTCTCCGATGTTTTGTACGTCTCACTCAACTCCTAACCAAACAGCAAATGGTTGCAACTTTAAGTATCCAAAATGAAGCCAAAAACAAACCCAAAAAGTAGGTCCTCTACTATCAAACACCTCAGAAAAACCTTAAAATATCTAGTTGAGGAGTCCTTGATTGGTTGAACCACTTGTTTGTTCGTGGTCCTTGTAACCATCATAAGCTGCAAGTGTCGTTGTTACCCTCCTCCTATCCTAACTCAAACCAAATCCCTTACTAGAGCTAACACCAGTCTTTAGACTACTAGAATGTTTAATTGTATTATTTAAATGTTAGTTTTGGTATTCCTCTTGATTTTGTTTCTAAGGACATGATATTCAAACCTTTAATTAATACATGCACTAATAGTAAAAATATACGATGACAATGAATAAAAATTAAACCCTTTAATTGATATTGAAAACGTATAGAACTCCCATATGTTGTAAATTAAACTAGAGTACATTACTTGTTTACTTTGCCAGATAGATCAAAATATCTTAGACTGAATTGATTTATTGACGTAGTATGTGAAATATAAAGGTAGACAATGGCTAAAAAAGCAAGGTTTGAGACAAATATAAATAGGAGGCTTAGTTAGTACACTACAAAAAAAAGCTATTTTTGTGGCGGCTAAAAAAGCTATTTCTGGCGGCTAAAAACCGCCACAAAATTACTTTCTGACGGTTAAGATTGACTGTCAGAAGTAACGTTGTCAGAAAAAATTGTGGCGGCTTTTAGATGGACGCTGGTAAATGTGTCAAAAAAATTGTGACGGCTTTTAGTCGTCACAAAATTTTATTTTCACTTTTTTTTTATTTTTTCATGTTTTATTTTTCTGGCGGTTTGAAAACCGCCACAAAGTGCGTTTTTGTTTTTTTTCTGCCAGAAACAATATTTTTTGATTAAAAAACTCATTAATATTTCCCTAATTTTAATAATTTTCATTAGTTCTATAATTATTTTCAGAGAAGTTTCCATTCATATAAGTCATCTTCATAAAAAAAAGAATAAAAAATAGTTGAAGGTTATTTACAATATTATGCAACTCTTGAACGGTTGAAACTATACACATTAACATCCATGTGTATTTATTATCCACCCTAATGTACATGGCTTATCAAAATGAAAACAACTTGGCACCATGAATAGTAACACTTTTAGAACTGAAACATCAGGACTAATAATGAATAAAAAAGTCAATATTATGCTTTACTATGAGTATATTACAACCTTCAAAGCCAAGTCACTTCTGCAGAACAGACCTCGCATCCCTTAGCACCACTCTCCATAACAAACCTCAAAACACCATAGCAGGCCCTGAAACAGAAAGTTTACAAATTAATTAAACATAAACCCACAGAATAATCACATTCATGCAAAGGGGGGAAATAACAATAGTATTTGTTCAATTACTAGTTAAAAATAACAATAGTATCTGAATATAATAAGATAACAATACAGCTTTATCAACCATTAAAATTTATCTAATCCAAGATAATATCTCAAATATGACAATTTAGAACGACTTAGTGTGAAGAAATACTTTAATTGCTATAGAAATATAAGTAGCTATTAAGTATTGAAATTATGTGAGTTCCAGAGATAGTGATCTCTGACTCATGTCAGGAAAAGAGAACATCAGTATAAAGCATATCTAACTTTAAATATATTCAACACACAAGAAAGTAAGAAAGACTAATCCTCCATAACATAATAAGCCTGAAGGCTGCTCGAATGTAAGGACCCTCCATGTGGCGCGGGTGGCGCCAGATCCCGCGCTGATAGCGCCGGGATCCTACAGTAGAAAACCTTGTTGAGGGTGTGACGCGGTTAGCGCCAGGGCTGGCGCGGATGGCGCCAAACTCTCGGGAGGTTCACGTTGTCAGCGCGGTTGTGGAGCGGATAGCGTCAGTTGGTCGAGGAGCATGGCGTGGATGGCGCCAGAGTGGGGCGGATGGCGCCACAGGTTCGGCTTGTCCACGCTGTTGGCGTGGAAGCGGCGCTGATGGCGCCACAGTTCTGTACCTGGCTCGGATAGCGCGGCTTCCCGCGTGATTCGCGCGGGAAGGTCGGTGCAGACTATTTTAAAGGGGGAGTCGTGTTTCGGAGGAGAAGAAAACCATTTTCTTCTTCCTCAGAGCTCCAGTAGCCATGGGAGAGCTTCCCAAGCTCCCATGACCTTGCCTGATGACCTTAAACGCTTCCTGAACCCTTTAATCCTCCTAGAAACCAAGTGAGAGCGAGAATGCTTCCTCCATAACCTTGAAGCCCTAGAGAAACTCCTCCTCTATGAGAGGCTGAAGAGAACTCGAGATTGGGCGAGGATTAGCTGTTTCCATGGACGCTAAAGCAAGGGAGAGCCGCCCAGAGGTCTTCCTCGGCAATTTTGGAGGTAAGAAACTCGAGTTTCTTCGATTGATTTGGATTTGGGGGTTTCCTGTGAATAGTGACCCATCTGTGATAGAGCTAGAATTAGCTCTGGGTCTAGTTGAGAGAAGTGTTTAGAATGATGTGAGGAGGAAGGATTAGCTTTCAGTTTGTGATTTGGTAACTGTTGGTTTTAGCTCTAGGGGAGGGCATGTGTGACTTGGACTGAGTCATTTGATATGAGACATGCCAGAGCCTTACAGATGGGCTTGTCGTGCCTGAGAGGGCCATGGTAATGGTGTACTGTGATGTGAACTGTTCAAGCCCGAGAAACCTTGAGAGTTTGGGTTGAGAGAGCTTTGATGCTCACTGGTGATGACTTGGTTTGAGTCTGGAATGACTCTGAGGCCATGGATGATCTGTGATAGACCACTGAGGGTCTATGGAAAGGCTTGTAAAGGATGAGCCTGATGAACCTTAGGTAGAGGACTCGGGTTGAGGGAAAGGATTGTGGTTCCTTCCCAGATGCAGTTGAGGACTGCTTGATGAGCTTATGCATGATTGTAGGCTTGAATGGTTTGTGATGTGTGTTTGTATGCCTTGGTAGGGCTGGACACCGTTGGTGTCAGAGGAGCAGACCATCAGACGAGGCTAGAGCTGTGAGGCACGGCTTGCCAGGTAAGCTCATTGTTCTGAGGTTTTCCCTTTATTCTGGTTTGCCACCCGAATGGGTGATGTATGATATATATATATATATATATATATGAGTATATATATATATATGTGCATGTGTTCTGAGCCTGAGAGGATGATGAACGGTGCTTTGAGTGAATCTCAGACCATTCTGGATATTTGGAATATGTGATGGCCTAGTGTGTGCTGGGCTGTAATGGTGAACCCTAGGATAGACATTGAGACAGTGTGAGGGTAATGAGACACCTGATATGGCAGGTATGAGGCCGTGGGCCTTTGAGGGAATGCAGATCATGAGATGGTCTGTGATGGAACCTAGAAGATACTGGATGAGTATCAGGCTAGTTGAGGTTCCCTAGCCAGAGGTAGAGTTTAAGGACTCCCTGGAATAGCTGAGATTCCTTGGGAGGTGCCACTGCTCTCCACCTAAGTCCTAAGGACAGATGGAACTGTGTGGATGTTTCTCCTTAGGCAAAGATGTTGGAAGTCCTGAGTGATTATCCTCAGGCCAGTGTATATGGAAGTCCTGGATGTGATTGCCCTGTAAAGGAGGTTCTTTCCCAGGCTAGTGTGTGTGCAAGTCCTGGAGGTGATTGCCTATATGGATGTTCTTGCCCAGACATGCATTATGAAAGTCCTGGAGGGTTTCCCAGGCCAGATGATAGGCAGATATGTTGTATCTCTAAGAGAGGACTTCTCGAGGGGGACTAGAGCCTAGGACCTCTTAGATGAGCCATATCTGTATTCTCAAAGTCCTGAGTTGAGGGACTCCTCAGGCAATGTTTGTATGGTTCAGAGGCGGTGCCTCTCTTGTGTGGATAGTGTCCGGTGTATGTGACACTGATAGTAGAGTACCTCTGTGAGACAGGCTATGAGAGCCAGGATGAGATACTGATGCCATGGTGATGGCTTTGATCTCTGATGGATGGCTGTGAGAGCCATGACGAGGTGGAATACCTCTGATGCTGAAAGCATCCAGTTATGGATGGCTGTGAGAGCCATGACGAGGTGAAATACCTCTGATGCTGAGAGCATCCTGTTATGGACCCAGATGGCTGGGATGTGTGGAAACTAAGATGATATCCTAGATTTCGTATGTGTGAGCAATGATGATATCCTTGGCTCTGTCGTTATGTTTTATGTGTGCTTGGTGGTGAACCAGGGTCTGGGAGGATCTCTCAGAACTCTGAGTTTACTGAGACATTTGTCTCACCCTGTGTGGGGTTTGTGGTTTTCAGGTGCTCTTGAGGAGATGAGCGATCTCAGGGCAGGAGGGCCCTAGTGGACCTGATAGGCTGGATGAGAGGCTGCAGTAGAAGACCAGAGCAGAGCTTCAAGAGTTGAAGCTGATCTTATATCTCTGTGTAGTTGTAGGGTATGTGTATACCCATTTCCTGTACATATTATGATGTATGACCCATTTGTGGTCTTGTTTTTGAGCATATATATGTTCAGATGTTGATGTTGTATGAAAGTATGTTTCCTCCTGATTATCTCTGTTTAGTTTTGGTTATCTGCCTAGCTGTTGTGTGTATGTTTATCTGGATCAGCAGAGGCTTGTTTATGTTCTTTGTTTTGTGGTTTTTATATTCCATGCATAATGTAATCAAGATAAACGATTCTATCGCTTCCGTACCGCATGTATTTAACGCTGATAGCGTGATATGGATATCATTGATGATAACATACCGGAGACATCCGGGGTGTTACATCGAACACATCAAATTTCATAATCAACAATTGGCAGAATGGGAAAGCAATTAATACATTATAAAAGATTATTGATAGAACACCAATTGTAATAGATGAAAATAGGCTTAAAGAACACTAGATTAAAGAAATTAGAGCAATTTGCTGTCCCAAAGTTCAGAAACTCCTACAAAGGCTCTATCCAGAAACTCTCTAACATCACACATAATTGTGGCCTAACACTACCACACCCATAAAAGTGAAAATACATAACTACTCCATAAACTGCTATATGGCAGTCATTAAAAGTTAAAACGAGTTCCATTATAGTTATTAAAATTAAGTCCTATTTTCCTAGAGTAAACTTTCTGAATAGTGTGTCTCTGTGGGTCCAGGTGGTTTGAGTGCTTACCAATTATATTTCCATAACATGTAAAGTACTGGTCATACTATCAAATAAGTTACCAAACATGGAGATGTCAAAGTAAGTAAGTAACAACAACTAAAAGCACCCAAAACAAGAAAGGAGATCATATTATGTATATTGAGCAAGCTGTGTTAATATGATGCCACAGGACTATACAAAGAGGCTATCTTAATACACCAAACAACACTGACATTTCAAAATGTAGTGACTCAACAATAACAATGAACAAAGCTATAGAACAATAAATCATACTCAAATTATCACAAAATTCAGGAAGTACATAAATCTAATAAAGAAAACACAGATTATATCAAGAGTGATGAGTGATTGCAAAATCAAAAATGGGATATAAGTAGACTGTAGACATACAAAATCTCTTCCCAAAGCAGCATAGTGTTGTAAGCCATTACAGGAACTATCCTAAAATTCATCAAAGTAGTGTTTTTAGCAATTTTAGTATATATATATATATATATATATATAAGAAAAAGAGAAAAAAATATTAAATTGAATGTTGGATAAATAGGATAGTGATTTTCAATATGAAGAACCAACCATGGTATCATTGTAAGAGTTTGGGTACCAATTTTTTTTCCCGGTATGTTACCATTTAGATAGCATAATGTTTACTATTGATCTAGCAGAAATTTTCTATCATCATAAGTTCATAGGTGAACTTGGAGTCGATTTGGTCACTTATATAAGTAGTTTGCATAGTTATAACAGCTCTTTTTCAATCCTAAGGCTTCCAATGAAACATTTACCTGATGAATTGGCATGTGTGATATAACAGAATTTGGTGACGAGCTTCTTAAGGCTTCTGACAAATTAATTCAAGCAGCAAGGCACTGGAAAGGATCCTCAGCCATTAACCACCAATGATTTCCATTAATATGATTATCAGCAGCGTCAAATACATCTGGAGATGATTCTCTACAAAAGCTAGGTGGCCATCATAAGATAGCTTTTCAATACCCCCAGCATATAAATTTGCCAAGTGTATCTTCTACCAGTGTAGTCCAAACTTTCCTAATGGCTGCCCTTGAGCAAACTCAAGCAATCCTCGACATAGATCGCAACTTAAATGATTCAAATGAGAATGCATGAGATATGCTCTGTCGCGGAAGTCAACATTGTGGGGACAATAAAAGCCTTCTTCATCTTTCATTTTCCACGCCACCTGTTTCAAATGTATTTTGTAGCAATTAATTTTCTGTTAGTGAAATATGGAATAGATTTGAAAATAATTATACAAAATTTAGTTGAGATTATGCAACACTTGATCAAATAGAACCAACATAAATGTCAAACTATGGTTAGATACTTAGATTGACCAACAAGCTACTATGCAAGATCAAGGAAGACCATATGTCACTTATGCAACAAATAAATTGGAATTTTCAATTCTTCAAATATAACATAAAAGTAATTGACAATTGGAGGGGATATCTTACGGACAGCTTAAGTTCAGTGTCACATCTTAGAGAATGTCACTCCAGATTAATTTTCTCTGCCTTCCTTACACTCCACTTCCATTCCTGAATTTGATTTAAATCCCCTAAAGGTGGCCTCTCTGGTATAGGAATCTACAAGTCAATTAAGAATATATGTAGGCAAGATGAATTGCATACAATAATTAATGCTGACAACTCATCACACTTAAGGGTGGAAATATACAGGTGAATATATTTAATTAGATTATGTTTAACTTTCTTTTATTTATTTATTCATTTAGCTTTGCTGTCCAATTTTCAAAAGCAATAGATGAACAGGAAAAAGATAGACAAAATAACTTATGTAAAGATATCTTCAAAAGTTGTTACTGTTTATGCTTACATCTTTAGGATCAATCAGACCTGCAATGTTACCTCCTCCAGCTCAGAGGGACTCCACAACACCGAGCAATCTTCTATTAACTCGCCATTTGTTGTTTCTAAGTGTGCCCAAGGCCTACAAAAATGTATCATTAAAAAGAAGAATAGGTTAAGCTATTTAACAGAATCGCAGTGTCTAAAGAATTGTGCCTTTGTGCAAGGAAAATTAAAAAGTACAATGCCTAAAATAAGGTTTTAGATATAATTGATTTCTAAGTTCGAAGCACCTTTAAATGTAGAAGACTATAAAAATTGAAAGTTAAGAGATATTAACAATAATGCTAAATAAAATAAAAAAATTGGAACCATTTATTATCTTTTGTGGAATATTGCCACACTCCTTTCTTGGTAAGGGGAAATAAAAATTTACATGTAGTAACTCAAACACTTTTTGCATTTGTTTCCTTTCAACTTTCTTCATCACATCTTGCTGCTTCTTGAATCTTCTTCAACGCATCTTGCTGCTTCATCATTTTACTTCATTTATTCCAATTGTTCAGTAATAACCCAAAAAAATAGCTTCTTGCCAATGGTCAAAGTAAAATGTTATTTCCTAATATATGGATTTCACGCAATAGAATTAGAAAGAACAGTTCAATTCATTTGAGAAATACCACTACTTGATTTTAAACCAGATTCAAATCCTCATTAAAGTGTAATATACCATCCAGGGAAGCATGATCATTTCTAGGTTCTGCAAGCCAATGCTCAACTTCCATTACTTCATCTTGAAGAGCATGTACATATGATTCATCCACCTGAACCTAGGGAAATTTAGAGAAGAGATATCATAAGTGATAGGTTTTAGCCAAAACCATATTGCTATTTCGTTTATTTCAATAGTAAAGAAGAGAATTATGAAACAATGCCATAAATCCACACAAGTGTTCACACATAAATAACTTTAAAATGCGCTCCATCTCCCTGCGCGTGGTGGATGCGGTCGAGGAGCTCCGATAGATGAAGTCGCAGCGACAGGAGGACTCGAAGGCCAACACGCGTGTAATGGAGATCTTCGCCTCTCACTGGAACGCGTGGCAGAAGGAGGAGAAGCGCCTCTTGCACCAGATCGACGCCAAGGCGGAGGAGATCACGTGCCTGTGTGGCGGAGCTCGAGGATGCCGCCGCTAGCGCCGAGAGGAACGTCGTCGAGCGGAATGAGATGATCAGGTTCATGTCGCGGAGGATCGAGGATGAGGGATTGGGTAGGAGGGAGAGGGAGGTGTACGGTAAGAAGAGTGAAGAGTGCTTTGAAAAAAAAGAAGATGAAAAGTCATGTTAAGCACAAAGAGTGGTCTGGAAAATGTATTTGTTTGTGACGATTTACCTAGACCGCTAGGAATAAGTTGTCAATAAAATCCTCTTTTTTTGTAGTGCTACCAGCATTGTCAGAACAAAAAATAACTGTTGGGCGACAACTTGTGGAGTGTCAGCAGGTGAACCTAGCTTGTTCAATTACAACCTAAGTTGGAAAAAAGTATGATATGTTTTGTTCAATTATAATCACACATTTGAGGCAGTCTAAGGTCCACATGCTTGATCTCATTTCATTATTAGTTAGGTGGGATTAATGTCGTACAGTGTCCTATTCACTCACGTAAAATGTTGAATTTGTTGGATATTTTATTTATCGGAACCGGGGGAGTTATTTTGGATTTTTTTTCCTACACGAGACAAATTTCTTCATACATCATCAAAGACAATGAAAAATTGAAAATGCTCTTCCGTAAGATTCATACAGATTGACAATCTAGTAAGGTCCATATGGATTGACAAATCCTTAAGCCCATACAGATTCATCCGTAATAATCTTATGAATTACGAATTCGTAAGAACCTTACAGATTACGGATCGTCTCTCCGATCTCGTCAGCTCCATCGACGACGAAATCGAGGCAGGGATTGTGGTCGAGGAGGGAGAAGGGGATGTCGAGGGAGCGGGCCTTTTAACACCATAGGAATCCTCGCTGAGCACATGCACTTCTGCGAGATCTGTGGGAAAGGCTTCCGGCGCAACTCGAATATCCACATGCACATCTGCGCGCGCGGAGAACAGTTCAAGAGGACGGAGGCGTTGGCGAAGTCTTTGGAGACCGTTGCGTAGCGGCGTGACGCAATTCTCGTGTCTGTTTGAAGGTTGCAACCGGAACAAGCTCCACCGACGGTTTCGACCACTGAAATTGGTGACTTGCGTGAAAACCACTTCAAGAAGAGCCACTGCTCGAAGATGTACACGTGCGAGCAGTGCAGCAAGAAGCACTTCTTGATTCTCTTGGATTTGAAGAGCCATGCGAAGCACTTCGGAGGAAAGGCCAGGTGGAAGTGCACGTGGCTGCGGCGATGAGCGACAGATACAGATTGGCCAATTCGTATGGGCTAATCCTTATGGACCACACGGATTGGACAATCCATATGGACTATACAGATTGATCAATCCGTATAAACCTTATGAAAGTGCATTTTCCATTTATTGCGGGGTGTATGAAGAACTTTGTTGAGTGCAGGAAGAAAATCCTAGTTATTTTTCTTTAAGGTTTTCATGGTCCATTATACATAGATAGGAAACAAAACAAAGCCCGAAGCCTAATATATTGAACTAAGAAGGGGAGTTACTATTCACACTACCAAAATTGCTTTTCTCACTACTCATGTGGGTATTTTTTTTTTTACTTATTTCCAAAAATATCCATCCCACACAAACATGATTTTGTTGTTCACATATACAATGAAATCATGTTTTCGTTATATATATAAATGCACTACTAGAAAAGGGGTTTTTTACGATAGACCTGCTAAAACCGTCTTAGAATATTAGGCGGTGGTGATTTTGTAATTATCAAGAGATGTATGATGATTATGGTTATATAACAACCGTCTTAAAATTGAGTGTTCAACCGTGTTTTTTATACAAAGACGGTTTTATTATAACTGTCTTAGAAATGAAATTTTCAAAAAATAAAAGCAAGTGTTCACTTTGAAATTCGAAGACATTTTAGGTTTTCTAGTCTCGTTCTCTTCTCTTCTCATCCCTCTCCCTCACTCTCTGCGATAAAGCCCACCCTCAAAACAATGACTACGAAGATCTCAGCTTCCTCAAGGAACCCGATGACGCCGCTGCCGTCGCCCCTTGTCACCACGGCCATTTTCCAGATCCCGACCAGTTCAACGAGGACAATGGCGACGACGAGGACGACTTCAGCAGCTTCACCAGCTTTGACCACACGTCGGAGGACGCGTTCAAGGAGCCCGAGGTGGACGACATGGACGTCGTCATTCTGAAGGAGCGCAACACTTTGGGCAGTCGTTTTAAAAGCTCCCTTTGGGGATTTCTGTTTGGGTATTTATCCAAACGGAAATGACACAAATACGCAGGCGTTTTACCTCTAATTACTTTAGTGTTTTCTTCGTCTCTCTGAATTCATATTTCTCTTGCAGGGTCGTCTTTCGCATGTGCATTTCACCTCTAATTACTCTAGGTATTTTGATAAGCTTGATTTTGTTTTGATTTTGATTTGTGTTTGTCTTGATTCTGCATTCTGGTGAACAAAATGGTAGGTTTTTCTTTACTAAAATTGGGTAGTTTTACTCTATGTAGTAGCCTAATGCCTAATGCCTTGGTTGGAGTTATGGTTCACTATGTAGTAGTTACAAACATGGCATTGACATGTCTTATTGTGATTGTTTTTAGAGGAATTCAATTTGGGTTTGTAGATTCAAGAGGTCCTCATGAACTTTATGGAAAAGGCAGTACGATTTGATGGGGATTTGAATCAAGTTGAAGTCAAGTACATTTGTTGTTACTTGTGATATTTTCTTTAAAGTTTATGAACTGTGCTATATTTAGTTTATATAACTCTGCAGTTTTTTTTTTGGTTATTTTGTGTGTTATAATCACCACACCTCTGCCATATGCCACAATGTCCTTTGCTGTATTTTTATGGTGGAATTTTGGCTTGTGGGCATGAACTGCTTGGGAACCTGAATTGTTTTTTACATCCATTTGTTGGGTTGAAAATGTTATGTAACTATACTGATAAATCTTGCAGGTATGAGCCACTATCTAATTTGCTTGGAAAGAAATATTTTCTTCATGCTTATGGTCCTATATATGCTCTTTCTGCTGATGTTGTATCAAGCTTGGTAGCACTTAAGAATAACAGACAAGATTTATGTTGAACTCTGACGGAAGAATCAGAATCCTATGTAGATTGTGACATTGTGCTAAATCTTATGCTCTAATTGTACTGTAGGGATGAGAACTAAGTATAGCAGAGAAGACGAAATACCTAGTTTTTATGATAAATGCCTTTCAGGTATGCTGCCACTGCACTTTGTCTTTTACTTAAGTTATGCACGATATATCTTGGCTGTAATTTAAACACGTGTTTACTTGATTGGTGTGTAAGTTTATCCTATTGTTAGAGGAGAGGTTTACATTGTTGTTGAGTTTGTTGAATGTAGTTAGCTGAATTTCTTTTGTTTTAATTGTCATTCTTTTCTTTTTACATACTGGATTCACAGGTATTTCCCCAGAAACAATTATCTGGTGTGGACAATGAACTTATGGATGCCACTGGTTTAGGGCTAGTTAATGATGCCTGTGTCCTGTACTGTGAGAGGTTTATGGAATTTCTAATTGACCTCTTGAGTCAATTGCCAACAAGGAGGTATTCCGTTTTGACTATCTGTAGTCTCTCTCATTTAAGGGTTAAGTTATTTTGTTTAATACTATGTATTGTATGTTTCCAGTTTTATGTATATATTTTATTTTGCAAGTGTTATGAATGATGACCAAGTTGCTTCCATATTTTAAATTGGCAATTTTTTATTCTTTCTAGCAATTATGGTTGAACTGAAAATGGATTCAATTCTTAAATACATGTAGGAAGATGGAGTACTTTTAGACAATATCATGTTTTGATTTGTAAGATTGGGGCGTTTGACGATGATGTTGGAGGTTCCATCTCCTTGTTCCTCTTCTGTCCTCCTTCGTTTCTGGTGGATTTGGGAATTCTTTTAACGTTCTTAATGTCTTAATTGCCAGCTATTTAGTTATTTTTATCATGTTACTCTTTTCCTTTCCGTTTTATTTGGTTAATTTGGGTGTGTCTCTGCTGTTCCCGCTCCCCACTGTTAGGAGATATTGGGGTTATTAGTCTTATTGTCCAAATTAAAGGCTTCGTGGGCTTGTACTAGTATTACTAGGATTTGATGTAAATTTATTTGTAAATAGGAGTATTAGTTTATTAGTTTATGTTATGGTATTGCTGTTACTCAATATTGAGGAATTTAACATTCAAATCAAATTAGAAGCATTGCATTTAAAAGGTACCTGCTTATTTGGGGAAACTGGATAGGGTGCTTTTAGATACTTACCTTTCATTGCATGGAGACATGAAGTCACTCTAGGCAAGACCGATGCAAAACCAGGTATGTGGCTGAGAACCCAAATAAATTCATTCTCAAATAAATTCATGCAAGAAGTGTGTTTCCTCTTATGCCATCAACTTGTTCTGTGCCTGAGGAGTTTTAATCTGCTATTTGTGGTGAGTTCTGTGGTTCTTGGTCATTGAAGTTGCTATTTTTTTCTCTTTTTTTTGGCCTTTTTATATACCATGAGCAGTTGTTAGTGAGTTCTATGGTTATTGTCATTGAAGTTTTATTCAATGAAATAGTTATTGAATCACTGAAGTTGCTGTTTTTTTTATCTTGACCTTTCTATATGCCATGAGGTGTTAAGTGAGTTTTATGGTTCTTGATCATTGGAATTATACTCAATGAAGCTAGTGTTTCAAAATGTAGTGCCTTCAATTATCACTTATTCTTGTATGAGAAGAAAAAAAATGAGGAGAAAATAACACGTTATACATTTTCACACATTTTGGCTAACCTGAAATTGGTTTACTTTCAGGAGCAGAAGTGGATTGTTGTCGTTATTTCAATGGTCCCTATCTATGCTACTGAGTCTGTAAGATTTTATTACTCTCTAGCATGTGACATTTTAAGAAACTACTATGCAGCCTTTGCTCTGTATTCTTTTGGCAGCTACCTGATTGCTTGTCTTGGTGAGTTACTTGCAGTAACCTCAATGTATTAAGAATACAACTAGGGATGCATTAATATCATGCATATCTAGTCTTCTCAGCTAAAATTGGTTATTTGTGAACTCAGGAAGTAAAAATACAAATTACATGTGTTATGCTAGTGCAAGCCATTCATGAAGGTATTGATCCTGTGGCACTGGAATTAAAAAGGTTTTTAGAAACACTTCTGCTTCTCAAGTCAATAGCTTATATATTTGATGTTAAACTGAATTCTATGCAATCATATCACCCCAAACCCCTAGTATAATATGTTGTGTGTCAATGTTACTTTAGACACCAAATATTTTAAATTTTTGGCTCATATTCTCTCTTCGTTTTACTGGGCATGCAATCCTGTTTTAGAGAAGACCACACCTCAGTATTCAATGCATGATTACTTTGTTTTTATTGAAGCTCTATAACTTGAGACAGCTAATGTGATTTATCTGTATAATTATTTGTTAAAAAGGGTATATTATATAATTACCTTGTACAAGGTATTCCCCAATTGCTTCTTTACAGGCCAGATTGTGCATAGCTTCTGTGTGGTTTTGGGGCTGTGGCTAAGTAGTAAATTACTTTGATGGGTGAATTTCTTGTGGATGCAACAGTGTTTGAAGATAACAAGGTAAACCCCATTTGTCATTAAGTTTCTTTTAGATTAGAAATTGATTTTTCATTATAGCTATTATTTGTTCCTTGCAAATCTGTCTTGCTCTATGGTTGGTCTTGGACTTGGATTTGGATCACATATCCCAATTAATGACGGTTAAAATCCTGTGTTCTTTTTGGTGTTGTTTGTGAGTTGTCTCCTTCTATTGGTTGTCATCAATTATGCACACACGTTTTTGTTTTTTTACTTGATGTTGAAGTAGATGGGAGAGGTTGCCGTTGCTTCCAATCCTGCTTTGCACTAATGACAAGCTTGATCCACTAAAATGATTTTAGGAAAATATATATACGCCTCAAATCCACTAAAACCAGAACACCCTTATCCAAGCAACTTTATCAATTTGTCAAAGTTCATGAATCTGGACATGACAAACCAAGGTGGAATTTAGACGAATCTTTGTTCTATGTATGACAATCATTTTAATGTACTAATTTAAGAGCTTCACTCCTCAAGGATGCAGAGTCAGTGCACTCTAGAAGATAAAATATATAGTAATAACTAATAATTAAAATATCTAACGTCTTAGTAATGTTAGAATTTATTTAACATACACATATGTTATTTATTATAATTTAAATGTTAATTTCTCGATCAAAAGTTGTTATTATTATGTCATTTAAAGTGCATTTCAAAATTCAGGGGAATCAAATTCCTAGTATGTTTCCTTCTATCTCTTTAATTTAATTCATTTGTTTTCCTCTAATAAAACGTATAGTTTTCTTGGTAAGAAGGTTGTGACTCTAGAAATTAACTGTGGGTTGTTTTAGATGCATGCATCCATGTTGACTATGAATAATTTTAATTATCTTCTTACAAAATATACTCACTAATTTTCTTGCTTGCATTATATGGTAAGTATATATAGAATGATTTTATGTTTGCAAGACATTAAATATTTTTTTATTTATTCTTTTTTTTTTCTATAAAGAATTCAAAAGATATTATATATATATATATATATATATATATAATTAATTATACGATCAGCAATATAACATTACACATTTTATATATGACAATCATTTTAATATACTAATTCAAGTGTTTGGCTCCTAAAGTTGGAATAGACTTTTGCAAAAGATAAAATGAAGCACCTATCCATTAATTAGGATATTTAATAGTTAAAATCTTAACAACTAATTCATAATTTACTTTTATGTAAATTTGCATAGGCACCTTGTAATGATATGTGCACCTTGTAATTGTCAGAGGCAAAAATTGCACGGAAGCAACAATATATTCTTGGGGTACCTACAAGTTTCTTGATTCTTTGGGTGTTTTTATGATCAATATATTACGTGTCATGTCATGCATGCATGAGCTTTATATTGGATTATTGTAGCGTTAGTGATCCTTTATTTTTTTGTTAGTATCAATCATAGGAAAGCTTCTTTTAATTTATTTTCAACTTTGCTTCCTTAATTTTCTCCTTTGATCATTCCTCGTACTTAATTTTTCTTAAAAAATAATTGCATTCTATTGCTAGTTTTTATGTTTACATAGGCTGTGCTTTAAATTAAACTATCAACCAACCTAGCACATTACATGTTTATTTCTAAATTATTCCATTTCAACTCCTCATATATTGTTCTATTTTTACATAACATGAAATTGTTTCTGGTTAAGTTTGTCTTTTTCATGATGTCGATGTGCTGCTACTCTGTTCAGATTTTCTATCTTATGTTATTGTGGATACTGCTAGTTGAGGCTTCAGTCAAACTTAAAATCTGTCTCATTGCATACATTATAAAAATAATGCCATGTTATAACTATATTTGAGAGGGAGCAGAGTGCATTTATTGTGGAGTCAACTTGCAAAGCCTTCGTAACCATTAATAGAAACAAAAAGCTAATCATTAATTAAAGTATCATTAGTTGTGACTTGGCCAAATTAAGATAAACCTTCGTACCCATGTTTGTAAGTCTCAACTGCCTTATATCTTCCCATAATTTTCTTTTCAAAGAGACCTCACAAGGTGAATATAAATTCACAATTGTAGCTTTACTACCATCATCAACCCATATCCCTTCCAGATATATAAATCCACCCCTTAACACCTTGTTCTCTAGTATAAAAACCTTCTCACTCCAGATACATAGTAAACCTCCAGCCCTATTGATTGCTGGCAGGAATTCCTTGTTGATGTCATCAGCTCCCCACAATGCAAACCTTAACATCAATTTTTTCTTTTTTAGTTTCTTGCAGGCATAACATATCCACCCTTTCTTTTAGCATCAGTTTCCTAATTGCAGCCCACTTAACTCCCCTCCCCAAACCCCCGATGTTGTAGGATAAAATCTTCATTGATCACAAGCATTATAACCCAGCCGCTGAAACTCAGCCTTATCTCTGCTTTCCATAGCTAGTTAGCTACCATATTGTTCTCCAAATCTGTCTGCATCAATTCTCTAGTCACGTTTTGAATAGCTATGGGCTGCCTTTGCCTTAGCAGAACCACAATTCTCATCCAAGTTCCTGTTATCCAATCCGCTAAAACCTTTAGCCCACTACCCCTTAATAATAGATGCAAGAGCTCTGTATTCCTCAAGGAGGTCTTCAAGAATTTCTTCTAGGTGATCATGATGTGGGAAAAAGGTTGGATGCACTATTTTCCTGATAGAAAACTGAATCTTGTCTAGAAGACCTGGCTTGGGTTGACTTCAAGTTCATGATACCATATTAGATAAACAAAATGAGAGATGACAGAGTGAAACAAAAATAGAGATTTGATATTCTAACAGAGTTCCATTATATGTCATGTATAGCAATATTGGAGTTTATATAACATAGCTGTATTCCGTAAAATTCGTTACTGAATGAGTAGATAATTGAGTCATAACAGAAAGCCCGATAGAAACTAAAACTGTCACATATGAATGTTAGATGAAATTATAATGCAAATTAAAATTATAACAAGTACATCTCTAATATGTATTTCATCATCTTGCCATTGTAAACAGGCCATGTTTTTGAATGTTGTTAGTGGAATGACAGTGACAGAGACTGCTAGAGTGGGGGGTTTTGTCTTTCATCTAACTGTTCCTTAAGACTTTTTTTTTTATTTTTTTTATTTTTAAATTGTCATCCTTAATTTTATCTCATCTGCATTAACAATTCATCAGTGTCAGATGTTATCATGTGATGCTGCTATGTGGTTCTATGGATTAGGGATGACCTTCTTGGCCATTGCTACTCCATCTTTGCCTTTTCTTTTTGGGATCACTGCATTGTTTTTACGGTAATTTTCCTTTGAATTTATCAGTAAAGATATCATATTGAAATATGCACTTTTGCCATCATGCTTGATCTTGTCTCTAAATCCATACTGAAAAATCCGAAGGTGTACTGTATCTAACAAATGTATGATGAAGTTGTTTGATGAGTGTTCAGCTGTTTCTATTTATTTAAGATATGTCTAAATTGTGACCCTCTCTACATGGAGGGAGTTGAACAATTTCGACAAGCTTTGGAGATTTCACCACGGTGTGTGCCTGCACAATATGGACTTGCTTTGGGGCTCCTTGGTTTTGCAAAAGATTGCATTAACCTAGGAACATATCGATGGGGGGCTTCACTGTTAGAGGTTTTTCTCTTCAAATTTTTGTTTTTGATGATTTTTATGTTGTTTCTTATTATGTTAGACACACTTCCATTTGGCAACATTTAGGAAACATCATCGAACTGACTGTAGGAAGCATCTGAGATTGCAAGGGCAAGTGCTTATTTTTTAAGAAATATCTCATGTTTTTCGAAACTATATGCTGATATTTAGGTAAGATTTACCTTTTTAGTCTTATTTTTTCTTCTATTTTTAGGTATTATTTGTTGCAGCGGTGCGTTAAATAATGCACTAAATTGTTTTTTTCTTCTATTTTTAGGTATTATTTGTGGCAGAGAAGATGTCTATGGGAGCCTTGTTACTTGAAGGTGATAGTTATGAGTTCTGGCTGGCATTGGGGTGTTTGTCTGATCATAATGCACTAAATGAACATGCTTTTGATCAGAGCATTGCAATTGAATGTGTCTCTAGCTGTCATTAGAAACAAGTAAAAACTTGACTTGATTATTTTCATCGTCATTAGTACTGAATTGTATAAACAACTTAATTTAGTACTGAATTTCTTTTTTGTAAAATATCCACTATTTTAAATGTTTCTCATGTTAGCAGTGGAATAAAGGCAACATTTTAATGTAATATATTTATAAGGTTTAAATTTATGTGTGTTTCAATTTCTAGATATTTGATATATTTTTATATAAAAAATTAGACAATAAGCCAAAAGGGTTTTTTAGTTATATGTTTCAATTTTGTGTGTTTCAATATTACACTTTTTACATAAACAATTGTATGTTTTGAATATAAAACCAGGAAAAAAATTAATACCATATTCTAAGACGGTGATTAGCTAATAATCGTCTTAGAATTGCGCAGAAAAATTATAGATACACATTCTAAGAAGATTGTTAACTAACAACGTTTAGAAAAACACTTTCTAAGACGGTTATTACTTAACAATCGTCTTAGAAACTCTCAAAAAAATGACACTCACATTCTAAGACGGTTGTTAGCTAATAATCGTTTTAGAATGTGATTTTCTAAGACGGTTATTACGTATTTATATGCTCAAAAAAAAAAAAATGACACCCACATTCTAAGATGGTTGTTAGCTAATAATCGTTTTAGATTGTGACTTTCTAAGACGGTAATTACATAACAATCGTCTTAGAAGCTCAAAAGAAATGACATTCACATTCTAAGACAGTTGTTAGTTAATAACCGTCTTAGAATGTGACTTTCTAAGACGGTTATTACATAACCGTCTTAGAAGCTCAAAAAAAAAATGACACCTATATCTAAGACGGTTGTTAGCTAATAACAGTATTAGATTCTGACTTTCTAAGACGGTTCTTAGCTAACAATCGTCTTAGATTTACGGAAAAATAAAAAAAATAATTATTTAAACACAAGATCTAAGACGATTACTAACAAACAACCGTCTTAGAAAATGACTTTCTAAGACGGTTCAACAACCGTCGTGGAAACTCTAAGTTTTCAACGACATCCATCTTCAAAGACGGTTTCGGAACCGACGACGTATGAATTAAATAATCGTCATAAAAAGTACTTTTTGTAGTGATGGAGTGAAAAAAACAAATATAATTTCATTGTTTTATTTTTTCAACACACTACCAAAACCAAACCTGTGGCTCAACAACTCCAGTACCGAATCAGCAACCACCTTGACACCACAAACCCGAAACATCATCCCAAACCCATTGATGGTCACAAACCCAACAACATAGATTCAAAACACCTTTTTTATGTCACTCTCTTTGTGATGAGTTGAAATTTATTAGAATTTATCTATTTTGGTGTATATTACATAGCAGTTAATGATTTCTCTTTTAATTTAGTTGTGGGATCTACCAAAATTTATTATTTCTAATAAATTTTAACTAATTGTATAAAAAATATCAAAGAAAGTGTTGTTAGCTTTTCTCAAGACAAAATAAATCCAATACATTAATTCACCATTCTTTTTCTTTTTCTAGAACATGGACACAATCCTAATCTATCTTTACTGACTAATTATTTATTTACTTATTTGTTCATTCATTTTTTTGTCGATACTATTTTTTAATACTCAAAATTTCTAATCAAATTTAATAACTTAATTAGATCAGTAAACTCTAAACTTTAACAGGAAGACATTTAGTAAACTAATTTTATTTATTTTATTTTACCTCTTTATTAAACAACTCTACCACTAGGAAGTAATCTCGTTTGACTTCATAAAGATTTATTCTTTTCATTAACTTACTTTCCTACAAGTATACGTTTCTTTCTTATATCGTTTATCAATATTAGGATACATAACTTATGTAATGTCATTCATTAAAATAACAACTCATATTAAAAGAATATAAAATCTCAAAAATTATAATAGTTTAAGAATACCTCATGTATAATAAATAAGTCTTTATATAAGTAAAAATATTATCCTTAAAATATGGACATCTAAACTAAATGAACACAAAAAATATAACAAAAATGATCTCATCTAACGTCTTGTCTTATTTTGAAGTACTAACCAAACTAAAATAAATGTAACTAAGAAAACTGTGTCTTTAATTCTCCATAAACTCAGCAACTTCTTCCTCAGTAACTTCAATTTCTCCAATTAAAATACTTTGGCCAAATTTTGAAATGTGAAAGTATAATAACCAAGACTTAAAAACAAAAAAAAAATATGGTACGGTTAGCGCCAGAGTCTTTGGTTTCCGGCGCCAGTAGTGGCGCTAGTAGCGCGGGAGACGCGCAAGAGGTCATTTCTCTCTGGAATCTAGCGTGGTTAGCGCCGGAGTGGCGCCATTAGCGCGGGGACACGCGCTGGAGTCAATTAAGTGACCCTTCTCTCTCTTCCTTCACAAAATCTCATTCTCTTGTTCTTTCTTTGGCTTCCTCCATTGATGAACTATAGAAGCTCCATAAACACTCAACCATTGACCAAAACACTTCACATCCAACATGAAAGTTGAAGGGAACTACTCAATGAGCTAGACTCCATCATCAGTTTTCCTTGAAAATCATCAAACGGAGAGATCGCGTTCTCTAGGGAACTTCACAAAGTTTGATTTTTGATGGAAAAGGAGGCGTTTTAAGGACATTCAAGCTTGGAGAAGTTGTTCTCTATCCTTCCTTGTCGTTTTAGAGGTAAGAAACACAACTTTTACCGATTATTTGAGAATTTGTTCTTTTGATGAATAGTGACCCATTTGAGTTAGAGCTGAAATTAGACTTGGGTCCTTTGGAAAAGTATGTTTAGGAGCCTGTTGTGATGAAGGTTTAGCCTTGAAATAGAACTTTTATGGACTTTGGAAATTGGGTTATGAGGAATGTATGTGTAGGAAGAATGTTGGCTGAATTGATGATATTATGGTATGTATGGACCTTGGTGCTTTCACAAGATGTGTTTAGGAGACTATAGAAACGGTGAAAAAGTGTTGAAGTAACCATTTTAGCCAAGTTGATAATCATTGAAATGTGGCATGGATTGAACTCCTTGAATTGGTTTATGCAGAGTCTTAGGGAGACTCTAGTGCCTTGGTTAGGCCGAGATAGATCCTATTGGGGGTCTGTAAGTCACCAATTAGGTGACTAATTCTTATAACTTGAAAATAGTGTAATAAGGGGTTATAATGGAAGAGAATATCGTTTCTTTTCATTTTAACGGTTGAAAACCATTATTGATTGCTTGTGTGCCTTTGTATAGGGTGTGACACCGAGGGTGTCAGTGGCGGAGACCACAACTCAGGGATTGGACAGCAGAGCACTGTTTTGCCAGATAAGCTCTTTGTTCTTGGGAGTGTTTACCATTGCCTGAGTTCCACCATACTCCGAGGGGAGTGATGGTTGCATACATGACTCATATGCATTGAATTGAATGTTGCAACTTTCCTTATGATAATATGTATACATGTTTTTGTGCTTTGCGTATGATTGTCTTTCGGATAGATCTTCTGGCCAGTTAGATAGATATGGACCTCCGTGGGAGTAGAGCGCAACTCTTAGTCGGTTTGCTCACGTAAAGGGTGTATGATCCCTTAAGACCAGAGATAGGTGGTCCCGTCGCAGTTGAAGCCTATTCTTGAAGATACGTGCATCCATGTGTAAAGGGGTAGTTACCGATGGGATGGCACGAGTGTGAGTTCCGGCCTCACACTGGGGACTGAGAGTCCCGATGCTGATGATGATGCATCTTTGGCAGACGTAGTACTGTATATATACATTAGAGCTGGAGAACGTCTATGTGTTGTTGTGAGGGCCAGGAGGCCTGGTGTTGTGATGCCTTTGATGTATGTTATCATGGAAGTGAGTTAGGGGGAGGAGAAGCCTCCAAGAACCCTGAGCTTATTGAGATTGTATCTCACCCCTGTTGGGATCTTATTTTTGCAGGTAATGCATCTGACAGAGATGATGGGTCCTAGGGCGGAAGGCCCAATAGGGATAGACATTGTATAGCTGTTTGGACAGTATTTTAGGAGCACTGTGGCGCACTGTTTTATGTTTATGATATTGTTTTGTACCCCTGCGAGGGAAGATGCGCGTGTATATATTTATGTTTTGGATCCTGTATGAATTATGATGTATAGACGCTGTATATTTTGTACCCTCTTGGAAGGATGTGATCTGTGAGATCATGGCACAGGGTGCTGTTGATTCAAGTGAAGCCAAGCATCAATGAATAAGGATCAAGCTTTAAGAGTGTTGTGCTTTCAACATGCTT